>ML105591.1:66252-399786 GCA_003697995.1 Taxidea taxus jeffersonii | reverse complement strand
ATCTCTCCTTCTATTTTCAATGATAACCTAGCTGGATAAAGTATTCTTGGCTGCATGTTTTTCTCGTTTAGTGCTCTGAATATATCATGCCAGTTCTTTCTGGCCTGCCAGGTCTCTGTGGATAAGTCTGCTGCCAATCTAATATTTTTACCATTGTACGTTACAGACTTCTTGTCCCGTGCTGCTTTCAGGATTTTCTCTTTGTCGCTAAGACTTGTAAATTTTACTATTAGATGGCGGGGTGTGGGTCGATTCCTATTGATTTTGAGGGGTGTTCTCTGCACCTCCTGGATTTTGATGCTTGTTCCCCTTGCTATATTAGGGAAATTCTCTACAATAATCCTCTCCAGTATACCTTCTGCTCCTATTTCTTTTTCTTCTTCTTCTGGAATCCCAATTATTCTAATGTTGTTTCGTCTTATGGCATCACTTATCTCTCGAATTCTCCCCTCGTGGTCCAGTAGTTGTTTGTCTCTCTTTTGGTCAGCTTCTTTATTCTCTGTCATTTGGTCTTCTATATCACTAATTCTTTCTTCTGCCTCATTTATCCTAGCAGTAAGAGCCTCCATTTTTGATTGCACCTCAGTAATAGCTTTTTTTATTTCAACTTGATTAGACTTTAGTTCTTTTATTTCTCCAGAAAGGGCTTTTATTTCTCCTGACAGGGTTTCTCTAATATCTTCCATGCCTTTTTCGAGCCCGGCTAGAACCTTGAGAATTGTCATCCTGAATTCCAGATCTGACATATTACCAATGTCTGTATTGATTAGGTCCCTAGCCTTCGGTCCTGTCTCCTGCTCTTTTTTTTTGTGGTGAGTTTTGTCGCCTTGTCATTTTGTCCAGATTAGAATCTGCTGTTCTCCTTGTTAAGTGAACTTGGTCTTGGCTGGATTTCTTTGATCTTCTGGGGGAGGAGCCTGTTGTAGTGATTCTCAGGTGTCTTTGCCCCAGGCGGAGTTGCACCACCCTTACCAGGGGCCGGGCTAAGTAATCCTCTCAGGTTCGCTTTCAGGAGCTTTTGTTCCCTGAACGCTTTCCGTAGAGTTCCGGAGGACGGGAATGACAATGGCGGCCTCCCAATCTCCGGTTCAGAGGAGCCGAGAGCTAGGGGCCCCAGTCTTCAGTGCGCCTTCATAGAAAAGCGTTTAATCCCTCCGGTCTCCCCAGCCCACGTTTGCTCCCGGAGACCGCGTGTGCCCGGAGACCACGCGCGCCCGGAGACTGCGCTCAGAGAAAATCGTGGGTAAGCAGTCCCGTCTCACTGGCTTCTGGGAGTGCTCCGAGCTCACCCAGCCTGTGACCAAGCATCTCTGTCTCTGGCAGAGTCCCACCTGGAGCCTCCGAACCCTGTAGATCCCTGAGCTCTCCCGGGTCGGAGTCTCCCGGGATCTTGTGGGGACCCCTTGCACAGAGCACCGGCCCGTGCCACAGAGCACCGGTCTGTGTCACAGACCACTAGGAAACCTCGGCTCTGTCTCCGCAGCCGGCTTCCCTGCTCTAATACCTGTGAGCTCTGCGACACTCAGACACCCCCGATCCTTCTGTGACCCCGCGGGACCTGAGTCCACGTTGTCCCCGTGAGGTCTTCACCCCAGTTTAGCCTCTGGAGCGATGTCCCTCCGTGGAGCAGACTTTTAAATGTCCTGATTTTGTGCTCCGCCGCTTGCCGGGAGCCGGCCCCTCCCCCTGGGGTCTATCTTCCTGTCGCGTTGGATTCACTTCTCAGCTGGTCCTACCTTTCAGAAAGTGGTTGATTCTCTGTTTCTAGAATTGTTGTTTTTCTTCTCTTCGATCTCCTGTTGGATTTGTAGGTGTTCGGAATGGTTTGATAGGCTATCTAGCTGATCTCCTGCTGGCTGATGTCGTCTCAGCCTGCTACTTCTCCGCCATCTTGACTCCTCCCCCACCATCATTAATTTTTGATGCAGTGTTCCATGATTCATTGTTGCATATAACACCCAGTGTTCCATGAACTACATTTCTCTCCATAATATCCATCACCGGGCTCACCCATCCCTATACACCCCTCCCCTCTAAAACCCTCAATTTGATTCCCTAAGTCCATAGTCTCTCATGGTTCATCTCCCCATGATTCCCCCGCTTCATTTTTCCCTTCCTTTTCCTAATCGCTTCCATGCTCTTCCCTATGTTCCACAAATAAGTAAAATCATATGATAATTGTCTTTTCCTGTTTGACTTATTTCACTTAGCATTATCTCCCCCAGTTCCATCCATGTTGGTGTAAAAGTTGGGTATTCATCCTTTCTCATGGCAGAATATTATTCCATTGTATATATGGACCACATCTTCCTTATCTTTTCGTCTGTTGAGGGGCATCTCAGCTCCATCCACAATTTGGCTATTGTGGACATTGCTGCTATGAACATTGGGGTACATATGACCCTTCTTTTCACTTCATCTGTATCTTCGGGGTAAATACCCAGTAGTGCAATTGCTGGGTATAGGGTAGCTCTATTATGAACTTTTTGAGGAACCTCCACACTGTTTTCCAAAGTGGCTGTGCCAACTTGCATACCCACCAACAGTGTAAGAGAGTTACCCTTTCTTCACAACCTCTCCAACATTTGTTGTTTCCTTCCTTATCAATTTTTGCTATTCTAACTGGTATAAGGTTGTATCTCAGTGTGGTTTTAATTTGGATTTCCATGATGGATGATGATGTTGAACATTTTTTCATGTGTCTGTTAGCCATTTGTATGTCCTCTTTTGGAGAAGTGCCTGTTCATGTTTTATGCCCATTTTTGACTGTATTATTTGTTTTTTTGGGGTGTTGAGTTTGAGAAGTTCTTTATAGATCTTGGATATAAGCCCTTTAATTGTAGTGTCATTTGCAGATATCTTCTCTCATTCTGTGGGGTGTCTGTTTCTTTTATTGACTATTTCCTTTGCTCTGCAGAAGATTTTTATCTTGATGAAGTCCTAAAAGTTCATTTTCAGTTTTGTTTCCCTTGCCTTCACAGACATGTTTTGAAAGAAGTTGCTGTGGCCGATGTTGAAGAAGTTACTGCCTATGTTATCCTATAGGATTTTTAATGGATTCTTGTCTCACATTGAGGTCCTTAATCCACTTAGATTTTATCTTTGTGTATGGTATAAGAGATTGGTCAAGTGTCATTCTTCTGTCCAATAGCTGTCCAATTTTCCCAGCACCACTTATTGAAGAGACTGTCTTTTTTACATTGGATATTTTTTCTTGTTATGTCAAAGATTAGTTGATCATAGAGTTGAGGGTCCATATTTGGCCTCTCTATTCTGTTCCATCTGTTTTTGTGCCAGTACCATGTTGTCTTGGTGATCACAGCTTTGTAGTATAGCTTGAAATAAGCAACGTGATACCCCAGCTTTGTTTTTCTTTTTCAGCATTTCCTTGGTGATTCGGGATCTCTTCTGGTTTAGGCAAATTTTAGGATTGTTTGTTCCAGCCTTTGAAAAATGCCATTGGTATTTTGATTGGGATGGTGTTGAAAGTATAACTTGCTCTGGGCAGCATAGACACTTTAACAATGTTTATTCTTCCAGTCCATGAGCATGGAATGTTTTTCCATCTTTTTGTGTCTTCCTCAATTTCCTTCATAAGTGTTCTGTACTTTCTAGAGTATAGCTCCTTTACCTCTTTGGTTGGGTTTATTCCAAGTTATCTTAAGGTTTTTGTTGCTATTTTAAATGGAACTGATTCTCTAATTTCTCTTTCTACAGTTACATTGTTAGCGTGTAGGAGAGCAACTGATTTCTGTGCACTGATTTTGTATCCTGCCACATTAATGAATTGCTGTATAAGTTCTAGTAATTTGGGGGTAGAGTCTTTTCAGTTTTCCACATAAAGTATCATAACATCTGTGAAGAGAGAGAGTTTGACTTCTTCTTTGCCAGTTTGAATACCTTTTATGTTTTTTTCTTGTTTGATTGCTGTTCCTGGGATTTCCAGTACTTGTTGAACAATAGTGGTGAGAATGGGCATCCTTGTACTTGTTGAACAATAGTGGTGAGAATGAGCACCCTTGTCATATTCCTCATCTTATGGGAAATGCTTTCAGCTTTTCCCCATTGAGAATGATATTCCCTGTGGGCTTTTTGTGGATGCTTTTTATGAAATTGAGGAATGTTCCCTCTATCCCTATACTCTGAAGAGTTTAGTCAGGAAAGGATGCTGTATTTTGTCAAATGCTTTTTCTGTATCAATTGAGAGGACTTATGTGGTTCTTGTCTCTTCTCTTATTTATGTGTTCTATCACACTGATTGATTTGAAAATATTGAACCACTTACATCCCAAGGATAAATCCCACCTGGTCATGATGGATAATCCTTTTAATGTACTGTTGGACCTATCAGATAAGATCTTATTGAGAATTCTGACATCCATATTCATCAAGGATATTGGTCTGAAATTCTCCTTTTTGATGGAGTCTTTGCCTGGTTTTGGGATCAAAGTAATGTTGGCCTCATAGAATGAGTTTGGAAGTTTTTCTTCTACTTCTATTTTTTGAAAAAGCTTCAGGAAATAAGTATTATTCCTTCTTTGAATGTTTAATAGATTTCCCCAGGGAATCCATCAGGCCCTGGACTCTTGTTTTTTGCTTCTTGTTTCTTGTTTCTTGCTTCAACCTCATTACTCGTTATTGGTCTATTCAGTTTGTCCATTTCTTCCTGTTTCAGTCTTGGTAGTTTATAGGTTTCTAGGAAGGCATCCATTTCTTCCATGTTGTTTAATTTATTGGCATGTAGTTGTTGATAATAATTTCTAATAAATGTTTCTTTTTCCTTGGTGTTAGTCCAGATCTTTCCCTTTTCATTCATAATTTTATTAATTTGGGTCCTTTCTCTTTTTTCTTTTGGATAAGCCTGGCCAGTGGTTTATTGATATTATTAATTCTTTCAAAGGACCAGCTTCTAGTTTCGTTGATCTGTTCTATTATATTTCTGGTTTCTAATTCATTGATTTCTGCTCTAATCTTATTTATCCTCTTATGAGTGACTTAGGCTTTGTTTGTTTGTTTGTTTTTTAAGATTTTTATTTATTTATTTGTCAGAGAGAGGGAGAGAGAGCAAACGAGCACAGGCAGACAGAGAGGCAGGCAGAGGGAGAAGCAGACTCCCTGCCGAGCAAGGAGCCCGATGTGGGACTCGATCCCAGGACTCTGGGATCATGACCTGAGCCGAAGGCAGCTGCTTAACCAACTGAGCCACCCAGGCGTCCCTAGGCTTTGTTATTCTTTCTCCAGTTCTTTAAGGTGTAAAGATAGTTTGTGTATTCAGGATTTTTCTATTTCTTTTCTTTTTTTTTTTTTTTTTAATGAGGGTTGGATGGCTATGTATTTCCCCCTTTGGACCACCTTTTCAGTATCCCATAGGTTTTGGACCCATGTGTTTTTGTTCTCATTGGCTTCCATGAATTATTTAAGTTCTTTGACTTCCTGGTTGACCCAAATATTCTTAAGCAGAATGGTCCTTAGCTTCCAACTGTTTGAATTTCTTCAAAATTTTTAATTGTGATTGAGTTCCAGTTTAAAAACATTATGGTTGGGACGCCCGGGTAGCTCAGAGGGTTGAGCCTCTGCCTTCGGCTCAGGTCATGATCTCAGGGTCCTGGGATCGAGTCCCGCGTCAGGCTCTCTGCTCGGCGGGGAGCCTGCTTCCCCACCCCCTCTCTCTGCCTGCCTCTCTGCCTACTTGTGATCTCTCTCTGTGTCAAATCAATAAAAAATCTTTAAAAAAAAAAACATTATGGTCTGAGAATATGCAGTTAATAATCTGTCTTTTGGTATTGGTTGAGACCTGATTTGTTACACAGTTTATGGTCTATTCAGAGAAAGCTCCATGTTGTGCGCTTGAGAAGAATGAGTATTCTGTTGTTTTAGGATGGAATGTTCTGTATGTATCTATGATGTCCTTCTGTGTGTCATTCAAAGCTCTTGTTTCCTTATTGATTTTCTGCTTAGATGATTTATTATTGCGAGTGGAGTTTTGAGGTGTCCTACTCTTAACATATTATTATCATCAACATATCTCTTTAATTTGGTTAACAGTTGGCTTATGTACTTGGTTGCTCCCATGTTGGAGGCACAGATATATACAATTGTTGGAGTCTCTTGTTGGATAGAACCTTTAAGCATGATATAGTGTCCTTTTATATCTCTAACTACAGTCTTTAGCTTAAAATCTAATTTGTATGATAGGATAATTCTACCTCAGCTTTCTTTTGAGGTCTGATGGCATGAAAAATGGTTCTCCATCCCTTCACTTTCAGCCTGGATGTATCTTTAGGTTCAAAATGAGTCTATTGTAGAAAGCATATGGATGGGTCATGTCTTTTTTATCTAGTCTGCAACCTTGTACCATCTCACTGGAGCATTTATGTCATTCACATTGAGAGTGATTATTGAAAGATTTTATTTTATTATCATCATGTTGCCTATGAAGTCCTTGTTTCTATAGATTGTCTCTGTAAATTTCTGATCTATATCCTTCTTGGGGTCTTTATCCTTTTATAGAACCCCCCTTAATATTTCTTGCAGGGCCACCGTAGTGTTCATATAAGTTTCTTTTAGTTTCTGCCAGTCTTGGAAGCTCCTTGTCTCTCCGTCCATTCTGAATGAGAGCCTTGCTGGATAAAGTATCCTTGGCTGCATGTTCTTCTCATTTAGTACCCTGAATATGTCTTTCCAGCCTTTTTTTTGGCTTGCCACATCTCTGTGGACAGGTGTGATGTATTCTGACGTTCCTTCATCTGTATGTAAGAAATCTCTTCTCCCTCGCCACTCTCAAGATTGTTTTCTTTGATCTGAGATTTTCAAATTGTACTATTATATATTGTGGCATTAGTCTGTTCTCATTGATCTTGGGAGGGGTCCTCTTTGCCTCTTGAACATGAATGCTTGTTTTTCTCTCCAGGTTAGGGAAATTCTCATCTACAGTTTGCTTAAATATATCTTGTAGACCTCTCTCTCTCTCTCTCCACCCTCTCAGGGATTCCAATAATTCTGATATTGGAATGTTTCATTGAGTTACTTATCTCTCTGATTCCTTGGGTTTTATTTTGTTTTTACCATGCTGCCTCAATTTCCTTCTTTTATATCATTTTATCCTCTATCTCACTAAATCATTCTTCTGCCTTGTTTAAGCTGGTAGTCAGAGTATCCAGTTTAAACTGCATTTTATTCATAGCATTTTAAAGTTCAGCCTTATTCGATCTTATTTCTGTCCTTAGAGATTCTATATTGTCATTAATATTTTTCTCAACCCTAAATATCACCTTGATAATTGTTACTCTAAAGTCAATTGCTGACATCTTGGTTACATCCATATCCATTAGTTCTATGGCAGGGGCCACAGTCTTTGAATCTTTCCTTTCTTGGGAGTTCCTCCTCTTAGTCATTCCATTGAGGGGTGGTTGAGGGAATGTACAGGGTCCAAATTATTGACCACAACCCAAGCAAATGCACCTGTTTTATAGGGACCTTAGGGTTGTCAGCTTCTTGTTTTTCCAGCTTGTCTTCTGAGGGAGGGGCATGCCATGCTGTTATTGAGGCAACCTTGTTTGTTGGGGGGAGATGGACTCAGTGAAAAAACTGTTTTGGGGCGGCTTTTGTTCTCTGGCAGCTTTCCCTGCTGGCTTTCCACCTCTCTTCTGAGAGTCAAAGCAGAAGGGACTGTATCTAAACCTCTGTCTTATAACAGAGAGATTGCTGTCTTCAGTGTTCTTCAGTGAGCTCTCCAGGCCCCACTGTTTCCATTTCTGTCCGTGCTGCTAAAAACCACAGCATCCTGGGATATGCACCCTATAGCAGCACTCCCAGCCCTCATTTCCAGGTTCAGGCATGTCTTTGCCCTTTGTGCTTTTAAAACCGCACCCCTGCAGCTCCAGGTTTCAGTCTGTGGGACAGCCCTAAAGTCCTTTCCCTGCTGCTACCAGTCTGTGAGTCTGGGCCTGGTCCCCAGCAGAGGAGGCTTTTGCACTCTGGTGGTGCAAAAGAGAGTTCCTCCCCCTTCCATTTATCTTCTGATATCTGCCCTTAGAATTACAGCTCCCTGCTTTATACCTTGAGACCAACCACCAGCTATATTCTGTTTGTAGAGCTCCAGATATATCTTCTTACATCTCAGGCTGATTTCATGGGTATTCAGAATGGTCTGGTATATATATCCAGCTCAGTTCAGGAGACCAGTTGAAATAGGGTCCCCTACTCTTTGGCCATCTTTTCTCCTCCCTCCTATTTATATGCACATATTAAGCATAGTTGTTTTAACATTTGAATCTGATAACTCCAATATTTGGAGTCCCTTCATTGTATGTCTACTTTCTATTTCTTCTGCTGTGTTTCCTGCCCACTGTTCCTTTTCACCCCAACACATGTTTCCTGTCATTTAGTGTGTCTGGTTATTTTGGATTGTGTACTTGATATTCCATTTGTAAAATTGTTTTGAGAAATAATTTGAGGTCTAGAATGTTGTGTGATATTTCTTTCTTTATTTTTTCCCAGGTGTGTACTTAAGCACTAGGGTGTGCTAGAATTCCTATATTACATCTAATTTGAAAGCTTAAGATAATTCAGCATCAAAATGAAATGCTTATGAGGGTCTTTTTAAATTCTAGAAGCATGTTTACTTCTGTGGTACAGTCTATTACAATCAAGCTTCCCTTGTAGGGATCTGGACTCCAACACCTGCATCTTTAGTCCATTAGGGCTGCTACAAGTACATTCTAGATTGTTAGTTTCTTGACTTTCCTCTTTTTTCCCTTAGGGAAGAGTGTCCACAAATGTTGGGATTATTTCCATGTTTATCTTTCTTCCCTTGAATCTTGATGTTGTAATCCTTTACTATCATATTAGCTTGATAACACACATAAGCATTCTTTTTTAACATTTTGTACAGTTTTTTTTTTCTATATTTTATGAAAGTACTAGTCTTAATTATTTAGAGCAGCATGCATGGAACAGAGTGATAAATGTATTTACCTATTCACACATAACATGTCTCAAATTTTCCATTACTATGATACTGAAATCTAACTACCACAATTCCACATATATGAAGTAGTGTTCAATAAATATTTTTGAATGGATAAATCATAATTATATGACAACACTTAAACATTGAACAGGTAGAGTTGGCATCTTTTCAGATTACTATTCTTCCTGCATTTTCAGTCTTAATAAATGTACTAAATTGACTAGCTTATGTTAACCTCAGCTTAATATGAAATTAGGAAGCCTGAGTTTATATTTGTGATTATCAGTTTTGAATAAGTTGCCTAATTTTCCAAATTTTCTGTTTCTGAAATATGACCCATTTCACAGGATTACTCTGAATGACAAAAGAATATATGGAAACATTCACATGATGACTGGAATTATTAACTTATTTATTTCACGATGAGTTAATACACACAAGACTGGAGAGATAGGCAGGAGCCAAGTCTTTAGGTCTGTGGAGGATTCGGAATCTTTTATTGATGACTGTTTAGTGGTTGTTAATTTCATATATGCTGTTCTGTCTGCCAGGTGGGGAATGGGGTGTGAGCCCAAATTGAAAGGGAAGCTTAGATGGTGCCAGTGGTGATGGAATAACCCAATGGGCTAATTTGAAAGCACGTAGGCAATAAATTTAATGGAACATGGTGATCACATAGGTATAGAGGGTGATATTGTAATAAAGAAAAATAAAACCAGTCCAATTATTTTTCTTTTGTTTTTTTGTTTTTTCTTTTTTTTTTTTAAGATTTTATTTACTTATTAGAGAGAGACAGTGAGCATGAGTTGGGGTTGGGATGGGGAGGCAGAAGGAGAAGCAGACACCTGTCTGAACAGGAAGCCCAACTCAGGGCTCAATCATAGGACACTGAAATCATGACCCAAACCGAAGGCAGATGTTTACCTGACTGAGCCACCATGGCATCCCCAGTTATTTTTCTTTAAATACTTTCAGGGGTGCCTGGGTGGCTTGGTAGGTCAATGTCCTCTTGGTTTCAGCTCAGGTCATAATCCTCAAGATCATGAGATTTAGCCCCATGTCAAGCTATGCTCTGGGCATAGTCTGCTTTGAGAGTCTGTCTCTCCCTCTCCGTCTGCTCCTTACCCTATGTGTACACTCTCTCTCAAATAAACCTTTAAAAAAAACTTATAAACACACTTAAGATTTTTCAAACCAACGTTTTTTATTTTGATTTTTTATTTTTTTTATTTTACTTTTTTTTTCTTCTCATCCTCTACTCATGCTTTTACAATTTGATGTTTTTACTGCTTGTTTTTCACCATCCTCTTATGGTTCCTTCCCAGTCTTGGTTTTTAAAATTGTTACCCATTTCATTTATTCACTTAATGAAACCCATCCTATAGCCCAGACTTCATTCCAGAGACCTGCCATATTTCTCAATCATTATTTTCTTAATCCTAAAATCCAGATTTCCTCATGTCAGTCCTTTGCTCCCTCCTGCCACTAAAGATATCCCTTACTAATCAACTGTAATTGTTCCCTTTGCCTTCAAGTCCTACCCAGCTAATCCATCAAGGAAGCCTGCCAGAGGGCCCCACCCTTCAGACATCATAGTCCTTTCACTGGCTCTGAGGGGCCGCCATTTCCTCTTCTTCTCTAGCCTGGGGATTTATTCAAATAAAGTTTTACTCAATACCACAACCTTCAGTTTCAGAGTAATTACTCCAGCGAATCAGAGGGAAGTGACTGAGTATCCTTATTTATACAGTAGTGATGTGGATATTTACCTTCATGGGAGAATTTGCATTTTGAAAGAGAAAGTCCAGAAAGAAAATCAATGAAACACTAATGGCAGCTTTTTCCAGTGATGTGATACTTTCTTAGAGGTGATACTTTGGGACTTCTTTCTAGGCAGTCATTTAACCTGGGTGATGATAAATTCCATTTAGAAATAGGTAGAGATGCCAGACGATCATTGGCCATCTTTTTCTACCCAGCTGGGTAGAAAATAGGTTTTCACCAAATTCTGACAGTGATTTTCTTAAAATCAGTGAGTCTGAGATTCCACAAACTAGCCTAGAGTAGCCATTCTCAAACTTTTCTGTACAATAGAAACCCCTGAGAAGTTAAAAAGAAAAAAAAAAGATCCATCCTAACACCCAGGCAAAGTTAAATCAGAATCTCTGATGGCGGACTCAGGAGTTGGCACTTTTATATTATTTTAAAGATTTTATTTATTTGATAGAAAGAGACACAGCAAGAGAGGGAACATAAGCAGGGGGAGTGGGAGAGGGAGAAACAGGCTTCCTGCTGAGCAGGGAGCCAGATGAAGGGATGCAGGGCTTGTTCCCAGGACCGTGGGATCATGACCTGAACTGAAGGCAGACAGTTAATGACTGAGCCACCAAGGCACCCTGTGGAATTGGCATCTTTAAAACTTGCTTCTCAGATTTATTGTTCACATGAATCACCTGGGGATTTCTTTAAACTGAAGATTTTGAATCAGCAGTTGGTGTGGGTGCTGAGATGCTATATTGAGAGAGCTGGAGACCCATTTTTAAAACTTGACTATACATTGTAATCACTCTGGGCAGTGAATGGATGAATGATGAATGAATGAATGAATATATACTTATATACGAACATATGTACGGACAAATTACAAAATGATGCCCAGATTCCACTCTCAGAGAATAGCAGCAAATTACACTAATATTGTTCAAATTAACCCTACCATTATAGCTGATCATCTAACTCAGAGAAAATAAATTATTTGATGGATGCAATAGAGTAATATATGATCAGAAGCAGGGTTTCTCCTTTCCATATTTGCTGCAGTTCCTGAGGGTGAAGAGAATTTCACCAAAACCTATCAAATATTTGTGAGTATGGGAACATCAGTCAAAACAACTGCTGTCCCTTCATGTGCCTTGACAATCAGCTATGTGGTGTCCGAGAAAACAAGGTAGTTCATCAGGTAGTTCTCCACAAGTAAAACTGCTCAAGAAATGAAGGATTGGGGAACATGTTTTGTCAAGTTAAGTTTTGTGCCTCTTTCTTAGCCTCAGCATTTCAAATGGAATTTAAGTCTTGGGGGGTTAGAGTTAATTTACTTTTTGGCAGAACAGCACTTCCTATTTCTAAGAAAAAGTCCTCAGAATGCTTCCTTCACGTCAAATGCTGTTACAAAACAGCATTTGGTGAATTGAATGCAAGTGAATGAGAAACACATGGATTAAGTTCCATTAGCATCCACATGAGTTTAATAATTAAGGGAAAATGGTTGACAAAAAAGAATGTTTTGAGTTTTGCCCAATTGCAAGTTTTGTAACAAAAAAAAAAAGTGCTTAAAGTCACTCACTTATTCCAAACTTGATACATGCCTGAGATTACTCATCCCTAACCAAAACAACCCAAATCAAGCTCATAATTTGAGACCCAAACAATAAATTACATCCTCTCAAAAACCAATGCAACACTCACTGGGTTTGGGGAATTGTGAAATCAATGAACCATCCTCCTATGAAAGTAAATAAAGCAAATGTCATTTGAAATGGATTTAGCAAATCCTGAAGGGGGTGCTTTCACCCAGGTACCACTCCTCGCAGGCTGTTTTAACAAGCCAGAAGAAGGAAGATAAGAGCTATTTTGATAAGAGAGGATTCTTTTGACTTAGGAATTTATCTTATGCCTTTAAAAAAAGTAAGATCCCTCCCTGCCCCAGCAACAAGGCACTAACTACTGCCTTCAGCCAATGAGAAACTGCTACAACTCTTGTTCCTCTCTAATAAACTTTTATTCAGAACAGTCCTCCCCAATTGTCTCCTAAAACCTAATAAAAGCTGATCTTCCCTTCATCTCTTTGGACTTATCTGTGGTTTTCTGTATTCTGTTTGTTCTTAATTGCATTCTTCTATTTCTTAATAATTTCATTTTTTAATTTAAATAAAACTGCTCTTTGCTCTGTTTAAAGTTAACACTACTCTCATTGAACTGTCTTAAGGAGTGTATTATTTTGTTCACATCAGGTCACTTACAGTTTCTAACCATTATGGATTTAGCTCCTTCTCTTCATTAAGCACATTTTAAAATCAATCTCACCCACCTGAAATCATACCTAACAAGTAATGGCCTTAGAAACACTTTTACCCTAGAAGTCAGTTTAGGTTTGTCCAGATGCTGTCCCTTGACAGATGTGTAATAGGCAAGTTATTTAAAACTATTTCATTTCCTTCATAATTACAAATAAGAAGGTAAGACTATATTAGTGTTTCCCAATTCTCAATATTTTGGACTATTCAACTAGCAAAATTCCTGAAATTGTATCCCTATAGTAAAAGAAGACAAGAAAAGTAGCAGGGCGTGGAATGAATCCAAAATTATTGTCAAGAATTACAAGATTAGGAAGGATGTACCTTTGGGGGAGAGTACTATTTTACCTCATTTCTATAGGTAATGATGTCTGAGAAACACTGAATCTAATGTCAACAAGAAGCAGTCTTCAATTTTCTATTATCCTTTCAACCTATTGTTTAGAACTTTCTACTTCAGCATATTATAGGTATATTGAATAGGAGGCATCTAAAATTGCCTCAATATCTATTCACCAAGGCTATTCTTGTTCTTATGCTTTTAAAACAAAAAAATCTATTGATTGCCCCACCAGCTCCCAGCTTAAACTAATAACTCTAAAGTACTGAAAATTGAAAATAGAACGTGGAATAAAAATAAGGCTTCACACTCCAGGTTATTAGACACTCTCCTAAGTGTTATCAAGGGTCAAAATTATATGCATATATTTGTATACCTTCCCCATATACAAAATGTGCCTATACATTATACCTATGTATACCTATATGTGTGTGTCTTCCCAGTGTTTCTGCATAAATGGAACCATATCATATACATCGTTGGTCTTTTCAGTTTAATTTTTCTTAATTAACCAATTCTTGGGAATTAGCTTTATTATTATGAAACTTTTTTCCATATCTTTCATATTTTTATAATATTCCACTTTGTGTATATCCTCTAAGAGTTTTTGATTATTTTATTTAAAGAAAATGTTTAATAAATATGTATTGAATGGGTAGATGAATGATTTCCCTATAAGCATCTGGGATATTGCCAAAATTTAATTACAAAACTTCTGCAGTAAATATTCTTGTACATATATTCTTAATGTGTTAATGTGTTTATTTCAGTGTATTTATGAGTTCAATTCCTAAAAATAGAATTGGTTGGACCAAGGATGCATATTTCACATTTTGATAGACATTCCAAATTATCATATAGTATAGTGAATCGATCTGTACTTACGCCAAATATATATGAGAGAGCATATTTTCCACACTCCTAACAATCCTTCATTTTTTTGCCAATCTTTTTTTATATACTTAAGTTATTTATATTTCCTTTGTAAGTACCTGTTCAAAATTTTCTTTATTTTAGAATTTTATTTGAAAGAAATTTAAGATACATGTAAATAAGTATCTTATGTAATCATAGATATTTTTAAATATTGATTTTTAAGTGATATTTAATATAAGTCATTTACAAAAACTGCTTAGATATTTTTTCACAGGTTGTATTTTTACTTGTTAATGATATCTTAGTTCAAAAATTATTTTATCTTTTTAAAGACATTTATGGTTTCTTTATTTTTAAATCTTGCATCAAAAATCTTTCCCCCTTGGGACGCCTGGGTGGCTCAGTTGGTTAAGCGGCTGCCTTCGGCTCAGGTCATGATCCCAGCGTCCTGGGATCCAGTCCCACATCGGGCTCCTTGCTCGGCAGGGAGCCTGCTTCTCCCTCTGCCTCTCTGTCTGCCTGTGCTTGCTCTTGCTCGCTCTCTCTCTCTGACAAATAAATAAAATCTTTAAAAAAAAAAAATCTTTCCCCTGAAATATTTAAAAGTTTGCTCATTTAGTATTACAGAGTTTTTTGTATCCCTTTTTGTGTTTTTCTTTGATTTATCAATAGTTTTTGTGAAAAAAGGGTAAAGCTATTTTTTTTTTAAGATTTTATTTATTTATTTGTCAGAGAGAGTGAGCACAGGCAGACAGAGTGGCAGGCAGAGGCAGAGAGAGAAGCAGGCTCCCTGCCGAGCAAGGAGCCTGATGTGGGACTCGATCCCAGGACGCTAGGATCATGACCTGAGCCGAAGGCAGCCACTTAACCAACTGAGCCACCCAGGCATCCCAGGGTAAAGCTATTTTTAATAATGACTTCATCATATAGTGAAATCTTATGTAAACACGTGTCTATTTATAGACCTCCTCCTTCTATTCTGTTCTAGTGATCTGTTTTCCTATGCCAGGGACAAACTGTTTTAATTACAGCAGCTTTATAATGTATTTTAATGTTTTATATGTTTCCTTTGATTACTATTTTTTAAAAAATTGCGGTCTATTTTTAGTGTCTTTTTTTTACTTTATTTGAAATATAGAGGTAGCTTCTATTGTTAAAAAGCAACAAACAGAAATTCTATTAATTGAGGTTACGTTGAATTTATCAAATTATAATGGAAGAGCTGGCATCTTTGCATAATAAATCTTTCATATATTTTCATCTGTCTTTATGTACTTGGAGATAATCTGTATTGCTATTAATTTTACTTCTTGCTTTTAAAATTTATTCCAAATTTATATTTGCATTTCTAGAGTTGCACTGTATAATATTACCCCTATTTTGGTAACATTATCAGTATCTTTTTGCCTGTAAAATAAAATGGAAGTTCTTGAGCATGCTAAACCAAGACCACTCTAAAATAGCCCTAGATTTCTTCTCTTTTTAAATGTCATAGTCTCTCAAGAACATTCTTCTCTGATCTCTCCAAATGTTCTCTAATATCTTATTACTTTCTACATATCCCTCTTACCCTTTGTTAATTTCTGTCCTGTAAGAACAAATCCATGATTGTTTGAATCTTAACACAAAACAATATGATACTGCCTTTAAGTATCCATACAATGGGTAGACAGTATTAAATTTCTAGTAGCAGGTCATAATAGTTTCTTGCCCAATAAATATTTGTTATTTATTAAAAAATAATATTGTCTTAGAATTATTATAGTCATTTTTTTATTTACTTTTTTGCTAGTGCATAAGTAGTTCAGTCAAAACAATAAGTGAATTTATAGATGACCTGGATCTATATTAAGTACTTAAAAGTGATTTTATTTTATTTTTTTAAAGATTTCATTTATTTATGGGGGGAAGGGGGCAGAGGGAGAGGGAGAAAGTCTCAAACACTGTTAAAAAGTAACAAATAAGCCAAAATTCTTATTACTGTACTGTAACTGTCTCTGTTTAGTGGTAGCCACCCCCCTCAGAAGTGTTATCTCCATTTAACTTTAAGTATAAATCTGTTCATGCTACTAACAAGAGAGAAAATAGAATGAAAGACAAGGTAAGCAATATTTTAGTGGAACACAACTGGAGTGTGTTCACTGATAGCTCTCCAAAAGCTATGGACATGCCGTATTCCCCAGAACCTATGAATGGATCTTATTTGGAAAATGGGCATTTGCAGATGCAATTAAATTAAGGACCTTGAGATGAGGACATAATCCTGGATTATTGGAGTGGGACCTAAATCCAATGGCAAGCGTCCTCATGAAAGAAAGAGGAAGATTTAATACAGAAGAGAAGAAACAGAAAGAAGATATGGCCATATGAAGATGGAGCCAGAGACTATAGTTGCAATGAAATAAATTGTGACACCCACATCCAAAATCAATATGTTGAAGTTCTAATGTCTAGCATTTAGAATATGACTGCATTTGAACCTAAAGCCTTTAAAGGGATAATTAAGGTTAAATGAGTTTCCCTTAGGATGGGCCCTAATCCAATAAAACTGTTGTCCTTATAAACAGAGAAGATTAGAACAAAGGCACACACAGAGGAAAGACCATGAGAAGACAGAGGGAAAAGACCGTCACCTACAGGCCATGGAGAGAGGGCTGCAAATGAAACCAGCTCTGTGGACATTTTGATCTTTGACTTCTAGCCTCCAGAATTGAGGATATAAATATCTGTTATTTAAGCCACTTTGTCTGCAGTACGTTTGTTATGGCAGCCTTAGCAAACAAATACAATAGTGATGCCGAGCGACAGCTGGAGCCATCAAATGCTGAAAGAGGCAAGGCTGGATTTTCTCCTAGAGACTTCAGAGGGAATGCAGTCCTTCATTTTGGACTTCTAGCTTCCAGAACTGAGAGAATAAATGTTTCTGTTGTTTTAAGTGACCAAGTTTATTGTAATTTGTTATTACCACCCCAGGAAACTAATACAACATTTATTTTAGCAAGGAAATTCAAGTGGTTTTAAGTGCCTGTATTTATTATTTTGAGCCATAGTCCATTGAAGATGATGAGCAAAAGTCTCTGAGCAAAGCTAAAAATAGGAAGATTAGAAGTTTTGCTTAGGGCTTCTGCCCTCAACCTGTTTCTGTCACTAGCTTCAGTGTGCTTAAAAACAAATGAAACAGCAACAACAACAAAAACAACAAAATACTAAGTATGAAAGTATTTTCCTCTAGAGATTTCTAATACTGAAATGAAAATATCCTCAAATCAGATTCCACTAGGTCTTTAACAGTGGTGATCATTGATGTGGTGTTCAGGAGCTCAAGAAAGTGTTCAGGTGTTCAGGAAAGAATTCTTGAGAAGTTTTCAGCACAAAAGTGTTTTTTTTAAAGCACGGAGACAGGACCATGGGCAGAAAACTGCCCTAAGATAGTGAGGAGCAATTGATCATATACTTTGGATTTGGGGGAAGTAAGGACAAATTAAGTGTCCAAAATGAATTTCATATGCTGAAGAAGACTTACAGGATCCTGGAGACCTAGCTATTGTCAAGCTAAGGTCGTTTTTCCTTCATGCAAGACATTATCATTGAGACAGTTGGGAGTTCCTGGAGGAATGTCATGCTCTTGTCCACCTCAAGTATTTGGCAATAGGCTGCAAGTTGCAAGGAAATTTAATTTTATCTACATTTCCTTTTGCCCTTGTTCTCTACACCAATCATATGTTTTACATTGCATATTTGATTATACAAAGCACTTTCCAAAATTTTGCATTTGATCCAGTCTGTTTCCTTCTCCATTCTTTTAAACCATTATTTCTAGAGAAGTTCTAAAAAAAGTCTCACTGTAGTCATCTGGTTACCATACAGTCCACCCCACTGTGCTCTAGGCCCAATTCAAATGGCACTTTCTCCATGAAGGCTTTCATGGAGAGCCTGTTGTGACTTTGAATGCATTATATTCCACTATTTCATTCTACATTTTGTGTCCTCTAGAACATAAGAACTTTAGAGCAGGAAAATACATTTTCACGTCAAAGTTCCAACAGCAGTGTTTTTGTTTGTTATTTGTAACAGGAATTCAACAAATATACTTGAATGAATGAATACATTTATTTTTCTCTATATCCTGTGATTTCAGTGAGACAGATACTCACATTTTAGAAATTGAGCCAGAAAAATTACAGCAGTAACTCAGGGAAATTTAGTGCAGTAGTTAGAATGATACCATCATCATCTTTTCCTTTCTTTCTTTCTTTCTTTCTTTCTTTCTTTCTTTTTTCTGCAGACTGCTTATCTATGGGTCATAGGAAGACAAAATGGATTTTACTACAAAAAGGTAATGGCTCTATAAGCATAAAAACTATTGGCATAATATTTTCATGGCTGCCTCTGCTTCCTGGCAGCAGGGACCTTTAAAAAGTACAGTTAAAAGAAAAGGCTGTTCATAAGCTGATACAACAGATGACAAAATAAACAAAGACAGCACTATAAAAGATGAAAGGGGGATATTTCTGGGAGATAATAAACTGTTTCTGCTCTTCATTTTAAGAACAATACTTAATTAGAAACTTTTGCCACATTTAGTAATGGTATGAAGGGTGTAAGGAAGGAAAAATAATTTTCCCTCTACCCTTCTAAGTTCTTGCTGAGACCCCTGTAATAAAAGACAGATTGACAATAGAAAAATAAACAGCAGTTTATTGACATGTATACCTCACACATGCATGAGAGACACCCAGAAAAAATGAATAAATTCCCTGAGATGGCCCAAAGCACCACCTTATATACCATTTTAATCTAAAAACAAAAGAAAAGTAGTGTGTGTTGGGGGGGTACAGATTCTGGGAGGTTACTAGGAAAAGCAAAGTAAACAGGGCAAATGTTGTTAAGCAGATTTAAGTCTGTGCCTTTCCATTGACTAGATTCTATTATGATTTAGAGTAATCCTTCTCTTCCTGCTACTTATAGGGAGACACTTACAAATGGAAATGTCCTTTATAAATATAAATTTATCATGAAAGGGTAACTTTTGGGGTAGTGTATTTTGCTCTCCTTCAGGACAAAAATACTTCATTAAATCAAGAGAATTCTTGTTCTATTATTTTCTCAGTGAAGTAATTTATAAACTCATAACTTCCTTCTCAAGTTTGTACTTAACAATTTCATTACAAAAAGGTCAACCACACTCACAGATGTGCATGTATGCATAATACCCACTATAAACTAAAGGCTGATGTAGTAGGAGAGTATATCTGAGTAGTGGTGGCTTCCATCCTACAAGAAGGTAGGAGAGTGAAGGCATTGGTTATAGAATGGTTTTCTGTTGATTGAACAAGGTCATTCAAAGCATAAAGACATGGGAAAGATTTTTCTTTTAAACTCTGGAATGGAGAAGGATTAGGAAAAAAAATGAATTACTATTCCAATAGCAGTAGCATCAGGCAGGATTAAGTAAGTCACAGGTAACAATTTATTTGCTATATAACCACACCCCCTGTTCAGCTAGGTTGCTGTTTAAGTACGCGATAGTAAATTTCTACTAGAGGTCAAAGAAGTCCAGCTACCTGCCTCATTGGGGTTTCAGAGTGTTTGAAATGTCCAATATATAGTGGTATGATTGCATGCATGACAAATATTTGCCTCCCACACAGGCACCTTTCTTTGCTTTCTCTGTGCAGACTTCCAGAACAGACCAGGGAGACTGCAGGCGAGATGAGATGGTGCAAGCTCATTAACAAAGATCTAATAACAAAATCACATACACACACACAAAATCTAATTAGCAAGGTTACCTCTGGAGCAACAGCCCTATGGCAATAAACACAGTGTTGAATTTGTTTTCTGCCTAGAACCATATTTTTCCATTTCCCTTAGAATTAAAAAAAAAAAAAAATACTCTTCCTTCTAAATTTTGTCCTCACTTACATCACTGTTTCTCATGTTTCCGAGACTCTAGGATTCTTCTCAGTGTATGGAGGGAGTAACCAGAGACATTTCCACCAATAGGAAGCCTTTGGTCAGGGTTACTCCCATTAAAGCACTCTCCCCAGAATACCGAGTCTGGGACTGCGCACAGAAGCTACTTGGAGAGTGGGGTGGCCTGATGGCTGTTTCATGGCACAGAGCAATAGGACCCAACTGCTGAGAAAGGCAGTGAGGGCTGGGTTTAGGAACCAGTGCACCCCATCCCAACTGAAATGGCAGGGGAGGCAGGAGCTGTGGAATGCAATTATATGAATTGGAATTTGGCCAGCCCACTGGGGTGAAATGGCACAGCAGCTCCTGCATCCCTCTGTTTGCTGGGCTGAGGGGAGTTTACACATCATTTACCACATACACGAGAATCTTCCACAGGCAGCTGTGATTGGCTCTCGAGCCTGCAATAAAGGAAACTGGGTTTTGCTTACTTATGTAATTTGAGCCACAGCAAACACGAGGCCTTCCATTTTAGCTCCTCATGTAAGAATGAAGTTACTCATACAAGGTCACACAGCTGAGAGAGGGTTTGGGGTTAGATTTCAGAAATTTCAATTTTAGGTTCTATCTTATTGCCACTGTCCTTTTACTCTAAACTGTAATTTGAGCACTTGAAAAAAATATTGTAATTCCTTAGGAAGTCAGACTTGGTGTTAATATGAGTGCATTTTTACCACCCTTGCCTCAGTCTTTTCCATGATTTTGATAATGGGGATAATGTTTTGATAATTGGAGATAATTTCTACCTCACTGGAAGGTTGGTTGAAGACAAGAGAAAATCATTAAAATTTTGGGGTAAGCAAAGATTTCTGAGGTCACAAAGCACAAACCATAAAGGAAAATAATTAATAAACTGTACTTCTTCGAAATTAAAACACTCAGCTCTTTCAAAGACACCATTACAAAAATGAAAAGGCTAATCACAGTCCACAAGGGAATATTGACAATGGATGTATCTAACAAAGGACTTGGATTCAGAATTTATAAATAACTTATAATCCAATTATACAAGAACAAAGAGCCTGATAAAAATAAATGGACAAAGGACTTTAACAGACACTTCAGAAAGTTGTACTTCTGGCCAATAAGTACATGAAAAGATGCTTACCATGATTAGTCATGGGCAAGTGAAAATTAAAAACCCACAAAAAGATACCTATTTTATACCAATTGATATGTCTAAAATTAAGGCTTGCAATACCCAGTGCTGATGAGGATATGGAGTTCCCAGAACTCAGAATATTTCTGGTGTGAGTAAAATGATTAAAAAAAGAAAAAAAGAAACTTTGGAAAATAGTTTGGCACTTTCTTACAAAGTTAAATATTTATCTACTTTTACTTCTAGTTGTTTAACTGAAGTGAAAACATACCCACAAAAAATCTTGTACATGAGTGTTCACTGCAGGTTTATTTACAATAGTCAAAATGTAGAGCACCCCAATGTCATGAGTTATGGCATAGTCTATGTGGCATACTTTTCTCAACAATAAAAATGAACACACTGTAGATACAGATAATAGGGATGAATTTAAACATTGGTTTGAATGAAAGAAGCCAGGTACTACAAGTGATTTTATATACATGAAGTTTTAAAGTAGGCAACATAAGTGTATGAAAATAAAACAAATCAGTGGTTTCCTGGGACAAATTGGAATGGTTTGAATTGGATATAAAGGGGTTAAAAAGAATGTTTTAGAATGACAGAATTATTTCATATCTTTTATTAGAGTGGTGGTCATACTTGTCACATTTGGTATTTGGGTGGTGTAATATATTTGTCAAAATTCATCGAACTACATGGGAAAAATGGACTGCTTCCTTATACCATACACATAAATAAACACAAAATGGATGAAAGACTTAAATCTGAGACCTGAAACCATAACAATCCTAGAATAGAGAGCAGGCAGTAATGTCTCTTAGCAAATTCTTGATATGTCTCTTGAGGCAAGGGAAACAAAAACAAAAATAAACTGTTGGGACTACATCAAAGTGAAAACTTCTATACAGAAAAGCAAACAATCAACAAAACTGAAAGACAGCCTACTGAATGGAAGAGTATATTTGCACATGACATATCTAGTAAAGGGTTAGTATCCAATATATATAAAGAACTGATACAACTCAGTACCCAAAAAATAAATAATCCAATTAAAAATTGGGCAGAAGACATGAACAGACAGTTCTCCAAAGAAGACATACACGTGGTCAACAGACACACGAAAAGATGTTCAATATCAAATGAAAATCACAACCACAATTAGATACCATGTCACACCTTCAGAATGGCTAAAATAAAAAAGGTGTGGAGAAAAAGGAACCCTGGTGCACTATTGGTGGGAACATAAATTGGTATAGCCACTGGGGAAAACAGGATGGATGTTCCTCAAAATTTAATAATAGAGGTACCATATGATCCAGTAATTCCAGTACTATGTATTTACCCAAAGAAAATGAAAACCCTAATGTGAAAAGATATATGCATCCATATGTTTATTGCAGTATTATTTATAATAGCCAAATTAGGGAAGCAACCCAAGTGACCATCAGTAGATAAATGGATAAAGTCATGGTGTATATATTACAATGGAATATTATTCAACCATACATAAGAATGAAACTTTCCATTTGCAACCACATGAATGGATCTAGAGGTTATAATGCTGAGTGAAATAAGTCAGAGCAGGACAAATTCCCTACTATTTCACTCATATGTGGAATTTAAGAAACAAAACAAACAGAGTCAAACAAACAAACAAACAAAAAAAAAAACAGACTCTTAAATGTAAAGAATAAACTGATGATTACCAGAAGGGAGGTGGATAAGGGAATGGGAGAAATAGGTGAAGAGAATTAAGAATACACCATTATGATAAGCACTGAGCAATGCATAGAATTGTTGAGTCACTGTGTTGTACACTTGAAAGTAATATAACACTGTTAATTATACTGGAATAAAAAAAAAAAAACTTGGGATAATTGCAACAACAACAAAAAAAAAACCCATAAAAATATGTTAAATCAATTCTTGAGTGCGTAAATCGACTTTGATATAAAAGGAGCTTCCTCCATCAAACATGAATGAACCTGAAAGGCATACTAAGTGAAATAAACCAGACAGAGAAAGGAAAATACCTGCATGATCTCATAGGTAGAATCTAAAAAAGTTGAATCCAGTAGAATGCAATAGAATGGTGGCAAGCAGGGGGAGAAGGATGGAGGACAGATGTGGAGATGTTGGTCAAAGGATACAAAGTTGAAATTATATAGGATAAGTAAGTCTAGAGAGCTAATGCACAGCATGATTGCTATAGGTAATAAATAATACTGTGCTGAATAGTAGACATTTGCTAAGAGAGATTTCCAGTGCTCTCATCACACACACACAAATAACTATATTAGAAGAATATATGTTAATTAGCTCAACTGTAGTAAAAATTTTGCTATATATATGTGTGTGTATATAGATATGTATATCAAATCATCATGTCATGTACCTTAAATACATTTAAGTTCATTTTACAAATAAATAATTTAAAATATTTTTAAAATTTATACAACTATACCCTTAAGATGGCTGTATTTTATTGTATGCAAGTTAGGACTCAAAAAATCATTTAAAAAGTCAATGTGATGGTTACCTCTGTGACTATAGGAGCACACAGCAGGTTTAATGACATTGGCTCTGTTATAGTTTTGAAAATGGATGGTCAGCTCATGAGTGCAGGTTTATCATCATGCTTCATAAAACATACAGAGCATTTATAATTTGTCAGGTATTGAATACTACATAATAAAATTTTTAAAGGAACTAAAACAAAATTAGCAACTTGCCATATGTAAAATGCTGATCAAAGTTGACAGACTTTATCAAAGGATTACTGCGTGTTAATCTTTCATAGGCTTTAGTTTATTCAATCTTTGTGCAAATGTATAGGATAGCTTTAGTGTTCTAATTATAAATATGAGGACACTGATGATCAGAAAAGTTGAGCCAGTTCCCCAACATAGCACAGTTAGGTAAGGATCCAGGTCTAACAAGTTCTTCCTTTTACCCCACCATGTTCAGGTTGCTTCCAGTACTTGACCCAACTCATGTCAGTTTAGCCCTCTTGATAATACATTCTCTGCTTTTTCAGGGCCTAACGTATTCAGCTCCTCTCCCCACTTTTCTCAATGCCCACTATGTAGCCATGCTCATTTACCTGTGTTCTCTTTCTCATGACCACTTTCTGCTTCAGACAATTTTATTTCATGCCCAGACTATTCTCATTGTCTTTTCTTCCTGTTGTCACCTTTCCCTTCCTCAAATTTATTCTACAAATTAGTGACATTTTCTTCATATATAACTCTTACTTGCAGCAAGCTGGTCACAAATATAAACTGGCTTTCAAATTACTGGGAGATAAAACGCTCTCCTGATTCAAGCTCTCACAGACCCTGCAATGGAATCCAAACCAGTACTGCCTCATCGGATATGCACATTATGCTCCAAGTCAAATGTCTGCAAGGATGCTCCAGACAGATCACATACTCTCCATATTACATACCTTTCCTCTTGCTCCCCTCCTGGAGAGCTCTGCCTTTCCTTTCTTCTTTCTGAATCCTTTTGTCTTTCAGTTCTGAAGTTACCTCCTCAGTGAGGTTTCTCTGGCCACCCATAACAAACCCAAGCTACCCCATCCTCTTCGGATTTTGTGTTTTACTTCATTTAATGTATCCTTTCATCTATTTACCTCTCTTTAAGTTTCTACACTGGGCCATCTTGATGTGTAGTGTGGGACTGTAGTAGTAAATGAGTCTTCGTTATCATGAAGATTATATTCTTAAATTTGTGCTGGTCTTATTCCTCAAAGTCAATTATAATCATCTTGATGTCTGGGATCTTATTTCAAGCCTGTATCACTTAATAGGTATAATTCATGTATGTAATACATAGATAAAGAAGGCAATCTAAAGTGGATTATCATTTATCCTATTTTTTTTATTCTTAAGTTTTACAACTATTTATCTGGTATGCTATAACTGAAGAGGAGAACTACTTGAAGGCTATTGTGAAAATTTGAATGGTGGTTTTTACTGGATATTGGGGTCATAAGTGACTTAATGTACCATACATATTTAAAAACTGAAGTAAAAAAGAGGACTCTTGTAGTATTTGAGATCCTTATATTTTTCTTTTTGAGTTCTCCTGAACTTAAGCAAACGGCCTCTCCTCTAAAGAAAAATTTAATCTACTTAATAGCATAGGAGCTGTCACTTGCCCTATTATTCAGTCTTCCTTACTGTGAAGTTACAGGACTAAGACAATACTTTATTCTTCCTCTCTCATGAAGCTATACTCAGTGATTAATAAAATGCCATCACTTAATATACAGCAAAATGATGTTGGGCAAAGGATATCACTAGGATAGAATAAACCTTACTATCATTCATGAACAAATAAACTATAGTATAATAATATCAATGTATAAAATGATACATACTGATCATCTTATAAAAATTTTCTCTAACGTCTCAGTTATATTTTTGACTGGTAGAATAATTCTTAGGCTTTATTCTACATATAATGTAATAAACAGGTATGACGTTGGACAGAATAATTCTTATCAGTAATATAGTCTAAGTTGAGATAATATTGTAGAAATGATAATTCTCTGTTATAATGAGATGATACCATATTTATCTGAAGTAAAAAATAAATTATAATTATCATTGCTATTCATTATAAGCATATTAATTAAGAATTTATTATTCTTAAACAGAATGGTACGCAGAAAACTCAAGAGATTCTTTATTACACCAATGTGCTTTGAAAATGTTGTCTTCTTAAAAGAGATTTTCATCTTTCAGTTTACAGTTTATGTGAGAGGAATGAATTAGATGGAGCAGCAGAACAGAGAATATGACTGCAGGAGAGCTGAGTAGAGGTAGGAAGGAGAGAGAAGATAAATTCTGGATTCTCTGAAGTATTCTAAATGAGAATTTAGGAACTAGATCAAGATTTAGAACTTCTTTATTTTTTTCCCCAAAGATTTATTTGTTTATTTTAGAGAGAGAGAGAAGGATCACAAGTGGGAAGGGCAGAGGGAGAGAGAATCTCCAGCACACTCCATGCTGAGTGTTGAGTCTGACCTGGGACTGGGCCTTATGACCCTGAGGTCATGACTTGAGCAGAAACCAAGAGTTGGTTACTTAACCAACTGTGTCACCCAGTTGGTGCCCCTCAGAGCCACTTCTTTAAATGCTTTTTCTATATTACCCACTTTCTAGTTCTTCCTTTGGTTAAACTAAGCCAGTACCCTCTTGTGAAATAGTTCCATATTTTAGGGTCATCCCTTAGGACTGGAACATCCACTCTGTATCAGGTCATATCAAAGAAGCTATATTTATGCAAAGACACAGCATCTTCCATAATATCTTATCTGAGTAAACAGATTAAGTAACGCTGCTCACACTGGAGACCAAGAGTTGGCTGCTTAGATAATCAAGTCAAATCAGATGATACAGATAGTGGGATACTTGATAGTGGTATACTGGGAGCATAGTTCAAGATCAGTGAATTCTAAATGATAGAAACTGAACTTTTCATGTTGATTTTAAATGTCTAAAATATATTTGTTATATATAGAGATAGATTGATTGATTGATTGATTTAGGCTGGAATAGGACAGCATGACCCAATATTGAGAGAAGAGAAGGGTGGAAGTAGGAGAAGGAAAGAGAAGAAAAAGATAAAGAGGAACAAATGGAACAAATATGAAATGGCAAAAGCCATTTCCTAAATTGTAAATTACCAACATTTCTCAAAATATATTTTTATCTTTCCTTGTATTTGTAGACAAGCCAAATTTTTTCATAGATTCTTTTCTGCAAACATCTGGGTAATAAGGTATTAGAAATCTGAAACTTTAAGGGTGCCTAGGTGGTTCAATCAGTTAAGCATCTGCCTTTGGTTTAGGTCATGATCGCAGGATCCTGGGATCAAGCCCTGCAATGGGCTTCCTCCTCAGAGGGAAACTTTCTTCTTTCTCCCCTCTCTGATTGTGCTATCTCTGTCTCTCTCTCAAATAAACAAATAAAATCTTAAAAAATAAATAAATAAGAAAGAAATCTGAGACTTTAGGTTGCAGACCAAAGACCACAAATTATCTGAGCTAAGAAATAAATTTTGACACAGAACAGAACAAGATGTGCATAAAGAAGGTAAGGATCAGAAAAAAACAAACAACTTCATAATGTCTTCATCAGTTTCTACTGAGAAGCAATGTGAAGATATCTTAAGACATGTTACAAGCATTTTTATAAAGTATTATTAATAATTGGAGTGGTAAACTATATTGTTAAAATAATGCTATATTAATATAACAGTTCGGATTAGATCATATTCTACCAACAATTTCCCATTTTTATCAAGAAACAAAAACAGTAACAATAATACACAAAACATTAGCTAGTGTAACAGATCTCTGTACAGCTTAGATTTTGGTATCAAGGCACAATAAAACTTGTACCTAGTATCAACAGATAGGATATTTTTTCTACCATTCAGAATGGTGCCTTAGGAGGATTTTGTTCTTATCTAGGTGTGACATAAGTTGCAATACGAAGTTTCACAATATTCATATGTATTGATGCATACAGCAGCGATGTGACGAAGTGATCCCTTGCTGTTACATAAAATCATGTGCATTTATTTATTTATTTATTGTGTTTATGTACTATTGGTGCTGGAAGGAACTTAGTTAATTAATTGCCAGGTAGATTATGCTCTTTTTGAAAGTAGAGTCAGGCTCTGCTAACAATGTCTACTTAAGAAACTACCAGGTAAAAATAATTTTCTTAGTAGTTGTGATGAAAAAAGATGAATGAGAAATAATCTCTCAAAGAGCTTATGCTTGAATATAACAATTTTTCATTAATTCACTAATTCATTCATTCAAACATTCATTCATTTGCTCAATAATGCTTTTTGAGCCCCTGCTATGAGTCTTGCTGGGGTTTATACACTGAAACAAACATGATCCCTTCCATCAGGGAGCTATAGTTTCACAATATTGTATTTCCTTTCCCTGGCACTCTTATAGAAGATGAGCTATTATTTAAGTAAAAGATTCAATGGGAGCTCATAGGACTGAGTAGGAGGGAACCAAATCAAATGTGGGGTTAGGAAAGCTCCTTGAATAAAAGCCTTCTAAAATGAAACCTACAGACAAAACATGAAAAAAAAAATAATTCAACACAATTAGTGAAGACTTCTGGGACAAGATAGTACTTACTTTTCTCTGCTTTTCCACTTGTAAGTATATCTAGTCCCTAGAAATTATCAATAGACAAAAGGACTGAAAGCTAGAAAGAAGAAGACTCACCCTAGACATGATGACTGGAGAAACAACATGAAGAAGTTCCTGGGTTTTCTCTTTACTTTCTGTAAGGCACCTGACCCAGTACCAATTAGGCCTGTAGCCCAGGGACTGACAACAGGTTTAAACAACAGACATGTCCAAAGAAAGCCTGCTTTCTCTAGCCAAAGAACTAGAAAAGGGGAAGCCCAAAAGAGATCTAGAGTGGAGTCCTGGTTCCTGATCCTCCAGTGAGGCCCTGCAGGCATTCTAACACATTGGTGGCAGCGGCGCCTAGCCATACAGCCCCAGCTCCACACCTGGCCTGCTGGGCTGTTTGATCTACTAGCTGCTGTGATAGTGGCAGCTGTAGCAGCAGCAAAGCCCTAGACTTTCCAAGCCACTGGCCCACAAACTGCACTGCCTGTTGGTCCCATCTGCTTATAGCAATGATTGCAGCAAAGATGAGAAGGATAATGTATGGTATTTACCTGTATTTTGATTCTTTCTGTTTTCATTTTTCCTTCCTGGTGTTCTAAGATTCTTTCTTTTATCATTTAATTTCTGGTAAAATAACTGTCTTTAGCTATTTATTTATGATAGTTCTACTGATGACAGATTCTCTTTTCCTTCTTTATTTCTGCCTTATTCTCAAAGGATTGTTTTCATTGGATTTGGAGTTCGGGATTGGCAGATTTGGGGTATGTTTTAGCATTGAAAAATGTTGTACCACTTCTTTCTGGCCTCTGTGGATTCTGATGAGAAATCCTATGTCATTCAAATTGTTTCTCCCATATAAGGAAGTTATTATTTCTCTATTTCTTTGTCTCTCTCTATCTCTCAGTGTGTGTCTCTCTCTGTCTCTGTTTTCCTCTCTCTTTGTATTCTCTCTGTCTCTCTATCTCCCTGCTTTTTCAATTTTTCTTTGTTTTTAGTTTTCAGAAGGTTATCCGTGATATGTCTTGGCATGGATTTCTTTGAGTTCATCTTGTTTGAGATCACTCAGCTTCTTGAATCTGTAAGTTTATATTTTTTGCTAAATTTAGGAAGTTTTCTGTTTATATTTCTTCAACTAATTTTTTAGCCTTGCTCTCCTTCCCTCTTCTTCTGGTGACATGAAAAGTAGAATGTTGTTATGGCTCTACCAGTCTCTGCTTATTATTTTTTTTTTTTTTTGAACTCTATTTTCTCTCTCATGTTCAAATTGGTTAATTTCCATTGTTCTGTCTTCAAGTTTGTGCATTGTTTCCTTTGTCATATCCATTCTACTATTGAATCTATATAATGAGTTTTCTATCAGTTAATGTACTTTATTATGTTCTAAAATTTTCATTGGGTTCTTTATATTTTCTGTTTCAGGAGACTTTCTATTTTTTTTTAAAGATTTTATTTATTTATTTGGCAGAGATCACAAGTAGGCAGAGAGGCAGGCAGAGAGAGATAGGAGGAAGCAGGCTTCCAGATGAGCAGAGAACCTGATGCGGGGCTTGATCCCAGGACTCTGGGATCATGACCTGAGCCGAAAGCAGAGGCTTTAACCCACTGAGCCACCTAGGCGCCCCGAGACTTTCTATTTTTTAATGTTTTATTATTTTTATTAATTTAGTGTGGGTGTTTTAGTCTTTGTCAGATAATTCTCTTTCTCTCTTTTTTAAAGATTTATTTATTTATTTATTTATTTATTTGAGAGAGAGAGAGAGAGAGAGAGAGCGAGCATGGGTGTACAAGGAAGGGGTAGTGGGAATGAAGCAGACTCTGCTGAATGCAGAGCCCATTGCTACCTGATATCAGAAACCTGAGATCATGGCCTGAGCAGAAACCAAGAGTCCAACACTTAAGCAACTGAGCCACACCCCTGACAGACACCCCTGTCAGATAATTCTAGCATCATTGTAATCTCAGCATTTTCTACTGATTTTTTCATTCATGTTGAGATTTTCCTGGTTCTTGGTATGGCAAGTGATTTTTAGTAGTATCATATATGTCAGTACTGTGTTATGAGACTCTGGATTCTATTTAAACCTCTCAGCTTTCTCTGAAACTGCTCTCGTGGGGAGAGGGGCGGAGAAGTGTTGTTTCACTGCTGCCAGGTGAGGGTAAGGAGGGACAGGGTCTTCTAATTACTGGAGAGGTGGGAGTCCCCACTTGGTCTTCACTGACTTCTCCCTGGCTTGGAAAAGGAATAATCCTTTGTTACTTCCTTCTTCATGGTCTTGGCAACACAGGAAACAGGAGGGGGCTCATTAACCATCTGATGGGAAAGAAAGTTTTGGTCTCTCTATTCCCCTATTGTTTTCTCTGATACCACCCAGTAAAGTGGGGGTTGGGGTGTCTTCTTACAGTCTGGTAAGTGTTCAAGTCCAGGTTCCCCATGTGACTTCTGTCAGAGTGGGTAGGGGTGGGGACCTGGGGACCACTGTTTTGTTTTTTTTTTTTTTTTTTTTTTTTCCTGTGGTGTTTGACTAGAATAGAGTGACTGTTATCTAAATATTTTGTTTTTTTTCAGTCTGCCTCTTTCCTGGTCCCTAGCCTAGAGTAAGCAGGCATTTGCAAGAGGTTTTTTGGGATATTTTTGTTGTTTTGTTTTGTTTTGTTTAATCTGCTTACTTTGCTGTTTCCATGTTGCTGCTTTGGTTTGGTTCCAGGTCTGGAACACATGAAGCAAATAGAAAACTAGGGGAATTCGCCACCATGTTGATCCTTGTATCCCAAGATCACTATCTGGTCTTTCTTTCTATACCTTTCAGTCATCTTAAGTTAATTTCACATATAATGTCCAAGATTTTTAGTTGTATTTAGCGGGAGAAATAGGGAAAAACACATCCAATCCATCTTCCCTGAAAACTTTGTCTACCCATATGTATAATTTTATTTTTTTAAGATTTTATTTATTTGTCAGAGAAAGAGAGAGAGCATAATCAGGGGGAATGGCAGGCAGAGGGAGAGGCAGGCTCCCATTGAGCAAGGAGCCTGATGTGGGACTCGATCCCAGGACCCTGGGATCATGACCTGAGCTGAAGGCAGATGCTTAACTGACTGAGCCACCCAGGTGTCCCCATATGTATAATTTTAAATATACCATCCACTGAGTGATCTGGAAGCATTTAAACAAAATAAAACTATTCTTTTTTTTTTTAAGATTTATTTATTTATTAGAGATAGAGCATGTTGGGAGTGAGTGGGGGAGGGGCAAAGGGTGAGAATCTTCAAGCAGATTCTACACTGAGCAGGAAGCCAGATGCAGGGCTCAATCCCATGAACCATAAAATCGTTATTTTATGGTTCCAGTTGTTGGAAATTTAACCAACTGAGCTACCCAAGCACCCCCGGAAAAAATCATCCTAAAAATATTCTAAACGGCCATCTATTTAAAAAAAATATATGACCATTGCATTAGATTAAAGCATAGGAAATTATTGACATTCATGTTCTTAACACATAAAATGTCATTTTCATGGGAAAATGATTTGCTACATTGCATTAAGAATTTTGATGCACTAGGATGTCACTAGTAATGTCATACCAGCTCAACTCAGAGAAAGAAGGAAGACAGAAGATATTCATAGATAACTTCAGTGATATCATACTAATCTTGCCAACAACTTACAAATTAAGACATCCTTGGCTATTTTTATGTTTTAATGAGTTAAAACTACTTATCAGGCTTGAGTTGCAAATGTCAGGTATTTCTGTCAAGAAAAGCTATGTAGACTGTGCTTTGCAAATATGTAAGTGGCACTCATGCAACATAGACATCATAGCATTGTTGATTAGTAGGAAAATTTTCTGGTAAATGACAGCAAAATGTCCTGCCCTAACAAAATTAGTTTATTACAATAGCTTTTAAAAATATGGAAATAAATTGTCTTAAAAGAGTAACACCTTTTTCTAATGTAGAGAAATGGTGCTTGTTCAGTTTTCTGGTCTGCAGAAAGGATAGTCTGAGAGCCAGATATGAAACAGAGAACAACATTCTTCCTCCTCGAAGGGACGACATTCTTTTCATAGGGAGAGGCATTATATATTTCTGATAATCCGTATCTATTGGATGCATAATAAAGGTTAATATTTCCCAGATGTGGGAACTAAATTTTCAGTGTTTAGGGAGCACCTTTACTTATTTTTGAGTTTAAACCTTTCTATATCTTCCTAGATAACTTAAATAAGCTATCTGGGGCTACAACAGATGTCATTTTAAATACATGGTTGCATATTCCTATAATTTTGTTAAAATAAATAAATAATCTAACCAGTATCTCAAAGGTCAATAACTGCTTTTTAGATTTTTGGTTCAAACAAAACCCACTTAAGTAAACTGCCAAGGTCAAGTGCTAAATGGTAAAAATATCAGGGAGGAGGTTAGAGGATAGATTCTGGACACATACACACTTTTGCCTGGCACACTTCCTAGAGTGGGACAGATTGTTCCCAACTCTTGCCTGGTGGTTACTGTTAGCAATACAAAGCCATTAAATGCAATAGTGACCTCAGCATCAAACCTCACCCAAATAGCCTCCAGTTTCACAGCTTGAATCTCCAATCGCATTGATTCATCTCCATCCCCTGTCTAGATAGTCTTCATAATGAAAGCCTTTTCCCCATGGACTGAACTTGATTTTGACAATTCCACTCTTGGTAATCACAGTGCTTTGAACTCATTCCCAGGCATGAATTTCCACTGACTATTGTCAGTCAATCTGTTCACTTCCAGCTGTTAAAGTTCAGAGTCATTGGACACAATTAAGAAGTAGAGAAAGAATCTTCTTCCATCACATAAATGGTGATGATGTAATTGGAAAAAATCACTCATCTGATTACATACAGTTCTCCAGTTTCATTTGTAAAAGTTTGTCTCTCCAACTACTTTATAAAAGCTATAAGAGGAGCAATCAAGTGGTTTTCTTCAAAACTCACAGAGCCTATGCATATGGCTGGGCATAGTGTTAACAGTTAATTAATGCTTATTGGCTTGACTTAATGAGCCTAGCTGTTTGTTATATTTTTTGAGGTTAATTATTTAAAGGGAGTTTATGACTAGCCACATGTGGATTATTATCCTCAATGTGTGTCTGTGAGAGAAACTGCTATGTATGACGGATACCAAAGAGGAGTAAGTAAAAGTACCTTGTCTTCATGCAGATTATAGACAAATAGAAGTAATCAGATGCAAGATACAAAAAGAAGCATCATGGAAGAGATACACCAAGCTAATGTAGATCAGAGGGAAAAAAAAAAAAGATATCTTGCAACTGCACGTTTTTGGAAAGATTCATGGAAGGGATGATCTTTGAACTGGATTTTTGAAACTAGATATGTGGCAACAGAAAGGAATTTAAGAAGAAATATTTATTGACAATTGTTTTTTATGTCGTGCACTTATTTAATATCTACCTTGTTATTTAGAAAATGTTTGTGCTTAGCTCCATCAAATGATTTCTGACATGGCAGAAATTATGTTGGTCAGAGTTCAGAGATCATAGCAATATATCCTGAAGGACTTGATTAGCTATAGATTCCAACTAGATGTGAATAAGGATCGCATGTCAAATCTAAAATTATTATTTTTAAAATGTAATTTTAGAAACATATTCATTTATTTTGCACATTCAAGAAATGGTTCCTGAGGCCATGCTATGTACAAGGCATATTGATTTTTACTCTACTTAAAGGCAATCATGAATTAATATATTTCACCATCTATTTATTTGAAAAAAATATGTGGCAAACAAACTATAATGCTAAGTGTTAAGTATTATAATGGAGATTTTTTCAGTAAACCTTCTATAGCATGCAGATGTGTGGGAGAAATTAATTTTGTATGTGGAAAGTCAGGGGAAGTAAGAAATAAGAGACACATTTTAGTTAGATCTTACAGAATGAGCAATCTTTTAAGAGTGTACCTTGTGGGCAACATATACAGATTAGGACTTTCTGTTGCAGAGGATAAAGCTGAGGCAAGGCATGGAGTCATATCATCAGTTTTATCATCACGATTAGTAAAGAGCCCTGTGTGGCCAAAGAAAGTTGGGTGGGACTCAAGATTTAAAAGGCATGTAGATCCATCCATGTCATTGCAAATGCCAAAATTCCTTTTTTTCCCCCAATGGCTGTGTTTTATATATATACCGATATATATTTTCAATATATACCAGTCACATCTTCTTAACTGTTCATCTGCTGATGGACTAGAGGCTATTATGCTAAGCGAGATAAGTCAGTCAGAGAAAGACAATTATTTCATACTCTCACAGATATGTGGAATTTGAGAGGGAAGACAGAAGATCATAGGGGAAGGGAGGAAAACATGAAAGAAGATGAAACCAGAGAGGGAGGCAAACTATAAGTGACCCTTAATCTCAGGAAACAAAGTGTTGCTGGAGGGGAGATGGGTGGGAGGAATAAGGTGGCTGGGTGAGGGACACTGGGAAGGGCATGTGCTATGGTGAGTGCTGTGACTTGTCTAAGACTGTTGAATCACAGACCTGTGCCCCTGAAACAATTAACATGTTGTATGTTAATTAAAAAATAAAAATTTTTAAAAGTCATGTAGAAAGTCTAGGGCATAGACAAGGTGAGGGTTAGACATAATGGATCTTAGAATCAAAAACCTAAAGACAATGCTCAGCATCATTAACATGGATAAAAATGCCCTTGAAAAAACTTTGGAACAGCCTGGAAAATCAGCATGCTAGATACTTAAACACGTCTGCTACTTACTAGCTCTGTGGGCAAGTTACCTACCTTCTGAATTTCAGGCTTTACTTTCATAAATGAATATGAGAGAATTAACCCAGTTCTTTAGTTTACTATCTACTTGTGAGATAACCCATAAGCCATAGAAAAAGCACTGGCATAGAATAGAACTAAAAAATTCCTATTACTGTTAATATTGAAGAATGCTAAATGTGAAACCCTAGAGAGCATTGACATTCATGCCAGAATAAATAAAAGAGCAAAAGAGAGAAAGTATTAAAAAAGGTAGAAAGAGCCAATGGGTGAGTAATTTCATAACGCCTCATGGAAAGAAGAGCTCCAAAATGTGGAAGAACAAGACAATCACATTCCATTCCACAAGTCCAGAAGGAAGAGACCTGGAAAGAAAGCAGGTCTTTGGTGACCCTTAATTAGGATAGTTCCATCTTCATTCTCAGATGGAAGTTTAATATATAGTCTTGAAGGTAAGCAAGAGGATGAAGTAAAATTATAATGGTTTGTTATTTAAGGTAAATGGACTGTAGGTTAATTAGAGAATGAGATGGAGTAGATAGTTTTTATAGAATGTGAATGTCTTGAATGCACATGCAAAAGAAATGACATCCATGCAGGAAACATTAATGAATAAAATGAGATATTTAATAGAAAATGTCCCAAAGAAGATTTAAAAAATAGGATCAAAGGCAAAGGTAGAGATATTTTCAATGGAAAAAAAAAAGATAGGGAAACCTTCTTGATTCAGACAGGAAAAATCTATAAAAATATGGATTTGAGATAGGGGAGGAGATGTAAATACCCTACTCCTAACAGCTCCTGTTTCCTGGGAAGTTGAAGTCCAGGAAACTAAAACTGAGAGATTTATTAACAGAGAAATCTGGGGGCACCTGGGTTGCTCAGTGGGTTAAGCCTCTGCCTTCTGCTCAGGTCATGATCTGAGAGTCCCGGGATCCAGCCCCGCATCAGGCTCTCTGCTCAACAGGGAGCCTATTTTCCCCTCTCTATTTGCCTGCCTCTCTGCCTACTTGTGATTTCTCTCTCTGTCAAATAAATAAATAAAATCTTAAAACAAACAGAAATCTGGAAGGAAGTGGAAAGGCTTGAAACTACTTAGAAAGGAAAGGTTGTGAGTTCAGAATAAGTCAATGTTTTTCATAGCATTTATGAAAAACCCCATAATATTGGAACATATTAATAAAAAAAATGTCCATCAGAATGGATAAGTGGTTTTCTCTGGAAGTGCTAGGTGGTCTACTCTATGAAGATAGAAAGCTAACAATTGACTTAACCCAAGTAGGAAAAGAATTGAGGACCCCTCTGAGTGTTTTTAAAATGTTCAAGTTTCTGCCTAGGGAAAGGAGATATAAATAGCTTGAGAGGATTAAAGAATGTAAGATAGTCTGTGCCCTTAAGAAGGTTTTACTTTGGAAGAAAAAAAAATCATGACATAAGAAAAGGCATTATAATATAAACAATATATAACAAGTACTTTAAAAGTGATAAAACAAATGTTGTAAGGGCTTAGAAAAAAGTGGAATAAACTAGAGTATTTAGAAAAGTTTATTTAATGAAAATCACATTGATAGACCTTTAGGAATATTTACGAGAACAGCTATGTTCTTGCTATTAGCTAAACGCGTTTCTTGTTATTTTAAATTTAGATTATTTTTCTATTATTGACCTTTATTATTAGGATTTGGGAAAAATCAGTTTCCATAAAATAAGGCACTCAAATATGTCCCTAGAGAGAACCTATTAGGCAGTATGATGAATCTCCCCAAGAATGATTGTTCATAACATAGATACTATTGTTCTGATGACAACTATAAGCCAGGATCAACCTTAAGACTGGAAACATTTGAGCATTTGAGTGTTAATGACTCAATAGGATCAGAGTTTTGAAAATGGATAATCATCTACTCTTGGCTACTAGAGAGGAATAACAGGATATGGGCAAGATGCCAGGAAAATATCACCTTCTCTCAAAGCCACATGGCCTTCAACAAAACTAAGTAGAGATTTTTTTTAAAGATTTTATTTATTTATTTGACACAGAGAGATCACAAGTAGGCAGAGAGGCAGGTGGAGAGAGAGAAGCGGGGGAAGCAGGCTCTCTGCTGAGCAGAGCCCGATGCAGGACTTGATCCCAGGACCCTGAGATCATGACCTGAGCTGAAGACAGAGGTTTAACCCACTGAGACACCCAGGCACCCCTAAGTAGAGATTTTTGAAGCTAACTTTTCACCAGTCAGCTTTCAAAATAGAACAGGTGCTGCAGGTAAAGCCAAGTGGAAAGAAATGAGTAAGAGCGAAGAAGACAGTTTTCAATACTCAGAGACAGACATCCAGCATTGGAAGGAACTGGAGGTCAGTGCAGCATAGCAAGAAGCTAAAGGATGGAAGAAATGTGCTTTCTTTATTCCTAAAATAAAGGACCAAAGTAAGACAAACTAGAGTAACCATAGAATGCAATTAACAAGCAATCCAAGGACAGAGGAATTGATCTGTGATGTCTATACCAGAAATAGCCCTAAAGACACTCTGGAAAGAACTGAGAATCCTACCAGTCTTACATTGACATCAAATAAAACCTATCTTGGGTCACCATTTGGGCACCTTAGGCTTGTATTCTATGTAGATATGTTGAATAAACACTAAACTTGGGAAACTTGCATGGGAATATTTAAGAAAGGGAATAGAGAATGGGAATAAGGAAAAAAGACTTAGCACTGCTAATGTTTTAGTAAATATTATTTAATATTTATAGCAACTTTCAGCAGATGTTCTACCTTTACATATGAAAGCAGTTCTCAGGGGCATTTCTAACAAAAACTTCTTTCAAAACTGTAAAGATTTATTCTTCTCCAAGATAAGCACACAAGTGCACACACTGAGGTTGCAGTGATGGATTGATAAACTGTAAACACATAGTGGCATAATTCAGGGAAAAACTAAAAAACATTTGGATTAAAGCTAAGAGTCGGGGAGAGAAGATGCAGAAAGATCATGCAAAAATCATTAGACCCATTTGAAAAAAAATATTAGCTTGTGCCATTTCTTAATGTAATCAGAGATGACTCATGAAACACCAACTCACCTATGGAGAATTTGTGGAATCCACTGCCTTCTTGAGAATAGAAGTATGGCTCAGTCCTTCCATGTAGCATTCAACAACACAATTATAAAATGTGCAGTTAATTCTAAACCACTAGGAGTAAAAGCCATAAAAATAAATCCTTCCCAATTCCCTTTGGTTTCCTGTAAAGACACTAAATGCTAAGAAAGTTTGGCTCAAATATATGCGGGATTTTCTCAATCAAGGCTCCTCATTCTTTCCAGTTCCTCAAATCTAAGCCGATGCTGTGTCCCTGAAGGTCATTCAGGACACCTTTTCATCACAATGTCACTACAGAGGAAAACAACATTGAGGGCAGCTTTTTAATGTTTTTCAGGTCTTTGCTGTGTTTGCCCCATGCAAGAAAGGCAATGAAAATCTTTTGAGAGGTAAGATAGAAAGGGAAGTGGTTTATTAATAATTAAAGCCACTTGGTAAACTACTCACTCAGACTGCCTCCTATGGATGTGAATGACATTCAGGTTTTCTTAAGTCCAAATGCTGTTAATGCAGTAGTGTTCTGAAAGATCCTCCCATGGGTACTTACTGTTTTCATCTTTGTACTGAATCCATCACTATTCCCCACACATAAGATAGTCACATTCAACAATGACTCTAGTCCTATGGAGTGAGGCTGAGTAGTTAAGATCTTACTGTTTGGAAGCTAGCCAGTCTGCATTCAAATATGGACTGCATTCTTAATTGTCACTTTCTTCACTGTGAATTGGGGCTATTGTTAGCCCAAAGGAAGATCGAGAAGATTAAATGAAATGATGCCCGTAGAGTGGTTGGGACATAGTGATTGTTGTGCATTCATTATTATTGTAATTATACTTTCCACCAGTTGGGATTTTTCTTCTATTCTAACCTATCTATGTCTTACTAGGTCTTCAGTGTACACCTTAGGCCCACTCTTCACCAATTATTTCACTACTTATCATATTCACACTCTAATTTACACATTCTATGAATCTATGTAATTTTAACATCTGATAATACAATGTTATCCATAAATCATTTTATTAAAATATTTCCTTTCCTGTAACTAAGTATTAATGAATTTCAGACAAGGTTTATGACGTTGTATTATATGTATTTGGATTCCTCTTACAACTTTGCCATGAGGAAGGCACATAATCCCTATAAATATGAGTGATTTAATATATTATTCTTTCATCTACAAAATGACTACTCTTCATTGGCTTTGTTAAGAATAATTAATTAAAAAGGTTTTTCTTTGCCAACTCTTATAAATTCAGAATATGTCAGGGCATCTTCCTGTTGGAATCATTGAAAAGTTTGTTTCCTTTTTAAGAAATGAAATTCTCTAACTCTTAATAGATTGTAGATGTCTATATATCCCAGGAACATTAACAAAGGTAACTAAGTCATCGTTCTTGTGATTTTCACAGAATAAACCAGAAATATGGGGGAAATGTGTGTGTAAGGGGGTGCTATATGAATGGCACAGTGTAGTGCCATTCATGTGCCCAAATTGTTAAGGAATTTCTGCCTAATAAAGTGCTAAAGATACTCATATTTCTCCTCTGTTAAAGAGCAGTGTACTTAGGAAGCAATTAGGAGAAATTATGTCAAAACCTTACTGACACCTCTAATTTAGAGTTAAATGAAATGATGCCAGGAAAGTGCTTAGGGAAGTAGACAAGAGAATTATCCCAATCAGAAAACCTGCTCTGAAACTAGACTTCCTTTGGAATGATGCTTACAATGAACAGAAGGTTCTACCTTTGTAGAAGTGCTTCTTTTCAGAGGGAATAATCATCAAAGAGATGACAGAGAGCAAACCAAGTCAGCATGGCAAGGCCTCTTCTGCCATGAGCTGATGTCTGCATTGGCTAAGAAACTAGGGCTAAAATGCATGTCTCTTAAGAATCCACTCCATTGAGCATATGGGTGCACTGAAATGTTGGCTGACAGTGGTGGGACTTTGTTGGAATAATCACTCCTCTCAGAAAAACGAGAAAAATAAAAATGACTATGAAAAAATACAATCTAAGGGAAAACTCCTGTAAAGATTTGGAACATAGTCACCTTGACAGGTATTTTCTAAGGAAAGCAGAATAAAATTACAGAATATGTGTTTATAAAATAATTCAAGAGGGTAAAGAAAGAAGAGTAAGCACTCATAAAGGAGAAATAATCTCAGGTCATGAAATACTGCATAGAAATAAAATCTTTTTTTTTTTTTAAGATTTTATTTATTTATTTGACAGAGAGAGAGATCACAAGTAGGCAGGGAGGCAGGCAGAGAGAAAGGAGGAAGCAGGCTCTCTGCAGAGCTGAGAGCCCGATGTGGGGCCCGATCCCAGGACCCTGGGATCATGACCTGAGCAGAAGGCAGAGGCTTTAACCCACTGAGCCACCCAGGCACCCCAGAAATAAAATCTTATTTTTCAAATTGAGAAGCAGTGAAGGGCAACTAATGTAGAACAACTTGCAGTTCTGTCATAAGATAATCATGAATATGATCAGGGAGGAGATGAGATACATGAAGAGTAGATGCAGGATGTCCTGTAACTTATAAGAACCTCAGAATGGCACACCTAAATAGACAATGTTGAAGCAATGATGAAAGACTTGTACAAGCAAGACTCTTTAGGTGTAAGAAATGCTTGTGTCTGAGTCTGCAAATCACCATGCACCAAGAAATACCAGAATGCAAGCTTTATTTTATTTTGAATTTCAAAATGAAAAGAAAAATCAAATCCAGTAGTGAAATACTTAAAGCAAATGATAATCATTATCATTGTCATCATTATCATCATCAATATCAATAATAACCATTAACCATTCTATCAAAAGATAAGTAACATAAGGTCATGTGTTTTCAAGGGATGTGATTATGACCAAAACATTCCTTAGTTGGCAATGTTGTTCATATATGAGAAAATAAGATGTTCTTAAGCATTCAGAATTACAAGAAATGTTATATATATGCTCCCTACTGGAAAGAATCATGAAAAGATATAATTTAGCACTCTGTAAAATCAAGAAAAACAAAGAACTCATGAAAGAAGGGCCATTATATATCAAATGCAGGGTTGATGATAAATAGTAGCCCGTAAATGAATATGCCAGAATTTATCCTAGAAATCAAATGCCTGCTGCATAATAATTTAATATTTTTTATTTTAGCTCTGAAATCTCAGGTAATATGAACAAGAATTGAAAGTGGAATGATAAGGGAAAAAAGGAATATAATAATCCTGAGCTGGCTAAAGAGTTATACACCAGAATGTCTAACTGTGACAGCATATATTGGGAATATGCCAGTTCTTCCCAGTTGATATAGTATATTAAAGGCAATTCAAATCAAAATACCAAAGAATTTATACTTACAATGAGAAAATGAAAGCAGTTTTGAAACATAAATGGATTGAAGAGGATCTTGTCTTATAAAATATTATAAGAAAATATAAAGCTATCATAATTAAAACTGATGGGTACTGGTAAATATAAATGAAAAAGATTATTTTAAAAGTACAGAAAGTACAGTAAAATTTTAGTATAGCACAAATTGTCTTCGCTCATTAAAAAAAATAGTGGATTGTTCAAAATTAAATATTGGGTCAGTTGTCAGCATTTGCAGTTAAAAAAAAGAAACTCTAAAGCAAAACAAAAACCCAGAAAACATTATAATACTACTTCATAATATATCATAAAATACATCCTATATAAAGACTTAAATATTAAAAAACTAACATGATTGGAGAAAATGTTGGTAAGGATTTCTACTATTTTGTTGTATAGACCTTTCCACATATGACCAATAGCAAAATTATGGAGAAATTAATTGTCAAACTTGGCAAGAGAAAAATTAAAACAAAATTAAAAGATAAATAATAGCAAATTAGGAGTATTTTCTATGTATATCCCTGAGGAAGTAATGATATCCTTAGTAGATAAATAGCACTTAATCAAAAATAACAATGAAATGAAAGAATAAATTGACCACTCTTCTTCATTAGTGGACCCCTCTATGTCTTTCTAGATAAATTCTGTGTAGCATTCTAGCCTCTTACATCTTCCAATTCCTTGTGATTGTGTACTTTGTCCCCAATAAACTGTAAGCTTATTGTAGGCATTGTGGTCCTTGCATATCTTATTTAACTATACATCCTAAATCCTTACTTCAGGGTCTAATGCATATATTAATTAATTCATGTTGGCATTACTGTTGAAGACCATGAGTAAGAATTCGCCAATCAGTACATAAGGCTGATGGTTAAATAAATGAAAAGTTATATTTCAGTAGAAATAAAAATGCATGTTAAAAATATGATTAAGATTATAAGTGACAATGCTCACAATTGGCAAAGATACAGTAAATAAATGAGCACTTTCCTACCATTAATAGGAATAAAAATTAATGTAATTTTTCTAGATGTTAGCTGTAAAGGTGTATCAAAAGACTTGTGTGCATACTCTGACCCAGTAATTGTATTTGTAGGAACATTTCTGAAGAAACTAATCATGATAATATTTTGGGATTTTCTTACTAAGGTGTTACATCATCACAACTTTGTTTTTAATGAAGGAAAAAGTGAAAATAACTTAAATATTCAACCTTAGGTTGTTGGTTAAATCAAATGAGAGATATTAGTGTAACAGAATAATTCAGTTTTCAATATGAGTTTGTAGAAGACTATTTAATGACATTTAATGTTTTTCATGAATTTTTTTAAAAATGTGGATGGTACCATATAATGGGCTAAATCTTATTATCCAACAAAAAAGTGTAAGGAACAACTTTAATGTAATGATGAAAATGTCTGCAAATGGCCTGGTATGATAATAAAAGTAAGGTACAAAAAAGACCCATAGGCCCCTAATTGGAACAAATGACACTGAACTGGCATGTCCTGTATATTTTTTTAAAGCATATTTCATATACTTTAGGATAGTTGTTTCTGTTAGGTAAATTAAGCATTTCCCTTGCATTTTTAATTTGAACAATTGATTTAGTTAGAAGGAAAAAACAACTCATGTTTAAATAATGAATTCTGGGTAAATGTTTTCCAAGAGGAAGCTCATCATCAGGCCAGAACTAGAAAGTTGTTTCTGTTTTAGCTAATGAGCAAGAGAGTGTTTCAGAATGTTTGGTTTGGAGAGCCAGCTTTAGTAGAACCTGAGTATCTCACAAGAGAAACACTTAGGGAAAGCCCAGGGAGAGGGAAGAGGATTTATTTATTTATCTTCTTTCTTACTTACTTACAGCCATCAATATTTCTGTTTGTGTTTTCTAGCTTCTGATCTAGGTTTTGATTTGTTATTCAAGAAACAGAGTCTGTGTTCTTTCGCAAGGATACAAGGAAGTAACTTACATCATTATTTGTTAAGATGCACAGATTTCCCAAACATACCCCATTCTTCCTTTCCTAGCAAATCCCATTTACCACCACCCAATAAAATCATCTTTCAAAGCTTGTAGTTGTTACCATCTTCTTTTAAACACACATATCAGAGGAAGATCACTGGAGAGTCACATTATTCTAAACAATTTATGAGAAAGTCTGTCTGACTGTATTTCTTAGTACAAAAGTTTAGGCAATTTTTTAAATGATTTATCATTGTTTTCATCTATAGGCACCAGCAGATGAGACAGAAAAATAAAAGTTGATTTAAAAAAGTAACTAATTTTTTTTTACATAAAGCATATATGTATATATTTTTCATGTACTATTGCATTTTTAAGTGCACTTCTAAGTTTTTGTATTCTTTGTACATACATATGAGTATGAATGGGTGACATTCACTTTAAAAAACTTTATTTTCACTCATCTCATATTTGAAGATGTGACTATAAAAGGTACTAAGTGGAAAATAGGAAAGCATGCCAACAACCAAGTTGATGAGAAACATCTGAAAGAAATTAGAGATATTTTCAGGAGTACTTTTCCATTCCATCCCTGTGCCCCTGGCTAGCATGTTCTTTGTGCACTAGATTCCAGCTTGGGAGATGCTGCCAAACACGCGGGATCAGTGCATGAGCCTCATGTCTCCTTCACTGATCAGACACAGCTGAGGTGGGACGTGGCCAAGCCCCCTGCCATGACTGCATGTGTCACTGATTCTAATGAGTATATATGTACATACACACATACACATACATATGCACCACATTTTTGCCTGCTTTTTGTAAGAGAACAGGTGAGGGAGGGAGAGGTTAAGATTTTCAAGAAACAAACATTCTTAAATCAGTCACAGGATATAAGTACATGACTTACTAAATCACAGCAACAGCAAATGCCTATAGACTATAGGCTGTACATTTTGTTTCAGTGTCTTCCTCCCTCCACTGCCCACCTTCAGCAGTCACTCCTGCCATTCTGTTAGGCCACCTAGTGTGACTCCTGTTAAAATGAGACATTGCTCACTTAAAAAACTGGTAATACTTGCTTCTCTGAGGTGTTTACAAGTCAGTCTAGAAGGGTTCTATACCTGCAGTTTGCAAACATGCTCTCAGATCTTGGATTCCCAACTTTCTCCTGTTCTGCTCTTCATGGCAGAGCACATACCCTTGGAAATTCTCTTTCCTGGATACACTTGCCAACTTCCAGTTGCTTTGGCCTTGGGTAGCACTGGTGGGAGATTGTAGAGTAGGAAAAGGGGGAAACAAAGGTGTTTCTTCTCTCTTTGACTGTTGGTGGTCTATCAGGGAGTTGCTGTGACTCCTTTGTGACCCCAACTTTCAGGGCAGTACCTCATGGCTTTCACCTCTTTCAGGTGGCTCTAATTTCTAGGGTCTGGTAAACTTCTCCCTTCCATTGCCCCATCAGAACTATAGGTACTGGTGGTATCCTACTCTTGCTAATCTCTGGGTCCCCTATCATCTCCTGTTTACCCTTTCAGCTATTGTAAATCCCTTGTAGCTAATCCCCCATATTAACTTCCTGTATTTACCTGGGTGGATTTTTTTTTCCCCTTATTTGACCCTGACGACACAAAGGAAAGAATGTCAAGTGGCAGGAGTGTGAAGGAGTCAGCTTGCATTGTATGATTTAGGACTGCCTTCTTTACATCATTACAGTACTCTTTACACCATGAATATTTGTCACCACTTGTTCCATTCCATTTTCTTCCTCCCACGTGGCTTCCTTGCTTAATATCTCAACTTCAATGAGATATTTGGGAACATGTAATTTGAATCAGGCAATTTCCTAGCTTCATGACCTGGGCAAATTAATCCAGATGTCAGTCCTCTGCCTTCAAAATGGTATAATACCCATTCTGATGAACTCCACTGAGGTAATAGTTGTGGCATCACTTTGTAAACATTACAACTCTGTTTGGTAATGAGGCACATAAGGTACTTTACAACTCTGCCCAAATATGTGCATTAGACTATTTCAGATACTTAGCAGGGGTGTTTTAATAAGTACTGTTTTTTTAAGGTTTTATTTATTTATGAGAGAGAGAGAGCACAAGCAGGGGGAGGGCCACAGGGAGAGGGAGGCACAGACTTTCCTGCTGAGCACAGAGCCAGATGTGGGGCTCAGTCCCAGGACCCTGAGATCATGACCTGAGCCAAAGGTAGATACTTAGCTGACTGAGCCAGCCAGGTGTCCCAGTACTATTTCTTTCTAAGGGGACTGACTCTCAAGTATACCAAAGGTGATGGTTATAATTAGGTTACCAAATTTTGGGGAGTGGGGGGACAAGGTAGTTGAAGAACATTTAGGGGAGGTTTGGTGTCTGACTTGGGCCTTAACTAACTCAAAGTAAGTAAGTAATCTACTCAGCCCATAAACAGGCTGTGCTTTACTAAATGGATACTGAAAATATTCATTGTTAACTCAACAGAGGACTCTGGGTTATTTTCAGTATACTTTGAACTTGGAAAGTTTTGTTTGCCTAGATAGTATATCAAGAACCCTGAAGTAAAGCAAACAAGATCACATGTTTCTGAGAGAATTTATACCTCTTTGGAAAACACAACCAGTCAAGCCAAATTCATAAACATGACCATATGTTCAATGAGAAGAACTTTGGAATGGAAGACAGAAGAGTGATGGTCCATTGTGTAAGTCAGCTGATGTTGCAATAATGGCTTGAAAGAAAACACCCCCAAGTTCAGTGGCTATTAGAGAAACCATGTATTTTTTCTCATTCTCAGGTCTGTGGTTGAGAGCCCTGCTTGGTTTGTCTCCAGGCTGGGGGTTAGATTCAGCTCTCTTCTCAGGTCTTTGCATCCATCATTCTTCTTGGGCCAGGGGCTACTCCCTGTTGGTACTCTTTGCAAATGATGGAAGCACAGAGAGTGAAGAGAAATATGTAATACCTGTAGACATTTTGGCCCAGAAGAGTCAGACTGACACTTCAGCTTGGTCAAGCTTAGCATGGATGAGCAGGGAGATATGCTTTGCTCACTCTACTGGGTGGCATCTTGCAGTCTCATGGCAGAGAATGCAGAAGTGTAATTCTAACAAAGGGAGAGCATGAAGACATATGAACAAAAATTCAAACTACTCCACCTTATATAGACTTAAATCTATCAACAACTATATAGTGGGATTTTAGTGAAGTTCAGCCTTCTTTTTTATGTAAAAATAAGAGGAAATTGTATTTTCTCAAGTCTAATGTCCTGTCCAATTCTTCATTAATTTAGAATGTGTGACAAATTCATTCCTACGATTCTGAGACCTTCATATTATAAAACTATGAATGTTTTTACTCATGAAATGAATGAAATTAATAGGATTGCACTGGAAGAATTTAACTGTTTCAGAGAACAAGCATTATAAAGTTTTTTTTATCATAAATGTTTATATGACTAGATGACATTAATTACACATGAATCATTTTCATGTTAATACTAATAGAGCCTTGGGGCGCCTGGGTGGCTCAGTGGGTTAAAGCCTCTGCCTTCGACTCAGGTCATGATCCCAGGGTCCTGGGATCAAGCCCCGCATTGGGCTCTCTGCTCAGCGGGGAGCCTGCTTCCCCCTCTCTCTGCCTGCCTCTCTGCCTACTTGTGATTTCTCTCTGTCAAATAAATAAATAAAAATCTTTAAAAAAATACTAATAGAGCCTTGAAAAAAACATTTACTTAGAAACATTTGTTAGCCAATTAATTTGGTTTATTACATGTAGACTATACTTTGATTGATTAGACATGCCATGATTTCAGATGGCCCACAGTCCAATTTTTTCCCATTTTCAAGGGCTGACAATACAAAAATTTCTGTTTGTTCTTCTCAGGAGACAGCCATACCTGGCACAATACGCAGAGCCTTGTATGAGATCAGGGTGTCTGGTTTCCAGTTCTGGCTCTGCCACTAATAGCCATGTGACTGGACAAATGGTTTTGTGCATTTCTTCCTCTGCAAAATGAGGAGGAGTCACAGCTGAACCTCTTTGCTGAGAGGATTAGAGACATGATCAAAGGGGATTCCATGTATAAAAGTACTTTGACAAACAGCACTTGAGCACATTGTTTTGTCATGAGGGCATGTTTTAATTGGTTTAACTATTATTTGGGTATAGTAAGGCCAATAGATCAAGATACAACTGCTGTTGAAAAAAAAAAAAAAGCAGTTGATTATACTCACAGATCCCAAGAGAGGGAGTACGTGTCATGCCATAAGCAGGGGGGTGGGTATGGGAGGTACATGGGGAATCACTGGAGTTGGTCATGAAGCAGAGGGAAAGAGGTAAGCTGTGGTCAAACTCCTTATTGTGCTTTCCATGAGAAGGAATGGGCTAGGTAAAAAATGCAGATTTAGTATTGACTAGTTTGAATAATTTCAGTAGGCTCTGAGGCATAGGGCTTTCCTTAGTTGTCTGGCATCTAGAACCAGAGTTATTAGGGCAAGTCTATAGTGCACCAAGATGTGAGAGCCCTATAATAGGAGTATTTGGGAGTGTATACTTTATTGGACTGTTTGTATTTAAAAGTGCACCCCAAGGAATGCCTGGCTGGCTCAGTTGGTTGAGAATCTTCGGCTCAGGGTGCTGGGATTGGGTCCCATGTTAGTCTCCCTGCTTAGCGGAGAGTCTGCTTCTCCCTCTCCCTCTGTCCCTCCTCCTGCTCCCCTTCCCCGATATGTGCTCTCAGTTTCTCTCAAATAAACAATTTTTTTTTTCAAGTGCACGCTAAGAGAAGGACTCTCCCTGAGAAGTGGAGATAGTAAGGAAAGCAAGAGGCCAAAGCAGGGAAACTCAGACATATCATCATATCATACAGAACAAAATGTGTCCAGTATGGACATTCAGGACAGATGTTAAAGCATCAGGTTTGCAGAAGTTAGTAACATAGTTAATATGGGGCATCATTGCTATATCTTCCTATAGTAATCACCCAGGGCATTCAAATTGTTTGTATGGTTGGGGACATGGGAATTATGTCACTCTAACCTATATATTTACAGTGCATCTCCAGCTATCTAATAACTGTTCTTAAAAGGCATTAGCCCACCAATACATCTGATAACTGACAGAGAGTAATTATCTGAACATAATTTATAAAATGGAGTTACAATTTTCATCTTAGATGCATAAAAATGCTGGAGAGAAAGCCCTTCATAATAATATGTTTTCCACAAAGGAACCCTTCTGTGGAAATGGCACAAAAAGTTCCACAGAAGGAAAGCAAAGCTGTGTCAGTGAGCCCAAAGCATGAACTGGAAAAAAGCAAGGGTCTAGATTCTAGCTCATGTGTAGCCATAACAGAGCAAAGTAATTTAGTAAATACTGATTGCATTACTCATCTCTTAAAAAACCTTTTGTAGTTGTCTTTGCCCTCACAGTATAGTCCTAACAACATAAAATAATACAGAAGACATTTCATAACCTCCCCAACCACCATACCAGTTTACCAATTCAGTCCATTATTTGCCTTACATTTCAGATTTCAGCCATGAAGAATTCTAACATGACTTTATAGTTCCCTGAAAATGCCATGTTCTCTCCTGACATTTGCTTCCTGAGAATAGCAATGAACTTTTCTCTTTTCAGTTCTTCTGCTCCTAGCTCAACTTAGAATCCTACTGATTCCTGAGGCCTGAGCTTAGATGTGTCTTCTTTGACAAGCCATTTTTGACCTTCCATTTTACACATGAGCTTGATGTATGATTTAATGGGCTAGACATAGAACGTTGATGGTCTGAGGTTTAATTGCCTGCTTCCAAATATCTTGCCCCAAATAGTCTGCAAGTTCCATGAGAACAAATTCTGTTTTTAATCACTGTTTAGTACCAAATATCAAAACGTTGAAGCTGGCACTGTAGGAGTACTAAATATTGTCACTCACTCCAGAAAAACTTGCTGGATCCTGGGGCTAGGCTAAATACCTCTGTTTGGTGTTCTTAAATTTCCTAGTTATCTGTCTTTCATTAAATACATTTTAGCGCTACTGTTTATGCAGGTGTCTCCTCCATTATACTTCAAGTTTTATAAGGAGGGAAACTATGAATCATTCATCTTTGTGTCTCTAATTTCAAACACAGTGGTACAATTTAGGTACTCAGAAATTGTATCTGTTATTACTGTTATTATTATTATGGTAAATGTTTTTGAATAGGTAGATGAATAAATGAACAAACAATGCAAAATAGGACATGATAGAATCTGAAGCAGGAATAATAATGCTTTACAGACTATGAAATATATGTCATGCCTCATTCTCATAGGGTTTTTTCCCCCAAGTATCAAGATAAAATGAAATTGTTTAGAAAATCACCAAACGTGAATAAGATAAGGCATTATTATAAAATCCACTAGGATAGAGTGAAGGTGAGAGACTATGATTGCTTTCAGTATTCATTGTATCTCACAATTTAGACTGTGCCTATTGATAAAGTTATAGAAATTTAATCATGGTCATTTTTTAAAGACTTTTATCTTTATTATCTTTCCTGCAGTGACCAGAAAACCAAACCAGTGATGTCGAGACACTGACCTCAAGGCAGTGATGTCTACAGCCATCATGAGAACAAGATGTTTGATATATAGAGGGGATAATGTGTATCACTTGGTGGCTGGAGGCTGGTTCTCAGAATATAAATAATATTTGTTTATTTATTATATATATTATATATATGCATATCTATAATATATTATATAAAAACACATATTTCAAAGGACTAGATTACAGTAGTGTTCAACTTCACCCAATAACTTCATGCAAAAGAACTGATGAGATTCCAGGATTAATATTTTCTACTACTTCTCCAGAGGGGTTACCTGTGGTCAACTGAGCTGAAGTCAGATATCTTCCCAAAGAGGGAAAACTCATTTATTGTGTGTCAGATATCCAGCTAAAAGTACATATATGTGGGAAAATAACTCACAGACTAAAAATTACAGTGAGAAGTAACTGGCTAATTTTTAAAACATTTTTTTTTTTAAAGATTTTATTTATTTATTTGACAGGCAGAGATCACAAGTAGGCAGAGATGCAGGCAGAGAGAGAGAGAGGGGGAAGCAGGCTCCCTGCGGAGCAGAAGGCCCAATGCAGGGCTCGATCCCAGGACTCTGGGATCATGACCTGAGCTGAAGGCAGAGGCTTTAACCCACTGAGCCACCCAGGCACCGCTAAAACATTTCTAAAAGCAAATTTTGATAAAGAAGGGAGAAAACAAACCCACTTGTGCACTCCAAGGTGCACTGTTAGGACCAAGAGCTTCACTCTTTGATGCTTGATCTTCACTGTTGGATGGGAGCATACCCAATGGGAAGATCTTGCCAAAAACTCTTACTCTCTTCACTGTGACCTCCTGCTACCTCTCTGTCCTCTATGGTGCTCACTTGACAGCACCTTACATTCGCAGTCACCACTCAAGACAGAGTTAGGGCATGTGCAACCAGCTGTGTGCGGCTTTCAGGACAGGATGAGGTGGTAGGTTGAGGTCATGGCAGAATAAGAAAAAAAGTGAAGAGAAAGTAAGTAACCCTATGTAATAAAATTTATGGTATTTTTTAAGACTGTTCTTTTGGCTATCTTAAATTTTAAGGCAGGAAAAAGAAGGCACTTTTCAATTCTTCCTCTCATTACTTCAGTGTATTAACCTACTTTGAACTCAGTCTATCAGATAAACTGGTTCAACACCCAAGAGGCATTATTATCACCCAGTTCAAAAGTGTTCAACATATGGACATCATCAAAACCCAAACTGACTTTATGTTCCTTATTTCTAGTAAACAATTAAATCTAATCAAGACACATGCCTGTGTCAGGGGCTAGGCAATGCACCATTAAATGTACCATTGAGTTGTGTGCAGAGCTTGCAAGACTCCACAAACTCGTTTTAATTTTACACAGACAAATTGAAAGACCTAGTATCTTCATTAGGGTTCAGCTCCCATTTAAAAGCTACAACAACAACCCACGATGTCATGATGGAAAACAGAAGCTGCATCTTCAAATCACATCCATATTGGCATTTCACAACTGTAGCCTGATTGTATTGTTAATTAATTCTCGAAATGCACAGTAAGCCAAAGGGACAATTTGAGAAGAGTACTTGTCATTTAATTAGTAAATTAAGTTGCTGTTGTTGTTTTTTAATCTCAAATGTTTCTCTATTAGTATGTACTGTAGGCCAAAATCTCACACCAGCTGGATATTTTCAGGATAAATGGCTTTGCTTATTTTTTTCATTTATCAAGCCAGTAACATTTCAGAAAGAGGTTCAGCTTGGGTGATAGAAAGGCGAGGGGATAAAATCAGAGCAGAATGCTTCTTGTGGAGGATCTCATAGTTCAGGGAAGGAAGGAAGAGGAGGAAATTTCTATTTCCAGATACTACTCTAATATCAACAGCATAGAGTAATATAGCTTGAGGAGTTTTAGGACTTGTCTAGTCCAACACCTCTTTTCTTAGAACAAAGTTTTAGTGCTGAAACAAGTTAAATGACATACAGGAAGTTGGGCACCTAGTTAAGGAGAATGGTCTGAACTATTATCCAGGCCTCCTGATTCCAAATGTAGGGTTTTTCAGATGTCTGTGTATTCAGAAAAAGTATACAAGTGTAATTGTAAGGGTGCAGATTAAGGCATGTGGAGTACCTGTGAGGAAGACTTTCTGATTTGAACTACTATGTTAAAATCTTAGAATACTGAGATTTAACTGGATTCCGTTTGGCTCTACTGTGTTACCAATTAATAATTCATATCTCTAAATGAAGAATTAGTCAGCTTGTTTCATTTCACATTCTGGGAGCAGTTTTGTCATTTTTGAGCAAGGTTCCATGAATGTTTCTTAATATAATACTAGGATATGTCAGCTCAGTCTTAACTCATTTGTGCAGTGTCTCTATTTTCTTCTTAATTAAACACAGAAACTGCTGATTTGAGGGCAAAAATAGAATATGATGAAGTCTGAGTTTCTTCCCAGAAAATATTTTGTCTTTGCCTCCAGATGTCAAAAGTAACACATTATTACAAGCCAGATGGGGGAAGGGATAAACAGCTGCCTCTTGCCCTTCCAAGAAGGCAACCATGGGCTGGAGAAGATCACTGATTACCCACCTGTTGGTCTGAGATACAGAGGCTAATAAGAGATAAAATGACTCCAGCCAACTTGTTGCCTGAGCTATCCTGACCTCTCTGTGAGAACGGGTTAATAAAAGAGTTGAATATCAATTAATCAATTAAGCAAGTATTAATAACTATGAACTACTCAAAAAGCTTGGGGCACTAAATATAAGACAGTTTTTCCTAGGCTACTGCAATTAATTTGGGGTCAAGAATTCATATGTGCATAAAATATTCAATAAAATAATGAAAAATATGTACTAAATATCTAAAGAGAAGGATATGATATAAGGGCACAAAGATGGAGAACATTGGCAGATGATGTAATAGAAGGGCATGTGGAGACAAGCAATGGTCAGGCTTTGCAAGCTGTTTCATTCTCACCACCAGCAGAAATGGGAGTCTTGTTATTTCTGTCCTTGCTGCCTGCTCAATCTTGACTGTACCTCCTTATGATCTGTGCAAGCTTGTCATCTATGTCTTTACTTGTGGAGGCCTCCAGGTTCTTATTTTAGAGTAATTTGGAGATGACTATTCAGCCAACTGGAGTCATCTGCATTCTAGAGTCGTATCTTCTCTAATTTCATGCCCTGATTCCAGCCCTGCAGCTTTGTCTAGTGTCCAGGTCATCTCCAGTCTGACTTATCCCACTGATGAGCCAATGATACGCATAAAGGCACTAATACTGACTATTAGTGAAGTACAAAGATAACTGCTTTTGCTGCTTTCAAGTTCCTGCAGAAGCTATAGCTAGGCTTATGATGAATTGTTCAATGTTGTTCCTTTTTTAAACTGTGTACCAATTGGCTTTGTTTTGAAGCAAGATATTTTAACTAAATAATACCTAAGGATTCTTTTCATTTCTAAAGTGCTATGATCTTGAGATCATTGGTAATTTGCATGTAAATAGATCCTTTTACATGATTGGATAGTATTTGTCATTTTTCTTGATGGCAGGCATGATGTACTAGGTAAAAGGAACTGCTTTATATAGCTGGTAATTTAGTAATGTGGTGGCAAGGTGTGGGGGCAGGAGAAGCATTCTCTAGTCCTATAATTAGGTCTGTCTTTTAGTGAGCCCATGCCTCTCAACTGTGAAGTTCATAAGGTTTCGGTTTTATTCCCAGGCTCTACTTAGGTGGGATAGGATGGCTAGATTGATCTGAATCTTGGTGTTTCCCTTCTCTCAGGACAGTTAGGCTCTAGTTAACTACGGTTGACCCCTGAACAACACAGAGTTTAAGGTTGATGACCTCCCACATAGTCAAAAATCTGCATATAACTTTTGACTCCCCAAAAACTTTACTAATATAGATGTTGACTAGAATCCTTGCCAATAACAAAAATAGTAGATTAACACACATTTTGTATGTTACATATATTATATGTATATAATATATACATATATTATATGTATATTTGTATTCTTACAATAAAGTAAGCTAGAAAAAATGTTAAGAAAACCATAAGGGAGAGAGAATACATTCATAGTACTGAGTTATATTTACTAATTTTTTAAGATTTTATTTTATTTATTTGACAGAGAGAGAGATCACAAGTAGGCAGAGCAGCAGGCTGAGAGAGATGGGGAAGCAGGCTCCCCACTGAACAGAGAGCCCAATGTGGGGCTCCATCCCAGGACCCTGAGATCATGACCTGAGCCAAAGGCAGAGGCTTAACCCACTGAACCACCCAGGTGCCCCAACTGAGCTATATTCATTAAAAAAAAAAAAAAATCCACTTATAAGTTGACCCATGTAGTTCAAACTTGTGTTGTTCAAGGATCAACTGTAGTTTCTCCAGGGAGCAGGCCTTGTTAAGAAAATGCTCAGGTATATTTCAAAATAGTTTCTTTCCCCTATTCCTGCCAGAAAGCGTGAAGGAGTTATCTGGTCAAGCTCCTAATAATATGGGGTTCCCCTTCTGACTGGGTCCCCCTGGAGTTTTTTTAATAAGCTTTTTTTTTGGAGTTGGGGTGGAGAAAGAGCATGCACACACATGAGTTAGGGAGAGGGGCAGAAGAAGAGGGATAGAGAGAATCCCAAGCAGGCTCCACACCCAATGCGGAGCCTGATGCCAGCTCGATCTCACAACCCTGAAATCATGACCTGAACCAAAATCAATAGTTAGACGCTTAATCGAATGAACCACCCAGGTACCTACCCCTACCTCAGGAGTTTTTAACCAAGAGTCATCCACATTGAATCTCCACAACTCATCAGTTATAGTTCAGATTTCCCTACCCTGGCTTCTACTGGCAAGACTGCACTGGTAACCCTTGACTTCATGTATTCCTTGTCTGTCTCTTCAATCTTGGTAACTGTAATTAGCATTGTTTCTTCACCTCTCTTACAAATCCAAGAAAAGTTGTTGATTTTTTTAGTTTGTTCATCTTTTAACTTGTTCTTAGGACAAAGTGGTGACTTCCAGTATCCTTACATATAAGCTAAAAACTAAAGGGTTGGATAGTGTTTGAAAACAGATCATTCTCGTAATTATTTTAAACATGCTTCCTGTGTGCTTCTTTACCCAATTGATTTGTGCTATTCCTTAATAAAACAGTTTTAACTAAGGTAAACTTCTGATTAAAATGTCAGAGATTCTAACGTTCAATTTGAATCAAAGAGGTTACTAAATGGAGAGCTTAGTGTAAAGCTGAATTGTGCTTTCCAAGCTTCTTGGCTTTATCATTCACTGAGGGATACTGGGGTCCTATTATCTGTTGTTAAGTCAGGCAATGTACAGATTAAATTTTGATTTCAAATGCAAGTTTGGGCTCTGTTCTCTATTCCAGTAACTGCTACTAAGTCGTCACATATAAGCTGTTTATAACCTCCAAGCTTCATTGTTTCCATCTATAAAATGGAGGTAGTGACACCTTTGTTTCTTACATTCTTTGATTATTGGGCAAGTGAAATGAGACAGTGCAAAGTGGCCTACAAGTGGATGGGGGGGCCCAAATTAAGCATTACACTCCCATCTCTTTTTAGATTATTTTCCTAAAGTTCATGACATTCTGGCCATATAGCTGATATTAACACCTATGACATTGCATTATGCTTATTTATTCAGGCTGTTTCTGTAGTCTTTGAATTTCTGAGATGCAGAAAAAAATGAATTATTTACCCTGTAACCATATAACAGCTGGAATAGTAGTTGGCATTTATTTGCTAACAAATGTTTATTGAAGTTTTCCCATAAGATGTGATATTTGAGTTGGGTATTGAAACCCAAGTAGTGTAAATTAAGGATAGTAAGTATACACAATAGTCAGGAGAGGCTAAGATATGCTGTGAGAACAAACAACCCCAGTACATTGGTGGCTTACCATCAATCAAAAGAAATAGGTTTTTCTCTACATCAACACAAAGTTTGATGCTGGGTCAAGTGACTTTTACAGGGCAGCTGTCTCATATTTGTTGAATCAGCTAGCATGTCTGTTTAGGGCTCAGGCCATCTCCTTACAGCTTGCCTTGTAAACTTCACTAGCTTTCTTTCAATTCCTTCAACATCCCAAGCTCATTTCTATCCTAAAGCTTGATACTTGCTTTTCTGTGTGGGATACTCGAACTTTGATCTACATATGGCTAATGCTGCCCCGTTCATGAAACACCTCTTTAGTAAGGCCAATCATGACAACACAAACACCCACACACCAGCTTCACTTCACCCCATTATTTGATCTTATTGATTTCATATAATTTATTAATTTTTTATATCTTATACTTTTATATGTTTGCTTATCTTGTTCATTGTCTCTCTCTTCCCCTCTCCTCTATATTTTGAGGTACAAGCTTTACAAAGCAGGAACTTGATCTGTTTTCTTCACTAATAGTACCTGGCAGCTAATAAGTAATTAAACAATATTTTTAAGTGAATTAATTGTTTGCAAAAGCAAGAAGACATACAAGAGAATTCTAAAATTACAGAATACCAGGAGGCTTCAAAGGGATGCAAACTTTTTCTGTCAGGGTCCGAATAGTAGATATTTTAGACTTTACAGGCCAGATGGTCTCTGTCACACCATTTAACTCTGCACTAATTCTGCCATTGCAACTCAAAAGAACCTGTAGACAGCATGTACATGCCTGAATATAAATGTGTTACAACAAATTGTATTTACAAAAACAGGCAGTAGCTGTATTTGGCTTGGGGGCATAGTCAACTTACCCCTACATCAGAGCAAGGAGCTTGGGCCCTAGAGAATTTTTAAGAGTTAGGCTACTTGGATTCAAGTTCTGGTTCTTCCACCAACCTCTCCAAACCTCCAAATCCTCTTTTGTAAGATGAGGCTAGTTATAAAAAACACCATACCAGAATTAAGTGGGGTCACACAAAAGGTGCTCAATACAGTGCCTAGCACACGGTAAAACACAATAAATATTCACATTATATTTAGGAACAAGTTCCTATGAAAATGTTACCACAATAGAGTAAGTGACAAACAATGATAGCAATGGAAATAAGAACAGAGAAGAGCAGATGTAATTAAGAAATCTGAGTGAAATCGATGGGTCCTGGGGACTACAGCATGAGTTAATAATAATGGTATCCTGGGGGCGCCTGGGTGGCTCAGTGGGTTAGAGCCTCTGCCTTCAGCTCAGGTCATGATCTCAGGGTCCTGGGATGGAGCCCCGCATCGGGCTCTCTGCTCAGCAGGGAGCCTGTTTCTCTGCCTCTCTCTCTCTGCCTGCCTCTCTGCCTACCTGTGATCTCTCTCTCTCTCTCTGTCAAATAAATAAACAAAATCTTTAAAAAAAAATAACAGTGGTATCCTGTATATGCTCCTTCAGCCTAGAACAACCTCCTGAACTTCTCAGCCTGTAGAAAGCTTATTCACTCTTTAGCAGCCAGCTCTAATTCTATACCTCTGAATTGTCTTTCAGACTCCTCAGCAGACTTAATCATGTACCTAAACACAATATAAAGCTTGTTTATAATTTTTAAATTTTTTAAAATTTCTGCTCTCTACTATATTTAGCTGTTTACCCATTTGTCTTCCTCAGTACATTATAAAACCTTTAAGATCAGGGATCACTGTACCATATTTGTCTTTGTTAATTGCATTTTTTATTACATTTAGTACATTTAATTGCATATTTAATAAATTTTTATGGAATGATTGAATGAGACAATGATTGATTTTTTTGAAGTACACAAGTTCTAATTCCATTTGCTAGAGTCACCATAAATAAAATACCCACAGACCAAACACTGTAGATCATAAACAGTGTTTTGGTAACTTGACTTCTCCTATATCCCCAGCATCTGCTTGCAGTGATGCAGCATCATCTTGGCTACTCACATGCCATTCCATTGGGATATGTCTCTTTCCAGTCCCCATTTCCCACCCCACAAAAACCCCATCGCCTGCCTTATGTGAGACTTGGAAACATAAAAACATAAAAATAACACAAAGATCCCCTCTTATGTATGATAACTAATGGGAACAAAATGTCTTGGATAAAATATTACTGGCAAAATGAGGTATAACCAGATGTTGTGTAATGCAAGACCCACCATAAAGTGATGAAGAACTCTACTCTGAGTCAGACAGACTTGTTTCCAAGAGAAATGTTTATTTTGAAAAAAAGATCAAATAAATAATTTTAAAAATTAAGTGTATTTTTAAAAGATTCTGAATTTCACAAAAGCAGAGGGATTTTCCCCTAGCAGTTTAAAAAGTTTAGACTATGGCAACCAAAACATTGTAAAATAAGTTGTTATGTTTTATTTTGTTTTCAGAGAGAATTTTTAAAAAGAGGATTACATCAATAAAGATTATTTTAGCATTTTTTAATCATTATAAAAATTATACATACCTGTTTTGGATTATAGTCATACGTCAGAGATATTGTGGGTTTCATTCCAGACCACCACAATAAAGTGGATATTGCAAGAAATCAAGTCAAATAAATGTTTAGGTTTCCTAATGCATATAAAAGTTATGTTTACACTGTACTATAGTCTATTAAATGTGGAATAGCATTATGTTTAAAAATAAAATGTACATACCTTATTTAAAAATACTTTATGGGGCACCTGGATGGCTCAGTGGTTTAAGGCCTCTGCCTTTGGCTCGGGTCATGATCCCAAGGTCCTGGGATTGAGCCCCACATTGGGTTCTCTGCTCAGCAGGGAGCCTGCTTCCCCCTCTCTCTGTCTCTGCCTGCCTCTCTGCCTACTTGTGATCTCTCTCTCTGTCAAATGAATAAATAAAATATTAAAAAAAATACTTTATTGCTGGGGTGTCTGGATGGCTCAGTTGGTTGAGCATCTGACTCTTGATTTTGGCTCGGGTCATGATCTCAGGGATGTAGGATCGAGCCCAATGTTGGGCAACTTGCTCAGTGGGGAGTCTGCTGGAGATTCTCTCTCTCTCTGCCCCTCCCCTTCATGTGCTCACTCTCTTTCTCTAAAATAAATAAGTTTTTATTTATTTTAGCAATACTTTACTGATCACATCAGCATAAAAACATAATAATAATGATAAAGTTTGAAATAAGGCATGAATTGCCAAAATGTGACAGATATGGAGTGAGTGAGCAAGTGCTGTTGAAAAATGGTGCTGAATAAACTTGTTCAATGTGGATTTGCCACAAATCTTCAATTTGTAAAAACAATGTCTATGAAATAGAGTAAAGCAAAGTGCAATAAAATGAGACATGCCTGTATTGGAAAACTGCAAAGCTATAAAGATGAAAATAAAATTTGGTCCTAGTCTTAATAGCCAGAACTAATTATTGTTACCATTTTTTATATACTTCTTTTTACTCTGTATGCTTAAATAGAACAAGTTTTTTTATATTTTATTTTTTAAAGATGAAAGTCAAGGAAATTGTATTTTCTTATAGACTTCCACCTCAGTGATGAGTCTTGAGTCTTACTGTCCTAAAGAAAGAGAGATTTGATTTTGCTATGGAGAAGAAAAACAATACAGACAAACAAAAAAACAGGAATCTATATTTGCTTCCCATTCAAGATTTCTGGAGCGCATTTAAAAAACCAAAAAAACAGTTTTTATAAAAACGTGGCTTTTGGTTTGGGCTTGCCACAGGTTTTAGAAAGTAGAAATCCATAAGGAAAGAACAGATTTTCCAAATTTCTGCAACTGCTGATTAGCTTGTTATGACCTGGTGGTCTAGATCACAGAGTTCAATTATGTTCCAGGAGAACTCAGGATATAAATTACAGTCATGGACATATTACCTCTCATAGGTTCACTGACTGTGGGGGAAAGGAGATAGACTAGAAGTTTAAAAATGAATATTCTAGAGGTGGCCTGTGTGGCTCAGTCAGTTAAGGGTCTGATTCTTGATTTCAGCTTAGGTCATGATCTCAGGGTTGTGAGATTCAGCCATGCAGAGCCATGGGCTCTGCACTGAACCTGGAGCCTGCTTGGGATTCTCTCTTACCTTCTCCCTCTGTCCCTGTCCCACCCTACCTCCCCAGTCTTTCTCTCTCTCTCTCTCTTTAAAAGATTTTATTTATTTATTGGACAGACAGAGATCACAAGGAGGCAGAGAGGCAGGCAGAGAGAGAGGAGGAAGCAGGCTCCCTGCTGAGCAGAGAGCCTGATGCAGGGCTCTATCCCAGGACCCTGGGATCATGACCTAAGTGGAAGGCAGTGGCTTTAACCCACTGAGCCACCCAGGCGCCCCCCGCAGTCTCTCTCTTAAAAAAAATGAATAAACAAACAAACAAAAAAAAGTTTTCTAGTCATTCCTCATCCCCACTTCAGGACCAGATAGGTGAATTTTGAAATATCTAAAGAGGTATGAAGGAATCTCAGAATATTAGTGTAAGTACAGTAGTCCCCCCTTATTTGTGGTTTCTTTTCTGTAGTTCCAGTTACCCCTGGGTCAACCATGGTCTGAAAGCAGATGATCCTTCTTCTGACTTATAGTCAGAAGGTCAACAGCAGCCTAATGCTACCTCACACTGCCTGTGTCATTCACCTCACTTCATCTCATCATGTAGGTATCATGTAATCTTACATCATCGCATGAAGAAGAATGAGTACAGTACAATAAGATATTTTGAAAGGGGGAGAACACATTCACGTAACTTTTATTACAGTGTATTATAATTGTTCTATTTTATTATTAATTATTGTTGTTAATCTCTTACTGTGCCTAACTTAAACATTAAAGTTTATCACATGTATCCATGTATAGGGAAAAACATCGTATACATAGGATTTCAGGCATCCACTGGGAGGGGATCTTGGAACGTATCCCATGTGGATAAGGAAGACTGCTGTAGTATACTTACCAAGGATTATATAGGAAAGCTAAACACAAACTAAGATTTTTGCTTTAAGTTGCATCTAACATAGCATGGAGTGTGAGGTAGTAGCATGAGGCATTTAGTATTGAGGCTGAAAACATACTATCATCCTTGGCTTTACCTGGTGTTTAAGGGAGCAATAAAATTAACCTCTCCCTTTAAAGATATATAGAAAATATGGAAATACATGGGGTATATCAGCATGCACGTAACATGCAAAGGCAGATGCACTTATAACTGAAGCAATGATGGGACCACAGTCATTAATGATATGATTAGCAGATTGCGCCAACAGCAAAAAAGAGCAAATTACATTTCACACGGGGCCCCCTTTTAGGAAACCAGTCATTGCAGAGCATGGACCGGTAAAAGTCAGAAGATTTTTCAAGGATACGAAGCACTTTATCCTCCTATTTCTCTATATATTCAGCACCATCTTGGACAAGAACATGTATGGGAGTGGAAAATGGAGCATTCATGCCCCACAGACGAATGAGATAGTAATATCTGTCAAGTTGAAAGTAAATTATTGCTTTCTAGTATAGTGGGCCTTGTGAATGATATAATATTGAGCAGGGGAAATAATGAAACTTACTTCCATTTGCATATTGTAGTGTGAATAAATTAAATTTGCTATATGCATGCAGTTTTCAAAATTGAAGACATACTGTATGTTCTGCATTATATATTAGTTTTTCACTTATCATTATATTATGATCATTTCTACCTTGTAATTACATATGTCATCAAAATAACTGCATTATATGCAATCATATAGCTGTATTTTGATGTATTAATTGACTGTTCTGTTTCCCAGGTTGTATGTACCATTTGCCTGAATAACTGCCCCTATAAATGTTCTGTGTATAAATATTTTCCCAGTTATTGATTCTTTTATTAAGGATAGAGCCCAAAGGATGATCTCTAAGAGTGGCTCTTCCTAAGCAGTCTTGTGGAGGAACAAGAAATCTCACATCAACACAGGCAGCTAGGTCCCTAGTTCTAGTTAAAAAAAAAAAAAAAATGGAAGGATAGTGTCCTAGAATGGGTCTAGGAAGCACTCCTTGGTGAAATAGTATGAACATCTTAAATGACTACTGAAACACATTGCTAAATTGCTTCCTTGAAATCAACTTATGTTTTGTTTACATTTTATACCCCTAGTAATGAAATATGAAGTTGATCACTACACCATATACTTGCCAAAATGAAGAGTCTATATGTTTACCTTTTTCTCCTGTAGTTGCCTCATAGTAGGGTCTCATGAATATTGGTTGGATAAAAAAGCAAGGTCATGGGCAACTGTGTAGCTCAGTTGGTTAAACATCTGCCTTCAGCTCAGGTCATGATCTCAGTGTCCAGGGATTGAACCCCATGCCAGGCTCCTTGCTCAGTAGGGTGTCTGCTTCTCTCTCTCTTCCTCTGCCCCTCCCGACCCCTCACACTCACTCTCTCTGTCTTAAATAAATAAATAAATAAAATCTTTAAAAAAAAAATTAGTTTAAAAAGCATGCTCATTTTACTTTAATCTTTATTACCAACAAAATTCCTTATTTTGTTCTTTAGTGCTGATTTTTCTCTTTTTCTCTTTTCTATTATTTATTGTTCTTAAACTTTATTTTTCTTCATGCCTTCAGCTGAGACCCCTCTTTCTCATGCTCATTCCCATTTTTGAGTAGTTGTTCAGATAAAACTTCTTGTCACCTCTTTTCTATAAGTTTAAAATCCTCCTGAAGTGAATTTTAATTCTTATATTCATATTCATATTATTATTTTATTTTGTGCTTTTATGAGATAATGAGGCAATGTGTACACTGACTTTGGATTCAGAAAACCTGGGCTGAATTGTGGTTCTGGTATATTCCCAATTGTGTGCCTTTGGGCAAAACTTCTTTTTGTGTGTAAGTTAACTCATGTTTCAGTAACTCATCTATAATACACATATTGATAATTACCTTAATGTGTGCATGCATACAATTTAGTAAATATCTCTTGGGGTGTGTATTATGGGCCAGGCATGCTTTAGGTGCATTTAAAGGCATGCTTCAGATGATGCTTAGTAATTGTCAAATGGACAAACCAAAATGGAAGCACTAGAATAACCTCTAAGAAACCATATATTTTACATACAGTGTACACTTGTATTCCATGGTTGCACTTCTGAACACCATTAACAAGATAGTCATTTTTCTTGCTTTCTCATTGGCAAAGATACATTTTGCTGAAGCACCATACTCTCTCTCACTGTGAGATTTCTCAGTTTGTGGGATAGTTGGCTTATGAGTCCACTGTCAAGGAAGAAGCAGAATTAACTGACCCAGAAAGAGACCCAGCCTCTGACCTTGACTTCATTAAGTTTGTGTGCTGACCACTCAGGCTGACCAGTAACAGAAATTTTGCCCATTCAGCTGATGTGCTCCTAGGATGTCTATTTCCAAGCATATCTGAACCCTGATAACTATTTCCCAGAATCTCCCCACCCCTGGAGAGAACAATTTGGAAGTCACAGTCAAACTTAATGCATTTCTATTTAGGGATTGAATGTCTGGCAAAAAATAATATCTTTATCATTTATTTAATACATAAATGGTTCTTATTCTTGTCTGATTTCCCAAAGCTTAGCAAAGTAAAGGCCATCCATTAATCACTTTGTCCTTCAGTGAAGTGCAGCCATCTAGTCTGTGAGGACTATAGCTTCATCAGCGAGGCATGTGGGCTGACTCAATAAAAACTTGGAACTGGTCCTGTAAAGGACACTATAATTGGTGTTTCTTGCAGGTACAGATGATGGGATGGAAGCAACAAGAGACAATTTTCCCCTTAGATGTAGCAATATTATTAGGTATGGAAGGGGACATACAGTTTTATAGTAGAAGTGGCAGGTCCGAGCATGAGAACCCCTGGGGGCTCTTCTCTTTATGCTGACATATCTAAGGTTCTAATAAGTGGTATCTGTATTACTTCAATCTTAGCTTATCTAAAATAGAAATTATTATCCTCCCCTAGCCCAAATTTTGTTGCTTTTAGTTGCCATTAACTATATTATGCTCCAGACTTCAAGCTGTGAAGGCTGGGTGGTCTCTGATGTGCCTTTCCCTGTTATCTCTGATATTCACTGGTCAGCATATAACTTAACTTAACAGCATATAACTTAAGCCTGTCAGTTTCTCTGCATCCCCTTGTTGTCTCCATCACTAGTGTCCGTTCAACTTGAGATGAGATTACTTCCAGCAGCCTTGTTAACTGGCCCCTTCAGGCCACAATCATCCCACATATCATCCCTTTTATAAATAATATCCTCAAATGCCTTTGCCCTTCCTTTATACTTTCACTTGAGAGATAAGACAACTTTTCTAACATCCACAACTTTATTTTTCCTTGGCTCTCAAAGGCAAACACAGTGTAGTACCAACTCTTCTGTCTTATCTCTAGCTATTTCTCAAAATCTTTCTTCTCCTATAGTTACCTGTGTTCCTTCTCTGGCAGCTCTTCACCTATGAGTCATTTTAACTGCTCTTCCCACTGGAAGTTCAAATCTTATTTCCTTCAAATTCCTGTTCCCATATTGAAAAGACCCATATTAGCTGAGTAAATAGTGCCACCTGGTCTTGTGGGGCTTTCATTTTGATAACTAAAGAAACTGTTGATACATGTACTCTGCCCAAATCTCAGTTTTCCATGCTGCTGTGTTCCTTTCTCTGGCTGCTGGAAGCAGTGACAGCTGACAGTTCTCAGCTTAGTCTCTCCTATGACTGTCCTTGGTTGAGTAGAGTGACTTTATCCAAAGCCATGGGGGGAAGCTTACTTATAGTGGCTGGTTGATAGGGGAGAGACCCTTGCTATTAAAAAGTAAGCTAATAGGGGACGCCTGGGTGGCTCAGTTGGTTAAGCAGCTGCCTTCGGCTCAGGTCATGATCCCAGCGTCCTGGGATTGAGTCCCACATCGGGCTCCTGGCTCGGCAGGGAGCCTGCTTCTCCCTCTGCCTCTGCCTGCCACTCTGTCTGCCTGTGCTCGCTCTCTCTCTAACAAATAAATAAATAAAATCTTTTTTAAAAAAAAAAGTAAGCTAATAGTTTGGACTTCAGGAGGGCCAACTTATCTTCATTTTCAAGTCACACTGACCATCACTCCTACTTCATTCCTAGTGAACTTTGAAGGCCTGGACATTCACTGCTTTTATGCCACATCTTGCCCATGCTCTACTTGGGCATGAGGGTATTCATAGGGAGCACTGGCATCCACAAGACTGCCTTCATAATATTCCATGTTGCCATTCCCTTCTGAGATCTGTCACATCAAAGTGCTGCTATTTCCACTAGAACCTCAAAGTAAACTTTTTGAATCATGAAGAACTTGTCCTTCTCATACATAATCTGAAGACAAGAAAGAAACTTGTGGAAAGATAAGTCATAATGAAGTATATTCTTGACTCTTATTAACCATTATGATCTTTGAAAATGGAGAATAAAGTAAAAAGAAATAAATTGTGATATAAGCAATAAAGGTAATTTAATGTAGTGTTTTAGTCATTATTAAGCATTGTTATACATAACTTCCCAATTTGGAGATAGATACCAAAGGCACTAATAATGACTTAAAATGAATTCTTCCAAACAGGAAGGAAGAACAATGAACAAAATTTAAGGTTTTGAGATCAAATTACCAAGAAATTTCATATCCACAGAACCAGATTTTGTAGTTTTGGATAGCCACCTTATAAATAGGAAGACCATATGTCCTGGGTTGCTAGGAATAGTTTGGATTTATACCTGCTATTCTAGAGTAACTATTAATAGCATCATCATTTTGGAATATTTAGTTGAAATCCACATAATACAAAATTAACCATTTTAAAATATACAATTCAGTGGTTTGTAGTACATTCACAGTGTTGTGAAACCATCACCTCTCTCTAGTTCCAAACATTTTCATTGCCCCCAAAGGAAATCCCATACCCATTAAACAGTCAATTCCCAATGGCAACTAAAATTCAGTCTTAGCCATTAGAAATTTTCTACTCTCTGTCTATGGGAAGAGAGAGAAACAGGAGGGGATAAATTTGGAAAGTAATCATTTGGGGGTTCTAATTTCTCTTCTTTCATTTATAAGCTATTTGGCAAGACATTTCTATTTCTGTGTCTCCATTTCATCTTCTACCAGATGGAGGCAGTGATAGCTAATCCATAGGGCTATTGAGAGGCTTAAGTATTATAATATCTATAAAATTATGAGGCATACTGTGTAGCATAAGTTTAGTCTTTATAAATATTGTGTTCTTCCTCTTTTCTGACCACTTGGGGATGAGAATTGTGGAATAGAAAATATTTTATCTTCTGTTTTGTTTTGTTTTTAACAAAAACAAAACCCAAGGGAAAAATGTAAATTTAAATGTTTCAAATACATTCAAATACAAATGTTTTCAAACTATAAGAAGACATTTAAAGAGTGTAAAATTCTACTCACAGAGACTAATCTCATGCATAAATGCCCTAAGTTCTAGCTATTGAATCTGTTTTAGTTCCATCTCTTACTGTGAAGTTGGAGCAATTTAAATCTTTTTTTATAATGTCTGCCATGTGACATAACCAGTGTAAGCAAGTAAACTTGAAGTTTACTGATTTATATATTAGCATAGATAAAACTCTTCCTTGTCTTTCCAGACTGTCAGTGTAGAAGGAAGCAAGAGAAACCATTCTAAATTTGTATTACACTTACTTATCTTGTCATTTAAAGCAAAAAATATAAAGCAATCTCCATAAGATGCTCACTTTTTATAAGTAAGGTAACCATAATCAAAGCTGTGATAGCACAAACTACTTGATTAATGTTTTATACACATATAATTGATTTTATACATACATCAAGAATAGATCTCTCTTAAAGGTGTCTGTTCATCTTCTAAGCTCATAGGACATTATAAAAAATCAGAAAATGAATTTTCTGATGTCTAAGGAGAATATATCTGTGATGGGAACCAGAATGCTCAGGTGGGCCATTACTGTCTCCTCTCCATGTATGTATGTTACAGGATAGGATAGTTATTAGGAGGTTGTTTGGAGGACTGAAATCAGAACATTTTAGATATTTCAAGATTGATCTTCTCTGGCCACAGGGATGAGAGTCCCCAAGTCTTGGAGGCAGGGTGTCTCTCCCTGAACGATGCTTACATGGCTTTTGATCAGTTGGATTCTTTTAACTTCTGTTCCCTGTTTTCTTCTATATTGGATATAATGTAGTAGATTAGGTTACTAGATTTCTACTTAATAAATCACATTTTGCTCCTACTTTCTCTAAATTAGAGCTGTGTGTTTATCCAAATGATTTAGTCACAAATAAAGTCCTTGGAGATAGATAATAAAATATAATGTGCATATATAGTATCTCTTCAGTTTTCTGAGAGCAAATTTATTTTCAGTGCTGAAGAGTGGGGAGTAATACCCTTACCTCAGATATTGCCCCTAAACACAACTAAAACAGCTTGACTGAAGTGTATACACCTGAAAGATTAAAGGTTTTATAACTTGATATTCTGTCCTATAAATTTTAAAGTCACTTGTTATGTAAATTTTAGATGGTAGTGCTCCATAGAGCAAATTGGGTATCTAAGAATAAATATATAGGAGAGAAGTATTAACATCTCTTATAAAATCTGCTAAAAGATTTACTTTCCATTTATATGAGGCTGTTTTTGGAATTAGGTCTTCCAGGTTAAATTCTAAATACACAAATGCAGATTAACGCCCCTCAGTCTTTAAAATGCTCTACCACTTTGAGCACTTAATTAATTATGCAGATATTTTTGAGGGACAGCTATGCAAATCTCGCTATTAGCTAGCCTTAAAAAAATTAATTCCTGTCACTACCAGCTTCTAATTTATCAATCTAATTAAATCTTAGTTTCGCCTCACCTTGGTTGCTAAAATATGGAGCTCTAATCATTGAATCTTTACTTTTTCTTACTCTTTCTACATTCTTTTGACCCCTATTCTCTCTCTTTATTTATTTATTTATTTATTTATTTATTTATTTATTAAAGATTTTATTTGTTTATTTGACAGACAGAGATCACAAGTAGAGAGAGGAGGAGGAGGCAGGCTCTCTGCTCAGCAGGACCCTGGGATCATGACCTGAGCCGAAGGCAGAGGCTTTAACCCAGGAGCCCCGACCACTATTCTCTCTTTCCTCTTTACCTCTCTTCCCTTCCCTAATAAAATATTGGTTAAGATTAAGCAGCAGACTAAAGGAATGTGATGAATAACTTAAATTCAGAAATACAAAGTTACAAATATGGATAATGGCAGAAAGAGATGAGTAGCCAACAGTATGAAGGTATTGCTGCCATCACTGTAGCTTCTCTGCTGTGCACATCTGCACCCACCCTTTCTGCCTTGCTACCTGCTACTTTCCTTAATCCTCCCCTGCTCCTAAGGCTGATCTCTTCACTTTCTCAAGAGATCCCATCTTTTCTCCTAGTTTGTCCACTGCTCCAAATTTCCAGTCTCTTTCCTTCACTATCCGTGTTCCCTCTGCAGTGGATTTATTCCATTTTTTTAAAATGGTCTCCTGCCCTTGAAGCTCCTCCAGCTATTGTTCCAGAATTTGTCTTGAATCCTCTTTTCTCACACTGTATGTCTACTCTGTCAGGAAATTGTTAGCTTTGTCCTAAAGATGTATACAAATCCCACTACTTATCACCCATCACCTTAAAAACAGCTGTCCTATCAAGTGAGAATCAGAAATCATCTGGATTATTAGAATAGCCTCCCACCAACTTTCCTGCTTCCTTATGACTTATTACCAACAGGGTAACAAATATAATCTTTTCAAAACTCAAGTCAAATCATAGTCATGTTCTGAAGAAAACCCATCTATGCTTTCTAGCACATGCCCAAATCATTACTGTGGCCAGTATGACTCTGCCTAATCCAATGCCTCTGGTACTCTCTCTTCTACTTCTTTCCAGCTTGTTCCACAAACCTCATCTCACTCTTTCTACTATTCTTTAAATATTTCAGACACATTCCACTAGTGTGTTGGTACTTGTTTTCCCTCACATGTTTCCTGGCTCCCTCCCTCACTTCAATAAGGTCTTCGTGCCAAGAACACCTTTTCAGCGTGATCTGTTGCAAAACACCCCAACTAAAATTGCAAACTCTCAGACAAACTTGTCATCTGCACTTCTTGGTTTTTCTCAGTTGCACCTGTTATTATCTGCGTAACCATTTGACATGCTATAAATATACATATGAAACCTAAATTTTTCCTTTCTTTTCTCTTACTAGGGTTTAAAATCTATGAAAAATGAGTGCTTTCATTTGTTGGCATATTTTGTCTTGTTTTGTTTCATAGTTTTGTTTACTTCTGTAACCATTGTCCTTAAGAGAGTTCCTAGTACTTAGTAGTTGCTAATTATTTGTTGGATAAAACAATGAAACATTCAAAACTTATTTAGAAAGGAGAGATCCTCAAAAGAAAGACTCATAATTGTTATATATTAAAAGAAAGCTGATATTGTTTAAACTGAGCTGGTAAAGTTACCAAGCCAGGTAACTGAGAGATATGCATCATCTAATCTCTTTAGTCAGAAACAACTTTTACTTCATATTGTTCATATTAAGTCATTTTATACAGGTTAATTTTATCTCAAGTTTTACCTTGTCAGCCTGTGGGACCATTTGTAGAAGGAACTCTACTCTTCTGTTTTCTTAGTGCTAATAAAATGCTGTAGTCATGGTAGATGCTCATTAATTATGTGGTGATTAAGAGAGAATTTGGTTAATATTAAAATGCATAATATTTTCCCCCATCCTTGACAAGCCATATCACCTGACTGCTTTAACAGTGTCTGCTTTGTGAAATCTTTGGTAATTTGAGGGAATACAATTCATTGAAAGAGACCCACACCTGCAGCTGCTGGGTGGTTCAGTCAGTTAAACCTCTGCCTTTGGCTCAAGTCGTGATCCTAGTCCTGGGATGGAGCCGGGTGCATCAGGCTCCCTGCTTGGTGGGGAGCGTACATCTCCCTCTCCTTTTGCCCCTCCCCCACTCATGCTGTCTCTCAAATAAATAAAATTTTTTTAAAGAGATTCACACTTTATGGCAATTAGGAGTTAATAACTACAAGAATGACAGACATGATGATTTGAAATATAGTCTGTCTTTATCACTGCTTATCTCTGTACTCCATTAAGATTTAAGTTTGGCTGAAAAGTCTGGTGTGGCATTTGTAAGTGTGTCCAGTTTTCATTATCCTTATTTCTGTTTGGTAGTTTCTCCTTTGCCTGCAGAATCTTCCACTGCATGTAAAAGAGAAACTGGTACCCTAAGGATCATGTGAAGTACGTCAATTTGTACCTAAAACTAAAGGGGGAAAAACAGATCTAATTTCAAATGTAAGCTAGTGCCAACACAAATGGACAAATGGAAGCTTGCAACTAAATAACAGAATGTAGAGGAAGAATGATTTATTTCCAATTCTGAGAAAAATACACAAAGAAAATTGTTTTATCTTTGCAGAACATAATTCACAGGGTCACATTAATTTTCCAATACTTGCCAGTCCCATCACTGAATCTTCATTTGCCATAAAGTGTATGAAAATAGCATAATCTGATTGTGTTTGTGTTTAGTCTTATGAATAGAAACTATGCATTTACATATAATAAGAGGTTGATACAACTAATTTGTCAACCAAAAAAACTAAAATCTTTATGTTAGGTTTTTATATCTTTGCCTGCTTCTTAAAGATTATTAAAATAATGACTAAGAGTCTAAAGCAAAATTCTTGTTTGGAAATAAAATAAAATTGTCTCATAAATGTTATATAATATTAAGCAGATGATTGTTGCTGTTTTGTTTTACTGGGTGTATGCCTGCATTTAATATCATGCTACAGATAAAGAATTCACAAGAAAAGGATCTAAAGGTAAATGATCTAATTGTAAAAGCAGAGTTAATTTTACAATATGGCTAAAACTAAATTTGATGGTGATCAAAAATATGAAAATGGAAACATGGTGAAGCTAATAAAAGGTAGCATGCATAGTTGTGTAGGTAATTTTCTTGGGTGGCATTAAAATGAAATGCAAAGCAAATGAAATAAAAATCTATTCATGTGCCTTATGGAATCATAAATTGCAATGACATTACAATGAAAACAACATGATTTGCCCAGTCAAAGTCAATTATGTTAAGAGAAAGAGAGCGAGAAAAAACTATGGACATCGTAAACACTGTCAGTCCAAATCTTCATCTCTTTGGCATTTAAGCCAAGTTAATCTACTGCTTTACATAATTCCTCATAAATGTTCTGGGCTCAGGACATAAGACTGTGAGTTCAAAACTATAAAAATATCTGTGTTCAGAGACCCTTTTAAGGGTTATCTGTTTTTTGTATTTTTATCTGTCTGTTAGTTTCTATTACCATGCACAGCTTTAATATAGACACACTATTGTATCCGACATTATTAAGTTATTTTCTCCCATTTGGTCTCAAACATCCTGCTAGTAAATATGATATACTCCTCCCCCTAAATTTATTACCTAATAAATGTGCTAAAATTCACACCAAGTAGAGATAATAATCATGATGTCAAGTGCATTGAGCTAGAAATTATGAGACATGGGTTCCAGCTATAGTTTGACAGTGATGAGCTGTGTGACCTTGTTCAAGTAACTTCAATTTTCTCAACTGGTACATGAATTATTTGAACCAGATATCCTCAGTGACCAGTTGCAGCATCCCATTATTCTATATTTGAATAATGTTTACAGTTGTTAAAGATGTTTCATTTCCATGATGTAATTTGATCCTCAAAACAACTTTTTACTAGACAGAAAGGATATTAAAAGACTTTTTTAAGGTAGAAGGCTCATGATTAATAGGGTTGGTTACAAAGGAGATGGCACGTATTCGCAAAATACATATTGAATGTCTGCTGTCCTTGCCAATGAGCATAGGCAAAGAACAAAAGAGGCATGGTATTTCCATCACAGAGCTTCCAATTCCGTGTCAAGGATGATCTTTGTTCCAGATCCCCCTTTCCAGACTGCAGAAGGCTAAGGGGTACCTACCAACCCTCCATCAAACACAATCTCAACAAGCTAAATTACTATAAAAAGCTAAAATAAACAGTTACATTAGGATAAAAAAGCCTCTTAAATATTCTGCAAAAAAAAAAAAAAAAAAGAAACCCATTTTACTTTATTTAGTACAGGGTTTCACAAGCATATTTAATTGTAAATAACTCAGCCACTCCCCTCTCCCTTCCCACTTAGTAACTGTTAATACCTGGTGAAGGTTTCCCATAGCAGTTTGGGAAACACTGGTTTGAACTAAGGTCCTCATTAGCTGAGGATGGTTGACAAAAAGAACATTACAAGAATATATTAGACTGGTTTGGAGCACTGCTGTGCAAAACCTGATGGTCTATTTAATGCATATGCTGCTCTTTAAAAAAAAAAATCACAAAGAATAGTTTTGAAATTCCTTTAAAACATGCTTCTCTCTCTCCTTCTCTCCTACTCACCATACTATTCAAAGAGGAAAATAAACTTGACAGACTATTTCTGCCCAGGGAGTAAAATGCATTGTTTATTTTTCTGCAGAGTTCTCAGTCTTTGACAGAGAAACAGTAGATCTAATTAGACACATCTTCTGTCCATGTGCTGTTCTTAAACCAGATACCCCTTTCTCCCTTAATTTTCCTTTCTTTTTAAAATAGAAAACATGGTATTTTAAAAACAAATCCCTTGTTTCTTTGACACCACCACCATTGTTTTAAATGGAAACATTTTCCTCTCCAGAAGAGAAACATTATACATAAACAGTTGCAAGAAAAACAAACGGCCAGAAGGTTGCAAATATGGTAACCCTGTACACATAAGGTATCACAATAAAACAAAACAAAAGAAAACAGAAAACCTCCCTTCATACTTAAATGGCTACTGTTTACAATGGTTGTAGCAATTAAGTAACTAGAAAAAACAAAATTAACATGTGGCCTTCCCTGTTTGTTTAGTAGCTTCTCATTTTATTATTGGTGAAAATAAAAATAATAAGGATATCTAATGAAATAAAATATTTAGCCATGTTCCATTGTCTCCATATCACGTCTGTTTTTGGACAACGCATGTGTTATATATGTGTGTATTTATTAATGTGGGTAAGACAAGTGGATATATACAGATACTCAGATACAAACATGGAATTGTAGGGAGAGAAAAGTCAGAAATATAAGCTGAAATTTTAAGATATATTACTAATTATGTATTAGTAGAGAAGAGGAAAGAACTAGACTTTAGTCTGTGATTTGCTAGTAGTCTAGTAATTGAGTTGGACAACTATTTTAGCGTTCAGAATCACAGTGCATCACTTACGCAATGGAATCAGTACCACCAAAGTGTAATTTTTCGGAAAGTTAAAAACATGACTCATGAAAATATAATACCAGTTGTTAACAATTTTATTTAGTTCAATAATTTAATGAGGAACTCAGTAAATGTTAAAGGTGAATTTAAAAAATATATATATATTTTTTTTTTCCATAATGATGAAATGAATCTGCTAATAGAAGTGGACTAATTAATATCCCATAGGGCAATGAAATGTAATGTTTGGAATTATCTTTTCTTTAGGATAAAAAGCAATTTTATCTCTACTGAACAAAGTTAATTTACATTATTGAGGACAAGAATTGTCTATCAGTTATCTATGGTTTTACTTCTATCCCTACAGAGTTAACTCCATTTAATTCTTTCAGCTTTTAAAAAAATTATTATTAGCTCTAAGATTGGAAAATTGTGACCCATGATTACTAAGCTTTCTTGGAACTCTAATATGCTATATGGTCTTTGAAAAGGATGAGATAAAGAACATGAATGGCATGATGGAAGTTTAGAGCTGAACATGTAAAATACTCCAGAAATCTTAAATATAAAATATTAAGGGCCCTTGCAATAAAACCATAAATAACGTATTAACACAATAAAACATGACTTACGTATGTTTTTTATTTATTTATTTGACAGAGATTACAAGTAGGCAGAGAGGCAGGCAGAGAGAGGGAGGAGGAAGCAGGCTCCCTGCTGAGCAGAGAGCCCGATGCTAGGCTCATTCCCAGGACCCTGGGATCATGACCTGAGCCAAAGGTAGAGGCTTTAACCCACTGAGCCACCCAGGCGCCCTGACTTAGATATTATTAAAAAATGGCATAAGTAGGCTACATGTCAGTTTGTTTATACCTGAAATTAGTGAAGTGGGGGTAAGAATCAATCTAATAGGAGAGCACTGGGATATGACATCCATACATGAAGATAATATAGGAATGTAGGGAAAAAACAACATACATTTTGAATATGCCTTTATGAAAACCATCAAGTGAAACCATGAGTGAAGCAAAATAAGCTATGCCAATAAGGAAATATTTATTGAATTAAGGAATAAGGTTGTATACATTATAAAACATTTAAGAAATTAAGGCCAGGTTCATAGGAATATGTCTCTGGAGTACTTGGTTCAAGAAGGCAGAACTACTTTGGTCCCATTTCATCACACCTTGGTTGATGCTAAATATTATGTGTCAGATCTAAAGTTCTGTAAAGACCTCAGATATCCAACAGAAGAGAATTCTTCCAAACCATTTTACAGAACATATACTACAGAGACTAAATACTTAGACTCTTTCACTGTTTTAGTCTTTACCTCATGTGTAAATCCATGCAAAAATAGGATTTTTTTCTTTGGCCAAGTTTTAAGGATTTTGTCGTTGTCACTAAGTCTCTTGATTTTAGAAAATGCATACAAATCTAGCTGGCGTTTTAAATTTGTTCCTTAGGCAAAGGACTTGTTGATATGTACCGAGTATGGAAATTTATCACTTAGGGATGTTTTTGGTTGAAATAACAGAAAATTGTGACTAATCAACAAAAGGAGTTTATTTGTCTCACACAAGGAGTTAATGTGTAACTATTCATCATGTGCATCTCAGTGATGCCATAAGGGATTCAGTCTTTTTCTATCATTCTGCTTTATCATATGCCATGCTTAAACTGTAACTGTTCCCTAACCTCATAGTATCATTGTTATATGTGATACACGTGGTTAACAAAATACCACGTTTCTATTCTCAAGAGAAGGGAGAAAGGGATGAAAGAGAAAAGTTACCTGAATCAAGAAAGGAAAAACTTGGGACGCCTGGGTGGCTCAGTTGGTTAAGCGGCTGCCTTCGGCTCGGGTCATGATCCCAGTGTCCTGGGATCGAGTCCCACATCGGGCTCCTTGCTCGGCGGGGAGCCTGCTTCTCCCTCTGCCTCTGCCTGTGCTTGCTTGCTCTCTCTCCCTCTCTCTCTGTCAAATAAATAAATAAAATCATTTAAAAAAAAGAAAGGAAAAACTTATAAAGAGAAGTCCCCAGCCCAATTTCATTCTCATCGTTACAGTCATTACTCCATCATTTAGTCACTCATTGCTGCAAGGAAATGTGTGCTCCTTTGAAGGGCCCCATTTCCTGCCCAAGCAAATCAGTTAAGAAAAACAAAAACAAAAATAAAATGTAAAAAAATGGAATATAAACATGATGTAATTTACTGGGGACAGTGTTAGGCTCTTCAGCCATGTAAACCAAAACTCAGATGAAAGAGCACTATTTTTAAATACAAAAGATAGGGATGCCTGGGTGGCTCAGTTGGTTAAGCAGCTGCCTTCGGCTCAGGTCATGATCCCAGCGTCCTGGGATCGAGTCCCACATCGGGCTCCTTGCTCGCCAGGGAGCCTGCTTCTCCCTCTGTCTCTGCCTTCCTCTCTGTCTGCCTGTGCTCGCTCTCTCGATCTAACTAATAAATAAATAAAATCTTTTAAAAAATTAAATACAAAAGATAATAGTCTGAATAAATTTCTGGGAAAGATTTAGAGATTGTCATTCATTGATCAAAAAATTGATAGATTGGGACGCCTGGGTGGCTCAGTGGGTTAAAGCCTCTGCCTTCGGCTCAGGTCATGATCCTAGGGTTCTGTGATCGAGCCCCATATCAGGCTCTCTGCTCAACAGGGAGCCTGCTTCCCTTCCTCTCTCTCTCTCTCTGCTGGCCTCTCTGCCTACTTGTGATCTCTGTCTGTCAAATAAATAAATAAAATCTTTTAAAAAAATTGATAGATTGTGGCTGTCTTTTTTTTTTCCTTTAACAAGTTATTTGTTTATTTACTTATGTTCATTGTCAAATTTAAGTGATGGGAGTATTAGGAGAAAGGATGAGTATAAGAAATATTTATTATATCTCAGGAATTCTATAGCACTATAAATACTGTATTGCATCTTTTCAACAAACTTATGAGATAAAGAAGGTACAACATGGCACTCAGAAGATAATATTATTCAGTCTGTTTGTTTGATTTCATGACTTATGATCTTCACATCATCCTCACATGTCAAATATGGTGTTCATTGAGCTAAAAAAAAAATAGAGAACACATCAGCTGATTTATTTATGCTCAAGACTAATAGTTGATTACTCTTTTCTTTGTTAGACTCTTCAGTGAGGACAGTTTTACCAAAGGTGGAGAATAGAAGTGTCAGGTTAGAGGCTTAATGAGCTAAAGTACTTATCGGTGACACTTAATGGACTTCAGATGTCCATATAACCTTAGCTTTCTCAGTAATTCAAAACTTTGGAATGTATGATGGCTCTGCCATAAGTACTCGGAGATATGATAGTAACTAGAACTGTGTTGTCACTGGTTTGTCTTTAAGCAAGTACATTCATACATTGAACCAATATGTCTAATAGTTTGTGCCTGCCTGAATGGAAAATAGATCCTGTTCAGCATTTTCTTATCTCATCACTCTTGGAAACCATAGACCTGTTATGTAGAAATACAATCCAGAGAAACTGCCAAGAAATCTCAGTGCATGTGTTTGTGTGTGTGGGCATGTGAGTGATTCGACTTTGTGTATATAATTTGCATATGCCTGTGTAGCTGTGATGTTTGTGTAGCATACCACTTGGCATGTGGATTGTGTACAGAAGAGGTTGAGTACCTTTCTTTAGAATACTAGTTATTGATAAAACATGAGTACCATTTTCTGGAAGCCATATTGAAGTTTCTAGTGCCAGATTTAAAACAACAACAAAAAAAGCAAACAAGCAAGCAAAAAGATATCTATTTCTTCTCACTGCATGATTTTCAACAAGACCTTAAAATTCCAGGAAAATGTTGCAGGACAATTTAAGTGCAATGCTGTGAAAATGCTAACAGCATTCAGAAGGTTATCATGAGAATCAAATTAGTTAATACTTGCAAATAATTTAGCACCTAATATTTAATAAAAAAACAGAGTACGGCCATCCATATTTACTATATTTCACTATAGCATTAAAAAATATTTCTTTGAAACTCTCAGACCTTCCTTGGAATTGGGCTATAGGTTTGGGCTAGTACACTTGGAAGACAATTTTTACATTCATACAAGCATTAGACCTTATGATCATAATGAACCATCTATTCCTTTTGGTCATGCTGATCATAGAACTATTTCTTTTTCTGAGACCTCTTTCCTAGGCCAGTAGAACTTGGTACTATAAAGAAGCCTGAAGAGTCTCAGATTTTACCTAGCTTGAAAGCCAGTGAGTTACTGCTACAGTGTCTATCATGGGTGTTTATAGAAACATAAGACATTTGGGCCAGAGATGGAGGACAATTTATTTATTACTCATAGCAATAATTGAGTCAAAATAACTGCATTTTTGAGTCAATTTGCCAAGGCCTGATTCTCACAGGATAATACAAAGGAGGCCAGATGATACCTATATACACAGTGGATTGTGTTACCAAAATTACTGAGTTTAAGGAACCATATTCTGTTATAATGGGTGATAGACTGCCCTGTATTCCAGAAGGAAACATTATTATAAAAATTCTTGGCAAACTAGGAATAAAAAGGAACTTCTTTACTTGATGTATTAAAACTTATATCCAATGTGACTTTTAATAGTTAAAAACCAAATGCCTTTCCCCTAAAATTCAGGATTCTGAAAGATGTACTGGAGGTTCTAGATAGGCAATAAACCAAAATAAAGAAATAAAAGCCATCCTGATTATAAAGGAAAAAGTAAAACTGTCTTTATTGGCATAAGACTTGATTGCCTATATGGAGAAGCTGATGAAATCTATAAGAAAGATACTAGAAATAATGTGTTTTTAGAAAGACTTTAGGATAGCAAATAGATATAAAAAATAATTGTAATACCATATACTAGCAATAAACATTTACCAATTGAAATTTTGAAAAAAAATATTCTATACAATAGCAAAACATAAAAGAAATAGAAAATATATAAAAAGATGTACAAGACCTATAAAATACATTGCTGAGAGAAATTAGAGATTTAAACAGGTAACAAGATGGTAGAAAAGGAGATCCACTGTTTATATCCCTCCCTCAGCAACAATCATTTGGTAGCCATCCATAAAACAATGTGTGTTTGTGGGAAGTCTGGGATCCAGGCAGGAGACTGTGAAAACTTGGAGAAGCTCAAGACCAAGAAGGGCCATTTTGAGAAGGCAGGCCCATGCCTAGGTGGCAAAATTCCAACCCTGGCCCTAGCTACAGACTTGAAAACAGCCCAGTCTCCGTATGGAGTCAGCTACAGCCCCATGTGTCCTTGGTCTTGCTGCCAGCACCATTCTTCAAGGGACCTGGCAGAAGTTATACCTACCTATACCTCCAGTGACAGACCTGATGACCTTGGACCTCCTGGACCTGGTTGAAGGTCCTGATCTGATTCTAGCCCCTCCTAACTATCCATTTCATCCATTTGGCATCCTGTCAAGAGACATGCCCAGCTGTCCTTCACACAGTCCCTATGACCTTAGTCTTAACTGCAGATCCTGAAACGTTCTGTAACTCAGCCCCAAGGCCTTCCCAGCCAGGGACAAGGACACTCCTGCCCACCCAGGGACTCACTGGGAGACATACCTGTCCATGCCCTGAGACAGGCTGTCTGACCTAGATCTGAATCCTGATCCTGAAATAGTCCTATAGTTCAGCCCCAATCCCTTTCTGCCACAGGCTGGGAATAGTCCTGTTCACACAGGGACATGAAGGGAGACCATGTCAGTCCAGCTGTGCGACCAGAATCAGGTCTACTGCTACTGGTCCAATTGCCAATCCTGAAGGAGGCCTGTGACCTTTCTAGTTCCCTAACCCTGATCTGAGGCAAATCCTGCCTGCCTAGAGACCAAGAGGAAGCCACACCTAACTGCACACCTAGTAACAGGTTGTTTTCTACAGACCTCACAGGGGGCCCTTGAACTACTGCTGGTCTTACTGACCAAGGTCCTGGAGGCAGCCCCAATCACTTAAAGAACCAGATAGAATTCACGCCTGCCCTAGACCCTGGCAACAAGTTTGTTGGCTGTAGACCCACTGCAGACCTAGCAGCTTCCAGAACCTGTGGTTCTTGGTCCAATGTTCTCCCCATTGCACACAAAAAAAAATCTTAATATCTCTCTCCCGCTGTCTCTTTTTTCTCTCTCTCTGACTTTCCCTTCCTTCCCCCTCTCACCCTCCTTTCCTCTGTTTAGTGCACTTTTCACAAAGATTTGAATGGTGAGGATGATAATCAAAGAGACAAAATCAGCATATCCACTCAATAAATATTAAGTGATTATTAGGCCTTAAGCACTGTACTAAGTACTAGTGAAACAAAGCAAAAAAAGACAGATACATTCCCTACTGTTAAAAACATACAGTCTAATGGATTAAAATTTTAAATGATACAAGTATTGTTACATTGATAATTACTGTGAGAGTCAAGAGGAGAATGTATAAGTACAATACATGTCTATCTAGTAGAAGGGTCTAACTACAGTGGAGTGTTAGCAAAGGTCTCTCTGAGGAACAAATGCTTCAGTTGCATCTTAAAGAATGGTATGAGTTATCCAGGTGAAGCAGAATGGAAGAAATCATTTCAAAATTAAGGAAAAACATTATTCTGCACAATAAAGTGAAAGTTAAAGAAACAGGAAGGTGGGCATACGACTAATGAGAAGGGAAAAGATGTGAGCTGTCGAATCTACAACACATAAGAAGAATGGTCACAACAATGATGGCTTGTGAGTAGCTAGGAAAGGATCCATTGAAACATCTGTAAGTCTAACAAAACATTATTAAAGATTGCTAAAGACAATCTTAATAGATGGAAACACAGTGAGTTTTGATGAGAAGTTTCAATATAGTAATGGTATTAGTCAGAATTCAATGTGATTCTAATACAAATTCACTCTTCCTTAAAAATCAGACAGTTGACACTAAAACTGATGTGGAAAAATAAAAGTGTAATTAATATTCATTAAAAAGTAAGTTGTCTAATATGCTGTCATATATGAAGAAGATAAAACTAGAATAACTAAGACTGTGTTGTCTCTTAGGGAAAACAAGCAAATGTAGCAATGGAAGAGAATAGAGGTTCCAGGGAGAAGCATCCAAATATAAAAACTTGATATATGACAAAGGTGACTTTACAAATTATTGAAAGTAGAATGGACTAGTCAATAAGCAATGTTGGAGGTAATGGTTGCACATATGAAAAATAACAAAATTGGTTCTCTAATACCATGAATTCTTGGGTATGTATTATAGCCAAAAATTATGAAGGTAAAAGTCAACAATTTTTTTTTGAGAGAGGGGGACAGAGAGAGAGTAGGGGGAGGGGCAAAGGGAGAAGAAGAGAGAATCTCAAGTAGACTCCTTGCTGAGTGCAGAGCCTGATGCAGGGCTCAGTCCCACAACCTTGAGGTCATGACCTAAGCTGAAACCAACAAATGCTTAACCCACTGAGCCACACAGGCACCCCTAAAACTCAAAAATTTTAAGAGAAAATATAGAATAATATAATGTAAAATAATAGTTTTGATTACAGTAAGAAATGATGGAGGTTCTTAATTTTTTAAAGGTTATCACAAAATAGTTTTTAAAAAGTTTAAATGAATAAGAATATAAATGATTAAGAAAATAAACATGCACATACTTATCAATAATACACTAAAATATCATTGAAGCCTCTAGAGTAATTCTCAGTATCATGCACTTCTTTTTTTCTACCAGAGCCTCCATCCTTAATATGGCATTTATTATTATCATGCATTTATTTTCATTCATTACATATATTTGTAGCCATACACAAAATATTCTCTTACTTTCCATAATTTTAAACTATATGTAAGTTATTTCAAACTGCAAGTTTTTCTAAAACCTGTTTTTTTTTCTATTTGAAAATGTAACATCTTAAAAGTACTATACAAAGACACCCAATACCAGCATATGAAATATGGATATTTCATGCTCTGTAATAAACTAAAATTTATCCTGTAGATTGTAGGAGAAAAAATTAAACTAAAATTGTTAATTCAAACTGGTTCTATAGCATTATAAAGACAAGAAACTAATTTAAATTTTGTACTGAATTTTAGAAATTTCAGAAATTATCTCAATTTCATATTAGCACATATTTGTAAAGAAAATTGTAAGGTAATGTAATTTAGAAAAAAAGAATATTTAAATATATATCAATATCTTTGTTTATCTGTCTTTTAATTGACATGTTTAACCCTTTGCCTAGAAATGTACTTGTCAAATATGATAAATATTGGAAACTTCATTTCATTGCTCAGTGCCTTCTTTCATACAAGCCATCTGATAAAATATGTGACCTAGTTCTCACAGTCTGGGTTACTCATAGTTGTGTGGGATCCTCAGCAAATACTTTTTGTGTGAGTCTCTTGTGTATATAAATAATTTGATTGAAAAGGAATTATAAAATTCATGGACCCATGAAAGGTATAGTGATTTATTGATGAAGATTTAGAAAAATGAAAAAAAAAGACACATTTTTGTTTATTGTTCAGTAAGTGAAGATTCTTCATTGTGTCCAGAAACCATCTTTTTCTATTCAGATTTGACAACTATCTTTTTGCATTACAAATTATCAAACGAACTGATAATAGCTAATTTTATATCTTTCACTGCGATGAAGAGTTAGCAATACTGTTTTTACCCAAAATGCCATACCTGTCTGATTACTTTTGCCTCTGAATTTCCCTTTTATCAGTTATTTAATGCTGGCTACACTATTAGTCATTATGCTGTATCATTTATTGAGCCACCACGAACACTGACTTCTTTTTTTTTTTTTTTTAAGGATTTTATTTACCCATTTGACAGAGATCACAAGTAGGCAGAGAAGCAGACAGAGAGAGGAGGAAGCAGGCTCCCTGCTGAGCAGAGCCCGATGCTGGACTCGATCCCAGGACCCTGGGATCATGACCTGAGCCGAAGGCAGAGGCTTTTAACCCACTGAGCCACCCAGGTGCCCCCATGAACACTGACTTCTAATGACTCTTGCAAAGGCTGTTACTTTGTTGATGACACTCTCAAGTGCAAGTCTTACCAAGAACATGCAGAAATTGTAAACTATCTACCCCTGCTATCCACACATTGCTGCCAATGGAGAGCAGAAATGAAAAACCTATGGTCAGAATGAAAGCAGTCTCAAGGAATGTCTATTCCGCTTATGGTACATGGGAGAGTACATCAACACAGCATCCATTAGAAGCAAGAAAGGACAAGAATAAAAAAAAAAAACCTGTTCTGATTAGAATAAATATCTCAAAAACTCTTGGAGAGACATGGCACTCTTATATGAATCCCTTAAACTGAAGAGACATTAACTAAGGAACAACTAAAGAAAATCCAAAAGAATAATCTATGTTCACACATACTAAAAATATAGTAATAATAATAAGTAATAATACTTAAACAATAATAATACTAAGTATAGTCAGCAAGCATATTCATTATTCCAGTTTAAACATTTCTAAAGTATTATAGGATTTTAGAGCTGGTGAGGAATTAAGTATCATTAGTGTAATCCCCTCTAGCATAGCAAAAGCCACTGAAGCCTGTGTGGTAATGCTAAGATTATAATTTTAAGCCTGTTTCTCAGTCTGGCTCATACTGTGTTTTATATAACCTTATCAGAAGTGAATTGATTTTAATACCTCAACATCTTGTATTATGTATTTTATGTCTATTTTGGTTTTCAAATAGGAATTTAGCTTAGGACTTAGGTCTAGAGTCCTGACACTGTGTTTTACTTTTCCTATTCAAAATTTACTCTCAGCAAGATTTGAAAGCTGTGTTTCACATATAAGTTTGAATTACACCAACATTTTACAGACATCAAAATATCTTTGTTTAATATTGTCTGTATTTGTGGAATTAAAGTGTTTGTTTAAGGGAACAAGGATTTCATATGTGAATAAGCAGGTAAACAGGACATTGGGGGAAAAGTGGATCTTGTCATGATTGCTGAGATCACACCATGTGGGCAGCCTAACAGTCTGCTCAGGGATTATTTCTACAGAACATTTTATAAACTAGTTAATGAAATGTTTATAACTGGGCTTTAACATGGGTTTTTATTTTCTCTTCATCCCAAGATCCTATTAAAATGGTAATAAAATATTAAAAAATATATAAATCCACAAAAATAAAACAGAGGAGGGGTCATGCTGAAAAAAGATGTCAACAATATTTTGGAAAAGCAGATAGAGGGTGATAAGTGATGGAATGGGGCTGAGGGACCCATAGGCCTTTGTTTAGGCAGAGCAGGATATACCACTAGAGGAGGCTGAGATCCTAAGGCTGCAGTAGAGGTCTGGAGTAAGACAGAGTGGTAAAAAATGGGGGTGGATGGTTATATAGATAAAGTACTCCATCATTATTATCACCCTACAAACATGGAAAACAACAATAGGAAAACTTCTATGTTCTGGGAAAGATACCTGAGAATCTTTCTCAGTGGAAATGGAGCACTGCTAGAAAAACATTTTCTGAATTTTGATATTCATGTATCTTCAATATAATTGTCAGTTCATCTGTTGATAAGTTTTTTTCTGCTGATAATTTTTCTTTCTTTCTTTCTTTTTTTTTTTTTTTTTTTTTTTTTTTTTGAGAGAGAGAGAGAGAACAAGTACATGAGCAGGGTGAGGGAAAGAGAGAGAAGTAGATTCCCTGCTGAGTCCAGAGCCCTACACAGGTCTTGATCCCACAACCCTGAGATGATGACCTGAGCCCAAATCAAGAATTGGTCACCCAATTGACTGAGCCACCCAGGCACCCCTCTGCTGATAATTCTTAAGTAACAACTCCTATCAGTATATACAGAACTGCCAATTTATATTCATCATCTTTAAATATTGATTGGTAATCAACTATCTCTGGCTACTTGAGGAAAATTTCCCATATAAATAATAGAGGGTACAATAAACAGAAAACATGAAGATAATTCAAGAAGGCTCTAATCAGTGATGCCAAAATTGAGTATATATGTGTGTATTTATTCACATACATATGTACACGGATGTGTATACAAGCATGTGTTTTACAGTTCCCCAAGACCATTTCCAGTTCCGTTGATTCACTAGGATAACTCACAGAACTCAGCATATAGTTATATTTGTGGCTATAAATTATTACAGCTAAAGGATACAAAACAAAATCAGCAAAGGGGCAAAGTTCATGGGTTGAAGACCAGAGGAAGGAGGTACAAACATCAGAAAGTATTTTCCCAGTGGAATAAAACAGGATGCACTTAATTCTCCCACCAATGTGTTGTAACATCATGTAGGAAATGCCACCCATGTCAGTTATGTGAATAGTGGGAGTCCTCCTAAAATCCAAGTTCCCAGATGCCAGCCAACAGCTTATCTTGTAAAAAGTACTTTCTAAGGATAGCAAGTCTACTATGTTAACTCTTTTCTAAGAAACATATAGAAAAAGGAGAGAAGAAATTTTCAAATAAATATCTGAGAGAAGTTTCCTACAACTCATTAATTTATTCAGCAAATTGGGTTTTTATAAGCTCAACACTCTTTTAGGCACTTGGAATACAAAAGTGAATAAAATAAATATCACTGACTTTATGTGTATTCTAGAGTGATGAAAGGAAAATGAATAAAATGACTTACTAAATTGTCTGAAATTAAAAAAAGTAATAGAACTGTAAAAAATGTAGAGAGGAGCAAAGAAAAGTTATGTTCTGTGGGGGAAGTTTGTGGCTTTAAATTGTTAGAATTGACCTCACTGAGAAGGCAAGCTTTGATCAAAGGCTCAGATGTCATCAACTATGAAGACAGAGATTAAACACTGGATTTAGCACCATGGTGAATACTGATGACTTCAACAGGATAGTTTCAATTGAGTGTGGGAAACAAAAACTTTATTGAATTTAAAAGAGAATATGTTTATACTTTTAGTTAAGATAAAGTAATCATAGTCTACCCCACTTATCCCAATGAATGTAGCTATAAAACCTGGAAATCATGCATGGTCATTTTCTCTTCTGCCTCTACCCATAGATCTTCTCAACCACCATTTTCTATTTTCTGTCTCTATGGCTTTCCCTCCTCTTGACATTTCATGTAAATGGAATCATACGATAGGTAATGGCCTTTTGTGTCTGGTTTCTTTCACTTAGCAAAATGTTTTAATATTCAATGAGTTGTAACATGAATTCATACTTTATTCTTTTATATGGCTGAATAACATTCCAATGTATGGATATACCACTTTTGACCATCTGTTCATCAGTGGGTGACCATTTGGGTTGCTTCCAGTTTGAGACTATTGTGAATAATGTTGCTGTGAACATTTATGTATACATTGTTGCATGGGCATTTGTTTTCAGTTTTCCTGTATTTATACTCAGGAGTGGAATTGCTGGTTTCCTTGGCAACTCTCTTTAACTTTTGAGGAACTAACAAACTGTTTTCCAAAATGATTACATCATTTTACATCCCTATCAGCAATGAATGAGGGTTCCAATTTCTACATCTTGCCAACACTTAATATTGTTCATCTTTTTTATTTCAGCCATCCTAGTAGGTATGCCTCACTTACTTTTGTATGTACTTTATGCCTACCTGAAGATCACCTGGCATGGAATACATAACAAATATATTTTGACTGAGTGAATGGGTGAATGATTGAAATAAATACTATCCATGTCTATATAGCCCATTTATAATTAAGGTTTTTATCTGAATTCTCTCATCAAGAGATAATTTTTTTCTCCTATTTCACTATTTTTGGCACTGAAATCAATCAGTCCATATTGGAAATACTTTTCTTGTAAATACCATAATGAAGCTTAGAATATTCACATTCATTCTTACAAGCATTTCCCATCTTATATCATGGGTGCCACAAAAATTCCTATCCACTCAATGTGGTATTTTTAATAAGAATTATTTTAATCTCCTCTGACTTCATCAGCTTATTTTCCCCTTTTTTCATTCTGTCTCTGATTTCAGCCATCATTTTCTGTTTTCTCTCAAATCACAGGCTTTTCAACAGGACACAAAAGAAAAGCAAAAGCAGACAAAAAGTCATTTTGAAAGATAGAGCAATTTGTTCCCACCTCCATTCCTTGGGTCCCTGTGAAGCATTAACTGTGAAGAACCTTTCAAAGTTAAAGAGGAGCTTGCTCCTTCTCCCCCATTGCAACAATCACAACACTGGAATGCCCCACAGAGAGATATAAAGACAGATTTTCCATTTTGTGTAGCACCTACTAAATGGAATGTATTTTGTATTCCAGTTGACTGCTAAGGAAACTTAGCTTATGAAAGTTAGTAAGAGCACCTTTATTTATGTCACAATATTCCTAGTCAAGACCAAATCTGGGCTAACACATACAGGAGAAAGAAATAATGTATAGACTCCTCTGTTTGCTTTTTTTTTAATTATTATTTTTTTTTATTTAAACATATAATGTAACCCCACCACCCTCTCCCAGCCCCCCTCCCTCCTCACCCCCCTCAGTTTGTTTTATGACATTAAGAGTCTCTTTTGGTTTGTCTCCCTCCTGATCCCATCTTGTTTCATTTTTTTTCTTTTCCTACCCCCTTAATCCCCACCCCCATTGCATCTCACTTCCTCATATCAGGGAGATCATATGATAGTTGTCTTTCTCCGATTGACTTATTTCGCTAAGCATAATACCCTCTAGTTCCATCCATGTCGTCACAAATGGTAAGATTTCATTTCTTTTGATGGCTGCATAGTATTCCATTGTATATATATGCCACATCTTCTTTATCCATTCATCTATTGATGGACATCTAGGTTCTTTCCATAACTTGGCTATTGTGGACATTGCTGCTATAACTTTTTGTTTATGGTTCAACTCCAGGGCTAAAGGGTCCTTTATAGATTACAGAAACAATGAGCTTTCAATAATAACTTGAAAATAAAATGTCACTCACAACTTTCCTAATTGGGCTTCCCTGTTGATACATTAACTGATGATTTAGCAATCTACTTATTGTTTTTAATCAGTTGCCTGTATTTGATTGATGCACTTGGCTATTTGATCATACCAGATATTTTCAGTTTTTAGATAGTTCTGCCACATCTATCTACATGTAATCACTGATCTATTTGTAACATAGGTTAAAGGACTTATAAAAACTTCATTGTTTACATAGGCCAGGGAATTTTTGCATTTGTTATGCAAAAACTATCAAATAATTGCATCATTTCTAGTATATTCCAATTCAAACCATACTGAAAACCCTTAACATATGCCTGTTTTCACAGGGCAAGGTTTTCAGTTAGTTTTTTCCTCTCTTTTTAAACATCTGTGTTTGTTTATTGGCAGTATAAATATTTAAAGAGAGGGGAAGAAACCTCAAACTATAAGTGAAATCAGCTTTCTCAGCCCCCTGTTGCTTGAAATAAACTTCATGGAACTTTTCAGTGTGAACATGTAAGAACACTGGGCTGAAGTTAACAAAAGAATGAGTAATCTTTTGAATGTGTTGTTTATTTCAAAAGTAAATGAAGAAGTGGTTCTCTTCAGAAAGAAATTATATTAAGGTTTTATTGGGTGAATAATGTTCTATAGTCCAGGCTGTTAGCTTTAAACTCTGCCCCAGTGCTGTTAACCAGAGCCTCCAGGAACAAGCTTAATACATGTTTAAAAAAAAAAAAATCTAAAAACAAAAAGCAAACAAACAAAAACATAAAAAACTATCACAAATGTTTCTGAAAGAAGGTTTTGGTTATTTTTTTATAGATACTGATTTGTACAAAATTGTTTGGTACCAAATCATTGCTAATTTTTTCCTTCAAAATGGTATTATTTTTCTATTCTAATGATTATTATTTAACCATGTTAATTGTTAAATCATAGAATCATAGAACAATGTGGACAGGGATTTCAGTAAGTCTTGCTTTGTAGGTACCCCTGCTAATCTTTTGTGACTTTGTTTTAGCAGATAATTCTGTTCTAACTAGATGGAAGGTAAAACTGTTAAAACTGGTGGTTCCTCTGTGAGTTACATGTATTTGTGTAGACACACAGGTCAGCCAGAAAGTCTGAATGTGGGTCTCAGTTTTTTTGACATATGTCATATTTATCTTTAGTTCAATTTAAAAAATAAAACTTACAAGCTGAAATACACAAAGATTTGGACTTTTCATGCTGTATATAATAACTATATTAATAAAAAGACCAATTCTTGACATGTTGATGGACATCATATGTATTTCAAATCTGTGAAGGAAAATCAACTACAGTTAAACACAATGGAGGGAAAAAAATGTTACCTCCAGGCAAAAGAAACCAAAATGAAACATTTTCTGATTCTGGTTTTCAGAGGGGACATTGCTTCACTCAATGGTGTCTTCAGTGTACTTAATCATTATAATGCTGCATCTGGTATTTATGTTCATAGATCTAAAAGAGGTAACTCAACTTCATTATTTCACAGTTGAAAATGAGGCCTAAAATTTTCAGTATTTGTGCAAAGCCATGAAGGGGATTAAGGCTAAGTTCTCTATTCTGTATGTATGTTTTTATTTATATTTGTGACGCCAGCAGATATATGGAAGAAGCGCAAGGTTTTTGTGATGGTATTAGATATATAAGAGAAAGTATCTCTAAATGGTTGAATCTGAGATCCTTTGACACTTATGCATGTCAGTTTCCAAGCATAAAACAATAATGAAAAATGCTGTTAAGTCTATCAAGGTAACTGTCATTGGGAAACTTGACTTCAACTTTAAAATCTATCCATTAACAAGTAGGTGACTTGGGATAAGTTACTTCTGCCCTCTGTGCCTCAGTTTCCACCTCTGTAAAATGAAGTATTTACAGGAGATAATCTCTAGCTTTCTCTCCAAAACTAAGTTTGTGATATATGTTCTAAATATGTGCTTGATAGAATTGTGCTTTCTGGGATCTTCTGTCAAAATGTATTAGTTCTTGTGAAGCAAATATCTATCCGAGCCTAATGTCCTCTACAGCAGAATATGTGTCCTTGCACATATAATTAAAGTTGCACCTACAATTCCCTTAAATCTCATGACCAAGATATGCTCAAATTCACTAACTGACCAACCTTAAATCAACTGGGCATTTCCAAAGGTATTTCTAGCTCATCAATTCTGAAAAGAATTCAGAGTCCTAAATTTCCAAATTGAAAAAACCTGTCCATAAAGTACACTATGCCCATTATACATGATTCAAACTTAACTAAACATTTATTCATAGAAGCTTTGTGAGCTTTTTTGGCAGAGGTTGTAAATTAAAGGGTATAAAAAGGCATACACTCTTTTTATGGAAGATGCTTGGGTGGATTATCACACAAACTCGGGGTGATAGAATGCATCACCTTCTGAGGAGGTTCTTTTTGGTATCAAGATTCTTTCTTTTAATAGGGTGCCACAGTGAAAAGAATTATCTTTGCCAAACCAATTTTCATATGTTAAAATGAGGGTTAGACTAGAAATTTGAACACTTGTGTTATAACACAAACCCTGATACTAAGTAGTAATTAAAGCACTGGTAAGGCATCCAAGGTCTCTGTGCCTTAGAGATCTCATCTAGTAAATTGACAGGAGACATTTGATATACTTACCTAAAAGATTTTGGTGAGCAGTAAACAACATCATCTATATGCTCAGGGGAAGTTTAAAGTGGTGCATGATGGGATGTCAATATCCTCAATAGCCAACTTGTGAGATGTCCTTCTTTCATTTAGGCATTTAAAGTGTTCCCTCCTCCAACAACTTCCGTCATTCTTCAGGGTGAAAACTGAATACAAACTACAAACTAGGGCCCCTGTATTACTACAGCCACAAAAGTGCAAAGAGATCTTTTGGTGTAGATTTAATGTATGAGTAATAATTGCAAAACACACAGATACACAATCCTGTATACCAAAACCTTTTGTATAGTTGTTAATTGCAGAACCAAATCCAGGATGCCTTCTACACTGTTAAGATAAATATAGCCATCTCGATAACTTTCTATTAAATGCAGTCATTTTTATTTACATACATGGAATAAGAGATTTTTTCCCCTGTGCAATGATTTTGCCTTACTGTGTGAGATTTATTTCTCTCTACCCATAACCCTAACTACTACCAAAACTCTTTGCTAATGATTTCAGCTACAGGCTCAGATTTGTTTAATTCTCCATTTTCCAAATCATTAAAAATAGGTCCCTTTCCTGAAGGTTTTCCAACAAAGAGAAACTCAGTTCTCTTTAATTAAATCCAGTGGCCTGAAACACCAAAGAGAAGAAATAAACTCAGGGGATTCCAACAGGAATGACTGCTTAGATCAAAGGAAATGTTCATATGGTACCAAGTTCAGAATGGGAATTAGAAAAATCACTGGAGAAAACAAAAAGTGTAGTGTCCTGCAGCCTTCCCTGCTAAATTTTACCATACCATTTATTAGCTACACGGCCTAGTGCAAGTCATGTTTCATCTCTCTGAGCCAAAAGTCCTCACCAATACTAAAAAGATGTTAATATCTAACTCTTGGGCTGTTCTCAAAATGAAATACGGTATGTAGAATGAGAAAGAAGATAGCTTTGGTCAGTGTCTATTATATGTGTCACCTTCTGGCTTCTTAAATATGCATCTCAATCAATTCTCACATAAGTCCTTGAAATATATGAAATATATAGCATATATTTCAATGTATATAAATGTATATAAAGACATTTATAGTGTCTTTATAAATGAAGACACTAAAACAGGAAGCTGGAAGATAATAATTACATACATGAGGTCCCAGTTAATCATTGCAACTGAAAACCAATATTTAAAAACAAATCTACCATACTCTACAATGCATGTTCTTTACACTGACTTATGGTTTCTTATACTGAACTTCCAGTAAACATCACTTTTATTCATTTAGAAATCACTAGAATGAACTTGAGAAATAAATTTCAAAAACTCCCATCTCTGCCACGTATAAGTACCTCTACTACATATAGGAGCAATAGCACCTAGATCATATATCAATCTCATAAGCCATTGCTTTGGAGCAAAAGAAAAGCCAACTCTGAGACTAACACATTTGATTATAAACCCAAGATCCATAGTGACTAGCTGTGTCTTTTTTGCCCAAATTATTTAAATTCTCTGAACCTCATTTTTCCTCATCTGTAAAATGGGAGTTCTAAACACCTTATCACAAATTTGTTGTGAAAATTAAGTAAGAGTGATTGAATTAAGGAGGCCAACAAGCTGATGTTCTTCTTCATCTCCCAATTAAAATTCCGTCAAAATTTCCAACAAACAGATCGTAAATAAAGAAATATTAGTGGGGTAAACAAAGAATGTCATCAGAAAGCCATACATCTTGAAGGAATTCCAGATAATCAGACAGTAGAGTGCCTTAGTTCTTTAGAGAAATAAGACTAAAGAATATCACTTCACCAATACCGTCAGACGACTAATGGGGAGGGGAGGAAGGTGCTGCAGGGAAGATCATGAATAAAGGGCAATAAAGAAAAGACAAGAAAGCCAAGCTGAAGAAATAAGAGGATTATACTTTCTTCTAGGACAAAATAAATACATCTCTGAAAGAGTTACTTCGAGATGCAGTTTGTAAGATGAGAAAACTGAATCTAAGGAAGAGTAAAATATTAAAGAAAAATATTGTTGGACAAATCAATCTATAAAACTTATGTTTAGAACTAATTTTGAGGCATAATGAAAATCATAAAAATACTAGTGGTGGTTCAAGACCTAGAGACAAATCACATCCTGAATGACCTAGTGATGGGAGAATAAAGTAGCCTACTCTTGAAATTTCTAGACGTTTTCAATGCATATCCATCTCTTGCTGTTGCCTATTTTGCAGATGTTTCATGAGAATCAAGTATTTGAGTCCTATGAGTCCTTTCAGTAATTAACTATTTAAAGTAATTAACAAATAGTTATTACAGTATGTATTCTTTTTTTCAGTACCAGGTTGTACATACTAGGTAGGTATAGCTTCATGCTTTGCTGAAAGCAGGTGCAAATCATGAATCCATCAACAGTGCTACTTCTGAAACACCCATAGTTGCCAAACACCATTTATCTCTAGTTAGTAGGTTCTATGGATTTGGCCAACAGGCATTACCAGGCTTCAGACATTCCTGAGAGAAGCATGTACTCAATTCTGCTTGGCTAAAATTTACTCATTCCATATACATCTTATCTTCAAAATCATGTGAATCAATCAAAAATGTTTTGATGTATTATATCTAAATGAATCTCAGTAAATTTCAAGGAATATAAATCATGCAAGCTATATTTTTTGATGATAGTAAGACAGAATCAGAAGATAATAGATTTAGAAGAAAAATCTTCTTCTTTTCAGATTTAGAAGAAAAAATTCTAGCCCTGTCTTATCCACATACTCATCAAAATTATATGTTGAGATTTAGCTCATGTTTTAAGGAATATATAAATTTTATTACAGAATTAGAGGAGTTATTTCAATAAGGCAATGCAAAAACATTTTATGAAATTTGATTCCCATTCACAATAAAAAACTTAGAAAAATAAGATCAAAATCTCTTAAAATCTCTTAAAGTGCATCTATAGATGCCTACAAAAGAACACCATTATTATTGGTAAAAACCTAAGCATTAAAATCAGGAAAGTAAAAATGTTGTTCTCACTGCTAGGATTCATTCTTAATGTGAAAACCATAGTTAAGACAAGACAAGTAGTTGGGTATTTACCCTAAAGATAAAAATGCAGTGATCCGCAGGGGCATGTGCAACCAAATTATTAAAGCAGCAATGTCCACAATAGCCAAACTATGGAAAGAGCCTAGATGCCTATCAACAGATGAATGGATAAAAAAATGTGATAAAAATGGATTAAAAAAATACATACAATGGAATACTATGCAGCCATCAAAAATGAAATTGTGCCATTTGCAACGACATGGATGGAACTAGAGGGTATTATGCTAAGCGAAATAAGTCAATCAGAGAAAGACAATTATCATATGAACTCACTAATATGAGGAATTTGAGAAACAAGATAGAGGATCATAGGGGAAGGGAAGGAAAAATGAAATAAGATGAAACCAGAGGGGGAGACAAACCATAAGAGACTCTTAATCTCAGGAAACAAACTGAGGGTTGCTGGAGGGGAGGTGGGTGGGAGGGATGGGGTGGCTGGGTGATGGACATTGGGGAGAGTATGTGCTACAGTGAGTGCTGTGAATTGTGTAAGACTGATGAATCACACACCTGTACCCCCTGAAACAAATAATGCATTATATGTTAATTTAAAAAAAGACAAGTAGAAATAATAAGTGGCATACCAATTGGAAAGAAAAAAGATAACTCTATTTATGGACTATACAATTGTATATCAATAAACCATATGAAGGTAAATGATCAACATAATACAAAATAACAATACTAGTAGAAATTTGTACAGTACTGGACATATATAGGATGTGTTCTAGGTCTATAGACAAAAGCCATTCTTTATAACAAATTAGTGAGGTTGTTTCTGTTGTTATCCCATTTTACAGATGAGGAAACTTTGATGCACACTGGCTACATAACACAAATTATAAGTGGCTGAGGAAGGAGCTGAACTCAGGCAGTCTGCCTACAGAATCTAAGCAGGTGCTTAATCACCGTGCTATGTTTTCCAACACACTAGAAATAACCAAATAGAATATGCAATTGTAATAATGTTGAAGCAAGAGAAATTGTTAAATACTCAATAATAAGTCTAACAAGAGAAAAGCATGACCCATTATAAAGTATGCAATAATAGCCAAGAAAATTTTGGGTAGAAGAAATAATAAGTAACACGCCATTTCAGCCAATAAAACTGTACAAATAAATTCTACTAATTTAATCCATGGAAACAATATATAATTGGCATAGGAATAAACAAATGGATCAATGAAACAATGAAAAATCAGAAACAGTTATTGACATGATACAGTTTTGTTAAAAGTGGTGTGCATCAAAGGAAAAATATTTAATAGTGTTGGGATAAATAGGTCTTTATTTGAAGATAAACATTTATACTCTTTCCTTATACTTTACATTTGGAGCTGATCCAAAAACATTTCCTCATAGCTGCAATTTATAAATAAATTATAGATGGACTATATAACTAATCATAACATAAATTAGAAGAAAATTTGAAAGATTGTTTTAGTAAATTTGTGGTGAGAAGACTTTCCTAATAAATAAGACATAAAACCAAAGATCAATATATTTAAATATTATATTTATATTATTTATGTTTATTATATTAGTTATATATAATTTTTTAAAAGATTTTGTCTATTTATTTGACAGACAGAAATCACAAGTAGGTAGAGAGGCAGGCAGAGAGAGAGAGGGGGAAGCAAGCTCCCTGCTGAGCAGAGAGCCCGACGTGGGGCTGGATCCCAGGACCCTGGGATCATGACCTGAGCTGAAGGAAGAGGCTTTAACCCACTGAGCCACCCAGGCACCCCTGTTATATATAATTGTTAATTTAAAAATCTGCATAATGAAACACATCAAAAAGAAAAACATTCTATGAGAAAAAAGGCAAAGTATACAATAAGCAAATTAATAACTAGAATATGTACAGAACTCAAAATCAACTGAACAAAAAAGAAAATTACAAATAAGAAATTTACATAAGGAGGGACGCCTGGGTGGCTCAGTTGGTTAAGGGGCTGCCTTCGGCTCAGGTCATGATCCCAGCGTCCTGGGATCCAGTCCCACATCAGGCTCCTTGCTTGGCAGGGAGCCTGCTTCTCCCTCTGCCTCTGCCTGCCTCTCTGTCTGCCTGTGCTCGCTCCCACTCTCTCTAACAAATAAATAAATAAAATCTTAAAAAAAAAAAAAAGAAAGAAATTTACATAAGGAAAAATATAGACAATTGTGTTTTTTAATTATTTTTATTAACATATAATGTATTATTTGCCCCAGGTGTACAGGTCTGTGAATCATCAGACATATACATTTCACAGCACTCATCATAGCACATACTCTCCACAGTGTCCATAACCCAAACACCCTCTCCCTACTCCCCCACCCTCCAGCAACCCTCAGTTCATTTGTGAGATTAAGAGTCTCTTATGGTGGCAGTTATGTTTAAACAGAGATGTCTACTTTCTTGAATACAGAAAATAATAATATATATTATTTTTTGCTCCTCTATTTTAGCTTTCTATTGCTTCCATAATTAATGACCAAAAACTCAGTGGCTTAAAACAACACAAGTTTATTAACTTACAGTTCTGGTAGTCAGAAGTCTGACACTGATCCCACCAGACCAAAATCAAGGCATTAGCAGGGATGTGTTCCTTTCTAGATGCTTTAGGGGAGAATCTGTGTTTTTGCATTTTCTAGCTTCTAGAGGCTTCCTGATATGTTTCTGTGCTTCAGCTTATATCACTTTAGGTTTCCTCCCATCTGAGGTCCCACCAGGAGAGGTGTGTTGGGATAGGTGTATTGTATCAATATATCTTAGCATCTTTTAACTATATATGTGATTGTCTCAAAATACAAAGACTTTCTATGACTTAAAATATGGATCATTTTAGAATTCTAATGTATTTTGTTATAATGAAAATGCTGTCTTAATGTATTTTCTCTCTTTTTGTGTGTGACTGATTTTTTCTTTAACTGGTCTATAGTCTTTTTATTGAGAAGATAATCTTGCAGTTCCTTTCTTGTATTCTATCTCTAACCTTGCTACCCATAGCACTAAACTCACTTCTAGAACTATGTTAGGATTCAATATAATAACAACAACTACAGAATCTTGACGTTGGAATCAGTCTTAGATATTGTTAGCCCAGTTTACTTATTAGGGAGCTATTAGCATTTTGTTGGGGCAATCCTTTGTTGTTCAGGAATTTTCCACATATAGTAGTAGTACATTTAACACACTCTTGAATTTCCTTCATTAGAATCGTCAAAACACCCAGAGACATTTCCAGATTTATCTTTCTAAATGGATACTTGGGAAAATAGACCCAAGAACATGAAAAAAGTAGCCAAAATCAGAGCTATGATGAGTGTAAAGAAATGGTAAAAAACAGGTATTTCTTGACTCCCTTCCTCTCCTGTTTCCTTTCTATAATTCTGTTTCATAAACTTATTTTCAGAATGCAACCTTTATATAGTCAACTAAACCTCATATCTATTTTCCAATATAATTGAGTAAACAACTCAATATTCTATTAGCTTCTTGATTTTTTTATTGTTATGTAGTATTTTAGTATTGCAGCACATACATGGAACAATTTTAAAAGTAAGTCTTAGTGGAGAAAATCATGTTTCACTCTATCTTAATAATAACCATTTTATTGATAGAGATATGTATTGATAAATCTGCTTAATTATGATATAAAGCAAGAATTTGATATAAGTTAAAATAGATTACTTATCAGTTTGATGAGATAATGAGATAAGAAGAGATAAGTAGGGGCACCTGGGTGGCTCAGTGGGTTAAAGCCTCTGCCTTTGGCTCAGGTCATGATCCCAGCGTCCTGGGATCGAGCCCCACATCGGGCTCTCTGCTCAATGGCGAGCCTGCTTCCCCCCCTCTCACTCTGCCTGCCTCTCTGCCTACTTGTGATCTCTCTCTGTCAAATAAATTTAAAAAAAAAAGAAGAGATAAGTAATGAAATGTACTCTTTACAAAAAAAAATTATCATCTAAAGGAAGAAATACAGTTGTTGTCTTGCGGTGACACCGAGCATATATACACTCTGAGCATATATACACTAAAATTTGAGCCAGCAAAACATGTTTCTTGCCAACATAGTAGCAACTTCTAGATATTTTTTCCAGATTTGGATGAATGAGAGGATAGTGCATAACACATATGAAATAGAAAAAAAATCCAAAGTGTTTGCATTATATAAATACATGAAAAATATTAACTGTCGTCCCAATCATCTGATTTATTTAACGAACACCCTGAAAGTCTATAATATACATGAAAAACTTAAATTCATCTGGGTAAAAATTTGTGGTCCAAGGGAAAAAAAAAAAAAAAAACTTGATGGGAAGCTGAAAGAACACAAATTAGTGATATAAAGCAAAACAAAGGACTATGAATGTCCTGGGGATATGCAGAGAGAAATTTGTATTAACCTGTGAAAGAAACCCCTCTCCTTCTGTAGGTGACATCAGAAAGCCTCTCACTCAGCATTGCATACTTCAGTTGAAGTATAGGCTAGAAAGGATGAGGGCTGCATGGTCTGTGAATTAAAGGAACCAAGATCTGAGTCACTTATGGCAAAGAGGAAATACAGTGCTTAGCTGGAGCTGATCCAAAAAGATTTCCTCATAGCTATAAAATATTGATGTACATCAGATGCTAATGATAGCATTCAGGAAGAAATCAGCTTTGCATCTCAGTGAATATCAAGACACATCTGCCTGTTACGAAAACAGAAGCCAACAAAACACAGGAATCTCTAAAAACTTAGGAACACAGTCTGTAGAGATGCTTTTGACAAACCAGAAACAGAATGAAGGGGCCGAAATTGCTGGTTAGATAAAAGAGTTACATAGAGCAAGTAATTGTCAGTGTCTCTATGCAGTCTAACCACTTAATGATTAATATCAGTGTAATATTTTATTTCCTACTAATTAAGCTTTCTAATATAATTTCTTGTAAGAGTGCCTGTCTAGTATTTTAGATCCTGCTAGAAAGTGCTGAGAAAGAGGAAATATGCCTCCTGGCAAAAGTCCATGAGAATAATTATCCAAAGAAATGCATGCCACAAATACAACTAATTGAGGCGTTAGCTGCACAGGTGAAAACAAAACTCCTAATTGGTTTTTGTTCAATTTTTCATTCAAAAGCTACTGCGCCACAAATTTGTGTTTGAGGCGGGTTCACTCTAAGAATATGTTTTTTTTTTAAGGTTAAGACAAAAATATACACCAAAGAGGTCAGAAAAAAGGAACACTAATTCTGAAATGGTGGCCTACAAAAATAGTTAAAGTTCATCTAAATCCCCCTCTTCTCAGAGCCTTCCTTTACCCAGTCTCAACAGGAATACTTTCCTGTTCTTGGATTCCAGTGCAAATAATAGCAGCAGCAGCAGCAACAGCAGCAGCAGTAGTAATAATAATAATAATAATAATATCCTCTGCCTGTGGCTCCACTAGCCATAGTCATATGACTATAATTATAGGACTTCCTATAGTCATGAGCCCCTCATTATAGCAGACCAGGAAGGTCAGTGGATGTTGTCTTCTTTTAAACTTTCCCTGTAGAACAGATACATATTAAGAAAGGGAATATATTTCCCCATTTTTTTAAAGAACACAAGGTCATCAAAACAACATGGGATGACTGAAGATGGAATAAGTGCGTTCTGGTACTAACAGGACTTATTACCCACCTGCTGCACATGTCTTTTGTATTATAAGTCCCCTTCTGTAGGCTGCCTGCTGAAAGCCCTCCTGTGATGTTTTCTGTAGCTATTATCAAAGAAATAATAGATACATGTTGATTATTTACTATACACCAGATACTCTGAAACACATAGTCAGATTTAATCATTACAAGGAACTTTATATAAATCATCCCCTTTTTGCAAGTGAAAAAAATTAAAGCCAAGCAATATAAATAACTTGTTAAAAGTCCCAGACCTATACAGAACTACTGAGGGACAGACAGTAGCCTTGAACTCAGGTCTTATGACTCAAACTCAGAATTGAGACTGTCATCAAAGTGAGGCTAATATCCACCCTGTACTCTCTCAATGCCTTGTTTCCTCAATCATAACAAAGTCATATTAATAGTAGATAATAACAGTACTTACATCACAGGACTGGTAAGATGATTAAATTAGATGTTTTATGTTCAAATGTATAAATTATTTTATATACAGATATTAAGTATTCAGTAAAATCAACTACTATTTTTATAATTACAACCTGAGAGTATCTTATCCTCTATTCTTCCCTTTAATTTAATACTCCTACTTTATGCCAAGTAGGTTCCAGATGATTGGTACATAGATTTTACCCATAAGGAGTACACAGACCTTGGGGAAATATCTATGAAATAAAGATTATTGAAAATTGATATGCTACAATGGAGACAAGTATATGCAGAGCTTGATGGAGAGTAAGTGAATATGAAGTCTCAAATTCTGTCAGGGGAAGAAGATGGATAAAATGGTATTTATAAGGAATGTTTTTATTCACTAGAAATTAGAGACTTTCCCCCCTAGTGCTGTATTGATACTATTCTCCTTTCTCTTCACATGTATTATTTCTAATTGGAAACCTGCTATAATTCTTAACTTTGTTCCTCTCTACATAATTGTGTTTTTCTCTCCGGCTGCTTTTAAGGTTTTTTCTTTCTTTCTTTCTTTCTTTCTTTCTTTCTTTCTTCTTTCTTTCTTTCCTTTCTTTCCTTCTTTCTTTTCATCACCTCTTTTAAGCAATTTGATCATGATGTGTCTTGGTGTGGTTTTCTTCCATTTCCTTCTGCTTGGGGATCAATGAACTTCTTAAATCTATAAAATTTAGTGTTTTCATCAAATTTGGAAATTTTATACCTCTCTTCCCTAATTTCTTTTTTTTTTCTGTTCTTTTCCCATTCTCCTTTGGAAACTCCACATATATGTGTGTAGGCCGCCTGATGCTTTCCATTACTCACTGACACATTGGGGGTTTTGTTGTTGCTGTTGTTGTTGGTTTTGTATAGTTTCTACTGCCAGGCCTTCAAAGTCAATATTGTTTTCTTCTACAAATTTTTATCTTTTGTTAATGAAATCCAGTGTATTTTTATAAAGTGAGCAAAAGTGTACTTTTGCTCTCTGGAAGTTAATTTGGCTCATCATCTCTTCCCTGACTCTACTTAACATGTTCAGTCTTCTTGAGCATTTGGAATATGGTTATGATAATTTTTAATTGCTTGGTTACTAACTCTGCTATCTATACTATTTCTGGGTTTATTTCTAGTGATTGATTTTTTGCTCCATTATATGTCATATTTTTCTGTTTGTTTGCATACTTGGTGATTTCTGAGAAAAAGCCAGACATTATGCTTTTACCTTGTTGGGCTGTGAATGTTTTGTGTGCATATAAATATTCCCAAGCTTTGTTTTGGGATGCAGTTATGTTATGTAGAAATGGTTTGATCATTTATAGTTGTTTTGTGCTTTGTGAGGCTGATCCAGAACAGTGTTTCATTAGGGCTAATACTTTTTTCCCACTACCAAAACAGTACTTTCCCGAGTGCTATACCAAATATTCCATGAATTATGAAGTTTTTCTGCTCTGCCTTATGGGAACACAATTATTGGTTTTACAAAAATCAAAGGTATAATTTTTCTGTTCCTTTTGAGTGTCCCTCTCCTCCTGACTGTGAGGTGGTTTTTCTGTGCAAGTACACTGATTAGTACTCAGTTGAAAACTTAAGGAGAACGTCTGTGGATATCCAGAACTGTCTAAAGCTTTCTTCTGTCTGACACTTCCCTGTAAACTTAAACTACCTTACCCTTTCTTATTTTTTCAATCTGTTGCCTCAGCAGTTGTTATTCTCCACTTGGAATACCCCCTCTGTGTGCTATGGCCAAGAAATTCTCATTAGGAAATAAATAGGAGTGTGAGATAAAAGAACTGAGTCCTGGGTCACTCTAGAACTTAGAGGCAGGGCAATGAAGAGCAGCTTACAAAAGCAAAGAAGGAGCCATAAAGTAATGGAAAAATAGGCACATAGACGGTCTTTTGAGTCGGAAGAAAATACTTTAAGAAGATGAGCAATATCAAATGACCCAGAAGTTCCAAGTATGATGAAAACCAAACAAATAACTATTGGACTGAATAACATGGAGGCAATTGACAATGTTGATAAAGGCAGTCTTTGCAGGATGTGGAGAGGAGGAAACTTGGTTGAGATGAGCCCAAGAGGTAAATGAGAGAAATCTAGTATACAGAACTCTTTCAGGAGGTTTTGATGTAAAGAGAAGGTGAGACAGGAGAAGTAGTCAGAAAGAAAGGTAGAGTCAAGAGAGTTTAATTTTTTTTAATAAGGGAGACATAGCAATATGACTGTTTTGTGATAGTAATGATTCATTAGAAAGAGAGAAAAAAGCCTTACTGCTTGAAAGATGTGGAAAGGCTTTGAAGCACTCTCTTCCAGTAGGTAGAAAAGATGAGAACTAATGCATAAAGTGAGAGGCAGTCTTAGCTAGATGAGTGGATATTCCTCATTCAGTGAAATATGGCTATCAATTTTTATTGACCATAGCAGAAGAGATATTGTAGGTTTGAGAGAGGAGCTAGTATGAAGTATCTGGCCAAAGGAGTGGGGGAAAAAAGCACTAGAGAATTTTAGTCTGATTACTGGACAACATTAATGTTCTATTTATGTTCAGTGATCATGAATGTTAAGTGAGAACAGTCACTTAGCTGTCCATCTTTCTTCACCTCCATTCAGCCATGCAGGTACATCCTCAGAGAATGGATTTAACCAGGGTTATAGCATTGCCAAAGTGGTATCATGAAATAAGAACATGGCAAGTACTTGAGAGAATAGCAAAAGAATGTTTATAAGGATTGATTATGGGGTGTAAATTGGATAAGGAAGTAAGGAAGGACATGAGAAAAGTGAGATATCTCAAAAATTTTAATATGGTAACACATACAGTACAGAGATTCTATGTGCTTTGTGCATAAGGATCAATGGAAGGAAAAAATAGCCTAGTTAAAGAATTGTTAGAATTGGCTCACTAAAAAGAATAGGTTGAAAAGACAGCAGGGGTCTGCAGAAAATCCTGACCGTGTAGTCTATTGGCCATTGGTTAGTTCTCTACTTTAGCATTAGAATTACTTGTATGACTTGATAAAGTTCAGATTTCAGGACCTCCAGCCTAGAGTTTCTGATTCAATAAGTCTAACACATTCCTAGGTGAAATTTCATGGATGTTAGTCCAGGCATCACAATTTGAGAACCACTGTTCTGTACCCATCAGAACTCTGCATTCCGGCTTATTGCCACTTAAAAAAAAAAAAAAAGAATGGAACAGAAATTAACTCATATTGGAATGTGAATAGTTGAAAAAAACTGAGAATGTTGGTTTTCAATTAATTTACACATATTTGTATGCGTGTCATATATACCATGAGGGATTCTTGTCATAATTCTGTAATAAAACAATGAAATTTATGTTGAATTTTAGATAAATATCAAGCCTCAACCACAGATCATGAAATTCTCTGTCTGTGTAAATGATGTTAAGAAAAATTTCCTTTGATGATAAAAATTTATTTCAGCCGTTAATTAGTTTTCCTACTATATGGATGACCTAACCAGCTGCAAGAAGAGACATGAGTAGGAATGGGAATTACATTTTTTAGGAATGATTAGTGGTGCAAACTGGGTGCAAATGGTGCAAATCTTCAGCTACCTGCTCATAATTTTACTGATGGAGTTACATGATTGTTGTATCATCTAGATCTACATCTATTCAGTTGAGTCAAACAAGGCATATAATAGGGAGCCAGGCATGTAATAAGACTTCCAAAATTATGGGAATGCTATCTATCCAGTGGACTAATAAATGGATAGTAAACTATGGCCCCTGGGCCAAATCTGGCCACTACTATTATAAAGTATTATTGGAACCCAGCCATACCCGTTAGTTCACATTTTTTTCCTATGGCTACCTTCCTACTGCAATAGCAGAGTTGAATAGTTGAGTTAGTGTGGCCCACAAAGCCTAAAATATTTACCATCTGACACTTTACAGAAGCAGCTTGCTGCCCCCTGACAAGATTACGGATAGCATAAGCCAGGTGTTTTGGATTTCTCTGTTTTTTGCATGTCAAAAACTAATCATTCTTATTCTAATATTTAAATCAATCATAAAGCCAATAAAGCCAGAAAAATGCAATATGAAGGCATCTGTTGTACTTTTTCATATTACTGCATCTCATAAGCAAATTGATGCAACCTCTTGGGGCATGTATTCTAGACGTTATGTGTAGGTTATTTTCCCACCACTCTATATAACAATTTTTTATTTCAGATACCATGTTACAATATCTTAAAAATCCAGCAGTAGATAGGGATCTTTTCTCTCTTACTCTCTCACATCTTTCTCTCTCAAGAATTTGGACATAAAGCATGATGATCTCATTGTTATCTTTAGATGTGGCAATGATACTTTTTATTTTCCTGTTTATTTATCCCAGTTTCCTACTTACCGATTATGGGATATCATTGCACGGATAAAAAAGAAACAAATCTTTTTTGACCTCCAATTATGGACCAGATACTGAATTAGTTAATTTACAAACATAGTCTAACTTAATTCACTGAAAAATGTTATGAAGCAATTTCTTTCTCTAGATTTCTCTATCTCAGTTTCTTGAGGCTTCGAAATAGGTTAAGATCTAAGAAGTAAACCAGATCCATGAGACACAAAGCCTGTGTTTCTTCACTATATCTGTTAAAGTATTTTATACTAACCATTGAGTTAAGGGACTGTCTGCTATGGGGAGATAAAGATTCTTATTTTTATTTTCCAGAATCTCAAAGATTAGGAGTCATCTATAATACATGATCAAGGTTAGCACTAAATGCACATGTATAATAACCCTAATAGTTATATGAAACATAATAGGAAGGCCTTATGATCTAAAGAAAGTCAAGTACTCATTTGTTGTTTATTCAATCATAAAAATATTTACTGGGCTCTTACTCTGAGCCAAGGCAATTCTAAATGTTCAGAATTCAGTTTTCGAACAGGCCACTTTATGGACTGAATGTTTATGCTCCCTCCCAAATTCATATGTTGATGTCCTAATCCTCAATCTGATCAATCTGATAGTGTTTATTTTAGGGCCTTTGGGAGGTAATTAGAATTAGAAATTGAATTAGGTCATGTGGGTGGAGCCTCCATAACAGGATTAGTGTCTTTATAAAGAGATGACAGGCCTGGATTAGCTGTCTGAACAATGTGAGAACAGAGCAAGGAGTTGGTTGTCTACAAAGCAGGAATAGCACTTTTACTAGGAATCACATGTGCTGGCACCCTGATCGCAGACATTCCAGCCTCCAGAACTATGAGAAGTAAATTTCTGAAGTCTAAACCCCCCAGTCCATAGTTTCTTGTTATAGTAGCCCTAACTAAGGCAGACATTGTCCCTGTCATTGTGGAATTTTTGTGTTAAAGGTCTGAGATCCTATAAAGGCCTGTATGTCCCTTTTATATTTACATTAATTCATAGGTTGTAAAGTGCTCTCAAAACATTATATGCTTATATCATCTGTGTGAAATAGGTCTTGTTATTTCAAACATCTAATGGTATATTGAGCCTCATATGTAACAGATTTAAGTAGCATACTCATAGCTAATGTATGGAAATGTTGGAATAAAAAACTAAGTCTCTGACTCCAGAGCCAGTATTCCGTTCACTTTACTGCAACAAACTCTTTCTAAAGTGAAAATAATCTTACAGTTCACATTAAGCAATATATTAGATATTGCTGGAAATTATTCTCATAATAGATACATTTCATCCTAAAGGAATTCTCTGTTCTAATCAAAATCCAAATAGCAGAATGCTAGGACTAGAAAGGCTCCTAGAGATTATTTCAACCTGAATTACTCATTTTACAAACAAAGGAACAGGAATTTAGGAAAATACAGGGAAGAACCAGTGAGCTTCCTAATTGTAGTTCAGCCCTCTTCACAGTACCCTAGGAAAACTTTTTCCGAGCATTAGTATTCCTGCTATTATATGCTGCCTTACTGAGTTTAATGGGGGTTGAGTGATCAACTTTTATATTCTAATAATCCAGATCCATTTGCCTGGTTGAAAAATTTTGTTCTCATCTTTTCTTTTACTCATCAAAATGCCAAAGAAAGCCCATACTGAACTATTACATATCCTAAAATGTTATTGCTCACATTTATGTTCTCTTGTTCCAGGAGGGAAAAAACACTATTAAATTATAACGAATCGGTTTGTAATATATTCCACAGCTTTACAATAGCCTGAAATGTGCACTTGATGGTAGGCATCTCCAAATAAACTCACATCATTTCCTCCGTTCTCTGCCTATTTGGACAGTTGGTCGATGCCTTCACTCATCTGTAAATACTGTGTGGTCTGTGTTATACAGCACAGATTTTGTTTCAAAATCTACAAGGACACAAATCAATAACACTGCCTACCATTTTTTAGCACTAGATTTGAAAGGTACTGAAGTGTTTGAGCAAATTTGCTTTATTACAGTCATAATTTGGTATATGTGTATTGTGTATTTATATACATACATCTTGTCATTCTTCCTTTTCATATTCTTATGGCCAGTGATAAACATTTCAGAAATACTACCACTCTTATTCATTTTTATTGCACTGGTTAAGGAAAGTATTTCTATTTTTGCCACTGTAGAAAAGCCTCAACCCCAATTTCACTGTAGAGGCCAAAATGAATAGCTAGAGATATTCTTAAAGAAGACCTTCAAAGTCAGATGTTATGGATTCAAATTTCAGCTTATTCACTTATATTATTTGACTTTGACAAGTAACTTTTTGTTACTTGTTAACAAGGCTTTTTGTACCTCAGCTTCATCATCTGAAAAAAAAAGTAATAATATTACTTCTTAGGATAGTTTGTAAAGATTAAATGAGATAATTTATATACCTTTCTTGGCTCCACTCCTGGTATACAGCAAGCACTCAGTATACATTAACTATAATCATAACAGTGATCATGACGAAGATGTGGACTATGATTTAATTGCTCAGATTACAAATATCCAAGTCAACAATAAACTACCCAGAGTCAGTTCTATAGCACTTATTTAAGTGTCCTGTGTTGGGGAACTTAGGTAGATTTCCATGATCACATAAGATTATCAGCTATGAATGCATCATGCTATGAACACACATTGTAAAACCAGCATTACCAATAGAGGAACTGAAGAAGCAATAATTAATGCAATGTATTTAGAAAACTCACTATAGGTGTGGATTTGTGATAGAGAATATTAGCCATATGTAAAATTATATAGATCCATCTGTTTCCTGAAAGGCAAATCAAATGGGGAATATGCCAAGGAGGAGGCCCTGAATTTTAGGAGACAGAGTACTAGATTATGTCCAAGGGGAAAAAAGGAGATGGGAGGGGGGAGCAGCTAAAGCAACAATGTGCACAGCAAGTTATCTAAGGTGTGGTCATGACAGTGACTATGGAGCCATTAAGGTAAGAGAATCACAGGAGATTAGAGTGAAAAGCAGAAGACAGGAGTGAGTTGTGATCTGGTTTAGTCCTAGAGAACTCCACCTGAGGGGTTCCCCTGCTTGCATTTAAAAGAGGCCATGGTAGGCATAACTGGTGGTAGGCAGAGTTTGGTAAGACTACCAAGCTTGTTAGTTGCTGATCTAGTTTTAAAATCCATGTATGCTTACTCATAGTTCTGAACTTGTTCCATTAGATCACATGAGAAATGTTGATTCAGACTAAGTCACGTATGACTGGAAAATATTTTCATAAAAATATGTTCATTTACTAACATGATCCCCATAGATCTGATGATCCTAGACCCTTGTAGCAAATTGTGCCAATTAAAAAATGGTCATTATATAGGAATTTTTAAAATCATTAGTTTCCACTAAATACAAAAGAGGCATTAATAAGTAAATGTTAGTCTTTTAGAAGTACACACATACTTGAATACTACTTTGGACTTCCACAGCTTTCTAATTTATTGATTTCAATTTTAAAATCTCCTTTCTTTATCTGTAAATCTATCTAACAGCTGTATTAATACCCACTGCATAACCCATTATGAGTCAGAATACATCAAGCTTCTGCTCAAGGCCCTTCATGTCTTAGGTAAAAACTGGTGTCCTAGGGCGCCTGAGTGGCTTAGTGGGTTAAGCCTCTGCCTTCAGCTCAGGTCATTGTCTCAAGGTCCTGGGATCAAGCCCCACATTGGGCTCTCTGCTCAGCAGGGAGCCAGCTTTCCCCTCTCTCTTTCTGCCTGCCTCTCTGCCTCCTTGTGATCTCTCTCTCTCTCTCTGTCAAATAAATAAATAAAATCATTTAAAAAAAAATTGATGTCCTTAGGAGGGCTACAATCCTGTCCATGAGCTGATTTGTATTCTCTCTGGCCTTTCTGGTTCATGGTGCTCCAACTATTCTGCCCCTTCATCATTCCTACTATGGTGCCTTGTACTTGTTCTTTCCCTACTTGTCATTCTCTTCCTGACCCCAGATATCCACATATATCTTACTTCCTATAGGCCTTTACTCAGAAGTTGCCTTCTCGATGAGGTCTTCACTGGGCTTTTGAACAAACATTTCAATGTACTAGACACATCATATTTTCTCTCCTGCCTTAAGTTTTTTTTTTTCTTCATTCTAATGTGATATATTTCACTTACTTGTTTTATTTATTTATTTTTCTACTACCAGAATATAAATTCCATGAGAGCAGGCTTTGTTTTGTTTTGTTCAATGCTAGATAGATCCTCAATGATCAGAACATTATCTACATTTAATAAGGAAATAAAGGAATATATAAAATGCAAATAAATCAATATATGCATGAATTCTGGCTCCTTTAAAATTAAATTTAAAATTGTGTGACTTGTCTGCTAGAGAAACAATATGAGAAGACTTTCAAACTATATATTATAGGCTTTAAAAAAACTCTCTGACATTGAATTCCCTAAAACCTAGGTGGCTCAGATGGTAAAACGTCTGCCTTCAGCTCGGGGTCCTGATCCCAGGGTTCTGGGATCCAGCCCCATGTTGGGCTCCCAGCTCAGCAATGTGTCTGCTTCTCCCTCTGCCTCTGCCTTTCTCCCCAGCTCATGTTCTCTCTCTGTCTGTCGGTTTCTCTCAAATGAATAAATAAAATCTTTAGAAAAAAGCTGACCTTTTATACTTAGCCAATTTAATTTCTGTCCATATGAGTGAAAACATTTCTCTTCCACAAAATGCTCTCTTTGATAGCTTCTAGGATCTTCAGTTTTTACATCTATACCACCATTTTCACTTTTGAAAATCCACTCCTCCTCCTCTTCTGTATTCCAAATCTTGCCTCCTTAAAAGCCTGGCACAGATCCCTTTTTCTCTAGGAACAATTCTCCTATTCTAGCTAGCTAAACCACTCTTTGATAATATTCATCCGAGGCATTTTTTGTAGCACTGTCTTATTCTGAAATATAACGTTTTGTCCATACTATTATCTCTTAGTTGTGTCTTAGTTGTGAGCTTATTGAAGTCTCAGTGTTTTACAGTTGTGTGAAACCTCCTTTATGCCTAACTTAGAGTCTTATATATACATGCTCAGAAAATATCTGTTGGTAGGTTTATTCTTATGGTTGTTGTAGCAACGCAGTAGTTTGATTTAAAAGAACATTTAAATACAATAAGATAAATAAATTGGTGGAATAGTCATACTGAAGTAATCAGAAGTTACAGTCTCTACCAACAAATGTGTCTCTGAAAAATAATTATCCATTTTATTCTCAATCCCATTAAAAAATTTCTAAAGGATAAGTGAGTAGGCATGCTCTCAGTGTCATAGGCTATGAAGTGGGAAGTTTTACCATTAAGTCACAAAGGCAAACTATTCTCTCCCTATTTCCATAGCTAAACTAAATCTAATTCCAGTGTTTTCATGAATGAGAGAAGCAGGCAAACTTATTGGTCAGAATTACTCTATTGCTTTTCTGTAAGCCTTTAAAAGGATAGTTTAGTCCAGACTCAGGAAGGTACAAAATCCTTCAGAAAAGCAATGTAACAAGCTCAACAATAAGACCATGCACACTTGGGTACTCACTCTTCTGAGCTGTTTATCTCAATTTTACATCTTGCTTGTCATTTTGAAAGGCATTTTTCTCTTAAAATCCTATCTGTTTCTGAAGACAGTAAAGCTATATACTAATATGGCAACAATCGCTGTAAATTTTTGTTATTTACTGAAATCATACTATTGTGTCTATTGTTCCTACTTCATTTTCAGGAATAAATTGCTTGAAGTGTGGGTTAGTACATAAATATCCCTCTGCAAATTAAATGGTTGTCAAAAATGTTTTGGGGAAATTGCATTTAAGAATAAACCAAAACACTGCATGATTTATCATCGAGCCTGCTCAACTCTAGCAGTACATGGAAAGTCAGAGAGGAGGAGCCCTTCCCCAAGCAGCTCTCTCAGTGAGTGTGTGTTGAAGCTCCCCTGTATACCTCAGGCCAGTTTGGAAAAGGAGTGCCAGGGCTGCAGTTAATGACTGTTTAAAAGTGAAGTAATTTAATCTGAAGGAGGAAAAATTTCCATGGCTGTGAGTGTGCTTTGGAGCTTAAGAAAAAGGAATTGCCATTGACCTTGTTAGTTTAATTAAGTGATTCCCAATTAAGAGACTAGCAGAATGTTGGCAGCTAATGACATGCAAACTAATATTGCCTTCAAAGTATATATTATAATTCCTGATGATGATGATGATGATGATGCCAACAATGCTGTATTACTATCTACTATGAAGCAGTGCCTTAAAAGGACAGAGCATTCTAAAATATATGCATTTGATATTGCATTGGAGGAAAAGCAGCAGGCATGTATCTTTTGTGGAAGGCTGTATGTCCAAAGGCTCTATGTCCACTTGGGGAAGGACATGATAAATGGAGAAACAGAGAGAGAAAATATGAAGGTAACCTGTCTTCTATTAAAAGAAAAGAAAGAAACAAAGAAACAAAGGAAGGAAGGAACCCAGCAACATTAATAAAACTTAAACCCTTGGGGTGCCTGGGTGGCTCAGTGGGTTAAAGCCTCTGCCTTCAGCTCAGGTCATGATCCCAGGCTTCTGGGATTGAGCCCCCCCATAGGTGTTCTGCTCAGCAGGGAGCCTGCTTCCACCTCTCTCTGCCTACCTCTCTGCCTACTTGTTTCTGCCTGTCAGATAAATAAATAAAATCTTTAAAAAAAACAAACTTAAACCCTTATGGATTAAATACCTTGTATATTTATTTATTACTTGGCTCACTAAATACTTATTTTGTGCCTATTTGATCAGTTAGTGGAGAGAGAGAAGTAAAATTGTGTTTATCCATATTTCTTTTTAGCTTCCATCCTAGCTTAGACTTGGCCAAATTGTTTCCTAGAGTGGAGATATCTAAAAAGCAAGCCAGGCAAATCCAAAGGTGATAGTATCAAAATAAATTCTAGAGTGTTTTTGGCAGTCCGTTCTCCAAAGATATTTGCTTCACGTAAGCTATAGGTAAACCCCCATTGTCTCCTAATGGTAATTCATTTTCATGCACATGTTGCCTCAGGTCATTGTCTTCGTAGTATGATCCACAGGCCCTAAGAGAGCTTGTGCTTAGAGATCTTTCTCAAAGTTACAGTTTTACAGTGCTCATTTACCACTGCAATTACATTGTAGCATTTGTTTTCTGAAAAGCATTACACTTTCTTGTAGGCATTCTTAAGTACAACCTACATATATATTCCAGTAGGGGTTTGAGATTTAGACCAAACTATTTGTCATCTCTGCATTCCACAAATGCTTTTCAAGTAGTGTTCTCCAAAGCTGGCTAGGATTTCTGGTGGAGCAGAAGGTGCTTCACTTTGACTACCACAGCTTTACCTTCGTATTGAGGATTCTTAGGTGTACCTGATTTCAGGAAATCAGATATGCTCCTGTCAATAAGCGGTACATGATGATAAAAAGTATTCCTGCGTAATAGTTTCAACATTTCAGCCACAAGCTTCTTAAAGTCAAGGACTGTGTCTTTTCCTTTTTTTTATCTATCTCTCTATCTTCCATGATAAGAAAATACAACCATATTGTCACTCAATAAATGTGGATGAATAAAGTAAATTAATTAATAAAAAAATTTATAGTTTATTTTAAAGATTTTATTTATTTGACAGACAGATCACAAGTAGGCAGCGAGGCAGACAGAGGAGGGGGGGCGAGGAAGCAGACTCCTTGCTGAGCAGAGAGCCAGATGCAGGCTTGATCCCAGGACTCTAAGATCATGACCTGAGCGGAAGGCAAAGGCTTTAAACCATTGAGCCACTCAGGCGCCCCTACAGTTTATTTTAATTCACCAATTTTATAAGTCTTTCTTGGCCTTGCTATTGATAAATAAACACTCTTTATAAAAAATGTCACATGTGGGCAAGGTGACTTTAATTATATATATAACTGTATATGCAAAACATAAGGTATTTCTCCCACAGACATGGCAGACATTGTCAAATAGTCATAGTAAACTTCTTGCAGCTGAGCCCTGGTATAGCCATTCTTCTCAATCTAGATGTTCCTGCTTACTAATCTACTTTGGATTAATTTATTTCCATCCTGACATTAAAGAATTTTTCATAAAACAAACCTATTGTTGCAGAAAATAATCAGACCAGCGAGAGACACTGAGAGAAGTAGAACTCGGATTTATTTTATGCCTGCGGACCCACATGAGCTCATGCTCGAAGTTCTGGGCCCTGGGTAGTGGGGTTACAGGGCTTTTATATGGGGAACAGTTGGTAAGATTCCAAGGGCAATGCTGGCAATGCTGGCAATGCTGGGCAATGTGGGTTTAAACTGGGGGAGCAGGGGATTGCTTTAGGCTGTTTGGGCAGTGCAGGGGGCTTGTGGTGGGAAGCCTGTTTATAGCAGAAACAGCTGGTTACCTCTTGCTCTTTCTATCTACTGGACTCTGCTAGAGCCCAGTGGGGTCTACTCTAGGAGCCTGTTCTGGGTGATTTTCCTCTTCACTGCAACTGGTAAAATCATCACATAGCCACAAAGTGACATTTTATGCACATGAAATAACTAAAGGACTGGGCAAGATGAACTTGAAATTATCTATCCCATCTATCCTTTAACTCTCCCCTTATATCCTACACACACATGAACAATATGGTAGAAATAGGAACTACCTCTTCTACTTACCACCCATACCCAAGTTGTCCCAGTTCTGTCAATTCTTCTACCTACATAGTATCTTTGGAAATTTTGCTCCACTTCTGGTTTTATTTTCTTAATTCTGGCTCAAATAACTTCTCTCCTGAATTACTTAAATTATCCCCTTTTGTCCCCAGTTAGTTCCTTTCCTCTAATTTGTCTTATATACAGTTTTCAGAGTGATCTTTATGAAATTTGAATCTTATTACATCACTACTCTACTTAAAATCCGTAGTGAGTCCTCATACTTGCAGAATAGTATTCACATTATTTAATATAAAATATAAGGCCCTGGAGGAGGAGACTGATATAAAAATCTATCATTTGTTCTCTACCCACCTGAATTCTAATTCTTTAAGGCAATATTTAACTTTTGTTTCTTTTCTTGATAACTTTGTGAGTACTATTGTTTCTACCTGTCTACTTAAAATACTTTTTATACTTTCTTCATCTTATCTATTGATTCATTAATATGTTTCAGATTTCTAGGGGGTTGTCAAGGACTCTATTTGGGACTGGAATGGACAAGTGGGAAAAAATATACACAAGTAGGACTTAAATATGACCCTATTAAATTATACTTCAACTAGTAAGTTTAATTTTTATCAGTTTTCATTTTGGGGTTCCTTTGTAGGATTATGTTTAAATAAGGAATTTTTTACTCTAAAAAAAAATTAATACCACTGAGCTTCCCTGACTTCTGTTAGATTTAGATTGCTGATTATCTTGGTTGGCCCACTTGCAAAATAAAAAAACTAGGACACAGAAATGTTTTTGAAGATTTTTAAGTTCATGTATTGGTGAACTTGGAAAACTTAGAGCAAAGAATCTACTAGTAATCATAATGTCCTATTTAAGTATGTTTTCTAAGCAATTATTGGAAAATATTTCTGTTATCATTCTTTTACAGTGGTACATTTTGAGAATGAACTCTGAACCCTTAGAGAATCCATGGAAGAGCTTTTCAGTGAAACTCTTGAAATAGTATGGACATTTTTAAAGCATTTCTCTAGGAAGAGGGTTCATAAGTTTATTAGAGTCTCGAAAAGTCCAAGATGACCAAAAAAAGTTTAAATACTTCTTTATAGAGAAAAATAAGGCAAGTCTAATTGTAAAATGAACTATATTTCTCTTTAAAAGCATGAATTCAATATAATAAAAGATAAGAAAATATTACCCATAGTAAAACATTCAAATACAAATCAACTGTCTCCAATATTTTGCAATTGCTTTCATCTCATCATATCCAGTCTTAGCTCACACAAAGAAGGATTTTATTCTGTGACCTAAAGGACATAAGCATATAGTCTATGTTTATGTAAGTTAGTTTAAGAGGTTGACGAGACTTATTTGGTTAAACAGCGCCATAAGAAGTAAGAGCCAAGGACTCACTTGATGACTACCAAGAGCAGATAAAAAAGCATCTAGACATCTACAATGAGTAAAAGGTGCATTTTCTGATATCCCAAAGAGTCGAGAGAATTTCTATAAATTTATTTTAAATGCTTTCCATTAAATGTGTAAGTGAATGTGGAATTACTTTTAACTAAGACACAGCATTTTTTGTTTCATTTGAATTATATAAAAAATAATTTTTGTAATGGTGGATGTGTTAAATCCTTGAGTCATTACCAACAATCTCTCTTGGAAAAATGTATATCTGGGCAATGTATTTCTCCCTTGCTCTCCCAACTGAATATCATCTATGATGGGTCATATCTGATGACACCTTAAGTGGATCCTAAAATCCAAAGGGTCTAGTATGTTCCTTTTCCAAAGAACTGGAGTATAGAAAACATAAGAATCAACCTATCAAATAATGATGGGCTCTTGAACTGAAAATCATGTCAAGTTGGTGTGAGACTGGGCACCAGAACTAGTAAATAAAGGCATGAGCAAGTTTTGGGAAACAGAGGGACTGAGAGAAAAGAAATGAGAAAGCAAGCAGAAGTGAATATGCACTTAAATGAGAGTTGGAGGCAATGGCTGTTGTTACAACTTAACCATTTCCAGCTGCCTTATGACACCTGATTACCCAAGGATTATTTGCTAAAGTCTTTAAATAAGCAGCATTCTACTTGAGTCTTCTTGCATGTGTTCAGTTCCTTGCAGTTGAAAACATCAGGACATTTCATGCTCTGCCTGGCTTTGAATATTAAACTTGTATGTAAAAACAACAACAACAACACAAAAAAAAAAGATAAAGGCTTGAGAAGTCAGAGTCTTGAGGAACTAGAGTATTAGCTAGAAAAGAAGGACAGAAATACAACTAATAAAACACACAAAAATTATACAAATATTCATGTATCTCTATATACACACGTACATAAATATGTGTACACACACACGCACACACATACAGACTTGCTTAATTCTGAAATTTTAGGTCATGTGAAGTAGCTTTGAGAATGCCTTGCACCCCTATGTGATCCAAACAGGTCTTTAATTAATGATATTACAATCCCTACTACCATTATTACTACTGTTACCACTACTCATATTACTATTGTAATAAAATTAGTTCCTCTTATCTCACAGCACTGTGCAATGTTCTAGTTCTTTCTCATCCAGTTCCCCATCTGATTCCCTTGGAAAGCCGGTGATGTCTATACAGAAAACTTTTTAATTCCTGTATTCTGTTCAAAAGACTGAACTTCATAAAGTCAAAGATTCTGAATCCAGATTAATTCTGACCTTAACATTACATTACAGAAATAGTTACATATAACTTTTCAGTTGAATTTGACTCTAAACTTAAAAATACTGAATCCATCCTGAAAATCCACTGTCTTAAGTTCAAAGAGGCTCAGAGAGAAGGATACAGTTGGAATCAGCAAAATCTGTTCATTCCTAGAAGTCTCAAAACCCAGACCCTAGTGCTCCGGGAAAAAATGGTTAGCTATAACAAACCACATGCCTATTATCTATTTCACCAGTGATTGTACACCAAATACCAGCTATTTGTTCATCACGATGCTAAGGATTGAAGGTAATAAAAGGGAAAACAAGCCAGCTTTCAAAGGGTTTTCTATGGGAAGAACAACTGAAAACCACATATAAGGTGTATGGATTTGCAGAACTATGGATAAGAGAGAAACTGACCTGGGCTCAAAGAGCCAACAAGAATATAACAAAGATAGAGGATGATATACAACATGAAATACACAATAGGTTATGTGTAGATAGAAATGATTTTACTCTGTAAATATCAGGAATTTTTATTGAATTTGAATACTATTTTTTTAGAAATATGAATCTAATTATTGAGTATAATATGGCTGGGAAAGAAGGATTAGCAAAACTAAGATCAGTTAGAGAATAATTACCAAGAATAATTGAAGCAAACAACTTAAATCTGTGTTGGAAAAGAATGGGAGTGAACAGAACAAATAAACAGGGAAAAGCACTAAAATCATAGAACTTTCAAGTTAGACTTTAGAGCTCATGCTATTCAAGTTCAATAATATTATAGATAGAAATAGTGGCCAATATCACATAATATGACAGAATTTAGAATTGAGTTCTTAGAGAGTATGTCACCCATTTCCCTCATTTTAGAAATGCAGAAACTGAGACCCCAAACTCCAAAGTTATTCACACAATATGGCAGAGTTTACCAACAATTTGGGGACCAGAACCCAGTTACAGTGACTCTTCTTTTCTTTAATCCTTCTTTTAAAATCCATGTTGATCTGCTTGGATCAGTGTTTATTACAAAATATATACTTGAAAGTCATTATATTATGCAAAAGTCAAACAGCATTTTTATGCCTTTCTCTGATCCACCTACTGGATGATTCGATTTACCTAATCTTTATTATAATAGAGATTCTGTTACCAGACAATAATACATAGTAAACAATCCTTCCTTCCTTCTCCTCTCCTCTCCTCTTCTCTTCTTCACTTCACTTTTCCTCTCCTCTCCCTTCATCTCTCCTCTCCTCTCTTCTCTTCTTTTAACATTTTGCTTACTGTAAAGTCATTCTTTCTCAGAAGATGCCCAGTGAAATTTGAATACATGAGTTTCCTTAACTTTGTAATATATGATGCAAATAATAGTGCTATTAAAAAAAAATGAATGAGGGATGCCTGGGTGGCTCAGTTGGTTAAGCAGCTGCCTCTGGCTCAGGTCATGATCCCAGCATCCCGGGATTGAGTCCCACATCAGGCTCCTTGCTCGGCAGGGAGCCTGCTTCTCCCTCTGCCTCTGCCTGCCACTCTGTCTGCCTGTGCTCGCTCGCTCTCTCTCCCTCTCTCTCTGACAAATAAATAAATAAAATCTTTAAGAAAAATGAATGGAACATGTTGCAGTACCTGCTTTCAAATCTAGGATTTTAGAGCTCTGAAATATGAGGAAATATCACATACATATCTTTCATTCCAAATAAGTAAAAATAGAGGACATCAGAGATAGAGCTTATGATGTGTCATTATGGGGGCTATTTAGAGGTTAATACAACAAGGAGCATTTCAGTGCTTAATGTGGCAAGATTAAGAATGCTAATGCAATATTTCTTATTTTTCAATATATCATGAAAAGTTGTGCATCCCTAGTACAATTGGTGCCTAAGGCAGCCTGTAAGAGAGACATCTCATCAGGCTAAAACCTTTCTATTGAGGTCACCATGTAAACAGTTAATGAAGCAGAAACTCTCTGGGGATTCATTGACTGAGCACATTTAGATGAGTTCTATAGAAATGTTCAATCGGTGGTAGGAGAATTACTTCAATGATGCTTTAACAGAAACTGTGGACATTCAACCCTCCCTGCATTCAATGGGGTGTTCATAATTAATTTTCTATTTTCTGAGCACATGTAACAGTTTGACTATATTTTTTTATTATAAACATTAACATTTAAGCCAGAGGTCACACAGCACATTAACTGTCCAGTCCAATTGAGTAGAAGAAATCTGGATTGCCAACTTCTTTTAGATTAGCTAGTTAGTTTCAGGGAAGTAACCCCTGTAGAATCCTGCCATGAACATGTAGCAAACAATCATTGGTGTTTTATTCCCACCATAACCACTATGATCACCCTTGCAAAGAATGTGCACTGTGTGCCTGTACCATTAGGAGTACATTATACTTATATAAATATCTTTGTTATATATACCCTGACTTAGTTTTCAAAATGTGCCATGCATTATTGTAAATTCTTCACAAACACTAACTCAGTTTAACAAAATTTGCTTATTATATGTGCTCTTGAATTTCTTGTCACCAGAATATTTTGGTCCTCCTCAGACACTCATTTTTTTTTTTTTTTTTGAGGATTTCAAGAACTAGCCCAGTTGTTTTCTTTCTTACCTCATCTACTGCCATGTTTCTCCTTTATGTAAACAGACATGTTGATGAACCATCTGATAAACTGATATAACTTTTTTTCTACTCCCTTAGATAAGATGATCTCTAGCTCTGTCCATGGGCACAGCCATAATTGGATCTTACTTCAATTGGAAAGATTCTCCTTTTGAATTTTGAATATTACCTTAAAGTGACAGCTTTCTCTCTTTTCACCTCTTCTCCTTTTTTTTTTTTCATCTTGTGTATAGTGCCTGTAATTTATTCTTATCATGACCTCTTTCTGCTAATTTTCCCCCTTTTTCCTTAGTTGAGCTGTCTCCTTCCAGCTTCATTTGCTCCCTATGACTATCAAAAGCTCCCTATGACTATCTAAAAGGCACTGATCACATCTCAGGCTAAAAATACCCTAGAATTTCATCATCTTTCTTGTCACTGGGTTGAGTTTCTAAACAATAGTTTTGCACAGGAATTTGAACATGTAGATAACATGGTCATTAATCTAATACACTACTGTGACTATCATTATCACTACTATACTACTATTTCTACTCTGCCATCACTATCACCATTACTATTCACTTTGCTTTTAATATAGCCTCTATACTAGCAGTTTTATATCTCTTATCTCATTTAATTCTCACAATACTATGAAAGTTGCTAATATAATACCCATTTTACAGATGAAAAAATGGAGGCTTAGTATGTTTAAATAACAGATATGCTCTCTTTTTTGTGGGGGTAGAATGAGAAGTCAGGATTCTGCAACTCACAGAGGGCCTTCACCAGAAGCAGACAATGCTGGCATCTTAGACTACCATTCTCCAGAAGTGTAAGAAATTAATTCCTATTGTTTTTATAAGCCAGTACATAGTGTGTATTTTATTCATATTGCAGATGGTTTCTTGACTTGATACTGGGATCTGTGATGGAAATGATCTTTAATTAGTATTTCTTTTGGTTTATTAATTACTAGAAAATCTATAAAGAAGTTATTGATTTTAAAAAAGTCAAGGAAGAATATAGGATTAAAAAAACTTAAACGTTATGATTCATCTTTAATCAATCAGACTAGCTATTCTAAGATACATGTAAATTATAACTTCTTACAAGGTCATAAAACATAGGAGGCTCAGTCCCTACCCTTGTGTCATATATAACACCTTAACTGGGTAGAACATGTAAGCACATATGCACACATACACACACACTACAGATACCTTGAAGATACATATAACACAGTTAAAAATATATTTATCAGGATATCAGGATGACTGACAAAAAGAAGATAAGCATCCATTTTTTTATTATAGTGTTGAGTCTGTTTATTATTATTATTATTATTATTCCCCCCTCCTGAGAAGTCTTCATATACTTTTTATTTCCCTTTTTCCAAACATGAAATTTTAATCCAAAGATATGGAGTATATCTATTTTTATATTGTAGGCAATATGGAGACCACAGCCACTGCAATAGCTAAGATCTCTTTCACTCCTCAAAAATAAATTTCATCCCCTCAGAAGGTGATATGCCCCTGCTGAAAATGCATACTTTGACATTATGAAATACGTATGTTGGAATTTAATGTATTCTGAAGCTCCATTTTAAAGATTTTTTTTTTAATTTATTTGACAGGCAGAGATCACAAGTAGGCAGAGAGGCAGGCAGAGAAGGAGGAGGAAGCAGGCTCCCTGCTGAGCAGAGAGCCCGATGTGGGGCTCCATCCCAGGACCCTGAGATCATGACCTGAGCCGAAGGCAGAGGCTTTAACCCACTGAGCCACCCAGGCACCCCTGAAGCTCCATTTTATAATCACATAATCCTGTTTTATCACCAACTAGAAATTTTTCATGTTTTTAATTTTTTATATGAATTTGATTGAGTCCATTAATTCATACACTTCATGGCCTTTATTAAAATTCTTTTACCTGGTAACAATTGATATCAGCAAGTGCATATTAAATCAAATACTGAAAGTTTAAGTAGGTTAAAAGTATAAAAAATTCCTTTCAATGACTTGGGAGTCGAGCTGGGTAGTTGCATCAAATTTCTAAAATACCAGAAATTACCATTGTCCCCTACTGAGGACAAGTCACAATTTGAGCAACTAGTAAAAAATGTTGATTGCGTTTATCTGACTATAATTTGTATCAATCCAGCAGTATAATAAACATCAAAGTAACCTCCACATAATGGCAAAAACAAGGCATAAAAATCAAACTCAATATCCTGTAAATGTGTCCTGGCTGGAGCCCTGGAGATTGTCTCCAGACTTGTAACACAATCAGGTCTAGGGAAATACCAAGAAAATGTTTTCTTTCAATCACTTGTAATTGGCATTCTTAAAGTGAAGGGAAGAAAATACAGGGGATGGGATCTTTCGATTTGCTGCTTTTGTTTGGAATTGTTCCAAATCACAAGTAACTACAGTGCAAATTGACATCTTCTCAGTTGAGTTGTAACCTTTTCCTCCCCCATTTCTTTCCAAGGTTTGTAAACAAACAGATCTGAGTCAGGACATTGAAAAGTTGGTCTCAAACCAAATGTCTCATCCTGGCATTGTAGACTGTACATAATCTTGACTCACTTTTACATTTTCCAACAGTATATCTCTCTCTTTCTCATATAACTTTTAAACTATTTTCTCTAAGTTTCTTTCTCATTACACCCTGAATAAGCCATGCTAATGTCTACCTTGGCAAACTGAGCTCCCTCTCATTTCCTGGTGTTTTTTTGGCATTGCCTCTCCTCTCTGCCTCGCAGGGGCATACTCATCCATCAAGATCCTTTAGTGAGGCATTCTCAAAAATCCATACATTGATACATCTCTTCCCTTTCTGATACTACTTGCTTCATCTCAACTGCCCCATATATCATGTTATTGATGTGGCATATATTCAATCAGCAAATGTTTAGTTAGTACTTACAACATGCCACATACCATTTCTAGGCATCAGGAGTAGACTAGGGAACAAAACAGATGAATCCTTACCCTCGAAGAATTTATATGCTAGTGGGGGAAATGAAAAATAAAAATATAATAGACAAATAGTATATGCAAAAATAAAAATAAAACATAATATTTTTGAAAGTAATTTCTACTCCCAACATGGGACTCAAACTCACAACCATGAGATCAAGAGTCACGTGCTCTACCATCTGAGCAAGGTAGGTGCCCCTGAAACACAGTATTTTAGGTGAGAGGCCAGCAAACTTTTTCTGCAAAGGGCCAGATAATATGACTATGTAGTTTTGAACTTGTGATATGAAAACAACTAAGAAAATATAGAAACAAAAATGAATGTGGTGCTGTTCCAACAAAAGTTGGCTTGTGAACACTGAAATTTGAATTTGATAAAATGTCCCCATGTTATGGAACATTCTTCTTTTGATTTTTTAAAAACTTCCAAAAATGGAGAACTTATCATTAGCTCATAGATAATACAAAAACAGGAGGTAGTCTAGGTTTGACCCCAGGACATGGTGGCTGAATCTGTGTTGAGAGAATGGCAGGTACTCAAGGAAAATGAAGTCAAAGAAGTGGGCTAGGGAACACAGAGAGTATCAAGTCAGATTGTGGTGTTATAGATAGTGGAATTGAAAGAAGCGGGGTGCTTGGGTGGCTCAGTCAGTTAGGCATCTGACTCTTGATCTTGACTCAATTCTCAATCTCATGGTTGTGAGTTCAAGCCCCATGTTGGGCTCTACAATGGGCATGGAGCCTACTTTAAAAAAAAAAGAATGGAAAGAAGAAAGATAAATTTCACTTAACAATAAGAAATTTAAGAAATATAATCTTAATTTTTCTACCTATTTCAGTCTCCATCTCATTTACTATTGCCAGTTTCTTCACTTGGGATGCACAGATATAACCCCCACCCTCCAGGAGAGCCTGTGTGTAGAAGAGTATTTCACAGTCATTTTTAATTTTTATTTTTAATCCTGTTTATTTTATTTATATATTTAAAATTTTTATCCTGAGGAGGACTCTGTAGCTTCACCAGAGTGACAGAAAGATCCATGGAACAAAACTATTTAAACATCACTATGGATCAGGTCCCAGGAGACTAGATGGAGAGGTGGAATTGGAATTTGGACCATGGTATTATTAAATGCCTGGTTGACCCTTATACCTCCTGCATAAAAGTCCCTTTATCTTCTAAACAGACATATTCTAGGGACACTCAGCTCTTCACCTCCAGAATTAGCCCAGAATCTTTCTCTTTTGCCAATTCCAAACCAGCATTCCCCTCCCCAATTCCACCTCTTACTGTTTTTTGTCACTGGCTCTTCGCAATGCCTCCATCGGCCTCAGTAACTTCCTCTCATAATTATTCCAAAACCCTTTCCCCTCATCTCCTCCCACCAATGACAAACTGCCACACATTACTGGTCTGGACTTATCATAGTCAAAATATAGTAATACTATCTGAGCATGTCTAGCACGTGTTATGTAGTAGGTATTGCATTATCTTATTGAATCCTATTAACAGCCTATGACAGCTAGGCTACTATCTTTTATTGACATTTTATAGATGAGTAAACTGAGGCACAGAAAGATTTAGTAACTTAACAAAGACTGGATTTTAATATAGGTAATTTAGCTAAATTGTCCATGTACTTAATAAATGCTCATGACGGCATCCAAGGCACGTAGTTATTCAGTACTTTTAAGAAGTAAATATATTCTTCTCAATTGAAGCAACAAAATATTAAAAAGATAATATATCATGATCAAGTGGGGTTTATTCCAGAATTGCAGGGTTAGCTTAATATTTGAAAATCAACAAAGTAGGGATGTCTGTGTGGCTCAGTTGGTTAAGCAGCTACCTTCAGCTCAGGTCATGATCCTAGGGTCCTGGTTTCAACATATCATTGCACTCCTTGCTCAGCAGGAAACCTGCTTCTCTTTCTACCTCTGCCTGTCACTCTCCCTGCTTGTGCTCTCATTCTCTCTCTCTGATAAATGAATAAATAAATTTTTAAAAATCTTTGAAAATCAACAAGATAGTTCCCAATGCTAGCAAACTGAAAAAGAAAAGACATGATCATCTCAATTGATGCAGAAAAAGCATTTGGCAAAGTTTGGCATCCAATCCTTATGAAAGTTCTAAACAAACTAGTAATTCAAGGAAACTTCCTCTAACTGATAAAGGATAGGATAGCTATAGCCAGCATCTTACCTAGTGGTGAAATTCTGAATATTTTACCCCAGGCTGGAAATAAGAATATCTGCTCTCACCAATTCTATTTGACATTGTACTAGAGGCTCTAGCCAGTGTTAATAATCAGGCAATGAAAATAAATACAATACTTCCAGATTTATAAAGGAAGAAGTAAAATTGCCTCTATTTCAATATGATGTAATCTATATAGAAAATCTAATGAAAGCTACCAAAAGCGAAAAGGAAAACAAAACAAAACTGGAACTGATAACTGCCATTAACATTCACAGTTCACTCAAGAGAAAAGGAAATATCTGTACAAGTCTTGTACACAAATGTTCAGAGAAGTCCTATTTGCAATAGCCAAAACCTGGAAACAATCCACATACTCATCAGCAGAGGAATGGATAAACAAATTGCAGTGTATTCATAAAGCGGAATATTACTCAGCAATGGGTAAGAAGAAGCTACTGCTGTGCACACAGCATGGGTGAATTTCCAATATTTATGCTGAGAGAAAAAAAGCCAAACCAAATAAAGGTACATAATATATGATTTCATTTATGTAAGAGTCTAAACAATACGGACAAACCTATGGTGGCAGACAGCATCTTAGAGGTTGTTTGGGGAAGAGGATCGGGATGCACAAGGCAGAGTGATAACAAAAGGACATAAAGAAACTTTGGGAAGTGATGATATGTTTATTGACTGTGGTGACACTTGACTGGTGTATACATATGCCAAAACCGATTGAATTGTACACTTTAAATGTATGGAGTTTGTCATAAAAATTATACCTCAATAAAGCTATTAAAGGTTATGTCTATATTTTTATCCTCAGTATCAACTGAAAATAAACAAATGTTATTCATAAGATCTTGTGACTTGCCATACTCTATGCAATGTCTAGTCCTATGGCATATCCAAATATGTCAGAGTCATTGTCATTACTTAAGAAAGTACCTTACTGCAATGCATAAACTGTAAAGAAATTTCACTGCCATACCCATATACACTTATACTGCATAAATTACTCTTCTATCCTGATGTCACCAGTGTAATTGCTCAGATAACTGAAAGTAAAATCAAAAGTTCATTCTGTAAAGAAATTTTAACTTTAGCTTAATTGAGCAATGACCATTAGCCAAGCCATTAAACTAATATTCAGAAATAGCTTAAAAATGAACTGTAACAAATTTGTAAGGAGCCAGATTCTCCAGAAGTATAGAAGAGGTACTTAGTTTGGTACTTTGGGGAGTGGTAATAATTAGGATACCCAATAAATTCCTGCTATAGGACACCAAAATGTAGACTGAAGCCTGGAAAAACAACTATAACTTTCAGAACTGTATAACTTACTTCCAGGGATTCATTCCAAAATGACTTTATGTATCCCATGTCACTGGCATAAGTTAAAAAAAATGTATGTTTTCCAACTTTACAAGGAACCAAAATTATGTAGTTTAAAAAGTTGTAGGATTTCATTCTGTTCTTGCATATGTATATTATAATAAACAAAATTAAATTTCCTCCCAGTAATCTATTTTAAAGAAGAATGAGTCTGAATTTGATAAAAATTTCCATAATCATCATCAAAGCCTAGGCTTTTAAAACTAGAGGAGGCTTAGAAATCAGCTAGTTCAATTCTCCATTTTAAACATGAAAAATTGAAACCTACAATGATGTGCAAAATTGATATACTGGGATAACAGAGAATAGGAACTAAAACCCAGAATACTTACTTTATTCTCTCTCTCTTGGTGATTGCAAGCAAAGAGAAAAAACAGATCTTGAGATTTAAGAACAAAATTTCATGTGTCCTGAATTCTTCAAATTATTATTCAATGAAGTAGGCTATCTACCCCACAAATGTACAGCTTCTATATCCTCCGATACTACAGGCTTCATGCACACTTCATTTGTTAAAAAATGTCATGAATATTAAATAATTGACAGCTGCATACTTTGACCCCTGCCTGAAGCAAGTACCAGGTATATTAGGAACAGTATAGTTTTACAAAGAATAGAAGGGTAGAGCTAATTAAATCCTGGAGAACTCATCTGCAGAGATTGAGATGCCCTCTGGCATTTGTTAACACCAGGCAAAAGTCACTAATTATAGCTCTACTGTTCATCACACTGAAGTGCTTAGGACCAGCCTGGTGTGCTTTTCTATGCCTATAATTTTTTCAGAAAAAATGAAACCATCAAGGAACTTGACAAGTGTCATTTTACTCAAATGGAGTTGCTTTCAACAAATCTAAAAAGGAAATGCACTTTCCCCATTAGATCAAATTAAACAATGAGAATGGTTTCTTCACTCTCTTGTTAGTTGTTAAGGAAAGGACTATAGGGAACAACTCCTGCCTTGAAGGATTGGCACTTAGGCTGTTGGGCAGTGATCCCACACCTAAAGTATAAGACATTATTATTAATTGATGGACATTGATGGAAACCAATAACGTTTAATTTAATTCAGAAAATATTGAGTCCTTGTAAGGGGCCAGATACTGTGCTTGGTCCTGTGGATGCAAACTGTTCCCAATTGAAAACCTATAATCTTGTGATTTGAGATTATACACTTTCAGGACTACCTTTTAGAGCTAACTCTGTATCTGCATTTTTTAAAAAGTCTAATATGTGTGTGCGGTTTAAGAAGTATTTGGAAGGATGTGCTTGCCCCAGAATGTCATAGGACAATGCAAAACTGAGATTCTCAAAGATTATCAAAACTGTAAAGAACCTAAGAGATTATTTAATCACCACCTCTCATTATAAAAAGGAGGAATCATGAACTCAAGCAGCTTACTCAAGTCCACTAATTGCTCATAATATTGATGACGAAGTCAGGGTACAAGTATGCTCTGATTCTTTTCAGTTTGTTTTTTGTTTCATTTTGTTTTATTACTCTTTTATTTTTAAAAGTTATTTTGGGGGGCCCCTGGATAGCTCATTGGGTTAAGCCTCTGCCTTCGGCTCAGGTCATGATTTCATGGTCCTGGGATCAAGCCTGCATCTGGCTCTCTGCTCAGCAAGGAGTCGGCTTCCCCCCCCCCCCCGTCTGCCTCTCTGCCTACTTGTGATCTCTGTCTGTCAAATAAATAAATAAAATCTTTTTTAAAATGTTACGTTTTTCTTCACCTCTTTAGAATACACACACACATCTTCTTAAATATGGACAATAGATGAATGCATGCATTATTACTTATGGGGTAAAATTTGTTTTATTGTTCAATTTAATTCAAAGAAGTTTGATAATTGTATAGAATGGTAACATACATAGTGAGTTTATGAGACGAAGTAAAGTAGTATTTTGGTTAAGAGTAGAGACATTGGAGTAATTTAGTTTGGGTTTCAACCCCAGGTACAACCCTTCTGTTTTTGTAAAGGTACTTAACATTTCCATGTTTCACTTCCCACATCCTCAAAATTGAGTATGTTAAAATACAGGATGAAATGAGATTATGTAGATTTTCCTGAGAGTTTCCATGTTTGGGGAAGCAGAACACTTCCATATGCCATCATCCTGGGCCCCAAGCTCCAAGAAAACAGAAACTCCTTTGTTGGAGACTTGTTGATTTCTATCCTTTAATGAACTAGTAAACATGGAAGAAAAAGAAAAGAAAGAAATGAGATTCTGTAAATGAAACACTTCTTAAAGTCTTTGGCACACAGTGTGCACTCCTAAAATATTAAAAAATAAACACTGGATTTGGATACACTGAAAAAGACAGAGTCTTCAAATTCCAATCTTCATGTAGAACTCAATTTCATTCTAAATAAAAATTAAATAAGTTTTCTAATGTTAGCAAGGTTATAACAAAATCCTTACCATTAATTTTATTGAATCATATTGGCAAAATCAGGATAAGATGCAACAAATAGATATATTTTGATGGAAAAAGCCACAGATTATAGAAGCTTAAAAGCTTAGGGAAAAACAAAGAAATAAAAAGGATTAGTACATCATGACGGCAACTAGAAAGTATTTGAAAATGAATATGATATAATCATGTCATATCAAAACTTGTGGATTAAAAACACAGTGCTATTTAAAACAAGTTTTACACCAAATGGTTTATATTTGAAAAAAATTAAATATTCAACAAGATATTTAAAAGAACAACTGTAATTAAAAGGAATTGAAACAAAGAAAGTAGTAAATAAAATAAATGCTAATGAAATTAAAATTAAAAGGAAAAAAAAACAACAAAATTAAAAGCAAGTGTTCTTTGAAAAATCTATTGAAACAGGCACATTTCTAGCAAAATTGACCAAGGAATAAAAATGTAGAAATAAATGATATTAATATGAAATAAGTGGCTAAATACATAGATTTCATTTGAAGTATGGAGAAAATATTATGAATTTGAAAGCATAAATGAAGTAGAAAATTCTCTTTTGAATATAATCTACTAAATTTTGTATAAGTAGAAATTTTAAATAAATCAATCTTATAACCATTTAAGATTTGACTCACTTGTGAAAAACTTATCTATCAGCATAATTTATAAAAGACTCGGCAATTTAGAGATATTTCTACCTCATAATTAATGAATAGATAATCCTAGTATTGTGTGAACCCTTACAAAAAATAGAGAGGATGTTCTATATCCCAGTCTCTCAAGAATTAGATGCCTGATTAAATAAACTCACCAGAACAACTTGTGGAAGTAAATTTGTGATGTTGCACTCTTTCCAGGCAGTCTGCAATGGGACAATTCTAGGCTAGAACAAACATTTCTGAAGAGAAGCCTCCTTCCATATGCTTCTCAAATCAGACCCTAGGCATACAACTAACTCTTCAACCTCTGGCTAAAATACAGTCTTTTGTCATTGTTGCCCTAAAAACTGCTGACAACCACAAAAACCACTGGGCAGGGAAAATTTTAAGGAATTGCCCTTCCTTCTGCATGCTGTGATCTCAGAAATCTGTTAGCTTTTGCTTAGAAATAGTGCCAAAAATTAGTGGTTTAAAATAAGCATTTATTATTTTTCTTGATACTATGGGTAGACTGGCCAACTGCTGGATTGAGTCAGCTTGGCTAGAATGAATGATCTAGGATAGCCTCCCTCTCATGTCAGTAGGCAGGCTGATTGGGCTACATAACCTCACCTGGTTTGGCTTGACTCTCCTCCACATGGTCTCTTCATGTGGAAGCTTGCTTGTGCTTCTGCATCACATGGCAGTCTCCAGGTTCCAAAAAGCAGCAAGAAATAGATGTGCAAGTACTTTCCAACTCTTCCTGGCCCATCTAGTCCAGATTCAGTGTGAGAGGGCACTACCAATGGGCAGAGATGGGGGAAAGAGAATAATTTGTATCAAATTTTTATACCAGTAGCAAAATAGATAATATTTGTTGATTTAAGATTTTAGTAGGACTGGTGTATTGAAAAAAATCCAATTACTAGCCCAAAGTGTTCTGTACATAGTCAGTGTTGGGTAGGTTAATCTTGCATCATCAATTTCTATTTAATTCAGTCAATTCACTGATACTCACTCCACGCTCTGTTACAGACAAGAAAGATTAAATAAGTTCATGGTTCTCAATGCCCTTGAAATTTAGTTGGGACAAGCCACCACCACTTGAAAAGTTAAAAAATCTTCACAAAGCATTAATTATGCACCCAGCTAAAAGAAAGAGAAAACAGATTCCAAAAGAACCAACAAGAAGAGAGATCAAAAATAGTAAAGCATAGGGATAGGAAATACTCGAGTAAACAAATGGAACTTGAGGTAGAACTTGAGGAATTAGTAGAAATTTTCTAGAGAAAACAGAAATTGAGGGCTTTCCTCATGACAGAAACAAAAAAAAAATAAAAGTTGTGAAAGTAGGAATAATCCTGTCATGAGCTGGAGGCTTATAATAAACTGCTCTGGCATGCACTGAAGAGGTGAATGGGAGCAAAACAGGTTCTTTTGATTATGGAAGGCCTGGTTCTCTGCTCTTGCTGTTATCACCTAGACTAGAGTTGATGCTACAGGCCAGAACCTAACTTCTGCTCCTCCCCCCAGGTTTCTGTTCAACTACTTTAACCCCAGCATTAAAAATATAAGCAGCTTGAAGTCGTGGGTAGGAGCAGAGCTGCTTAAGTGACTTCGCTTCTAATTAGGTGATATTTAGCCGAATCTAGGATACATGAATCCTTTGCTACTTATCTCACAGAATGCCAGATTGTGTGATAATGTATGCAGAAGGGATGTTCTACACAAATCATACTTTATATTTCTTCAAGACTTCTGCTCCCACATTCTGTACATGTACCCCTCCATACAACCACTGTTGCTATTGATTGCTGTCCTTTGGGGGATATCCATCTTAGGGCCAAAAAAGATACCATGAGGGTCAATATCAAGGAGTGTAAAACAGAGGTGCTTTTCTCCACAGGGCTTCTTAAGGTAGGGCTATAAGCAGTGAAGTTAGCACTTAAAATGGACTCCTAGTTATAAAAAGAGACAGAAACTGTATGACATGCCTACCACAGATATCATTATGGAAGATAATTTCAGATTTGAGGTGATAACACCTTAAAATGCTGGAGATAGTGCAAGGATGATGAGGAATGAAAATGTCTCCAGAATTGACAATTAGGAAAGCAGCATGAATTTGCCATGACTTAGCTTCTGAAAAACAAGGAAGATTTTACACAACAGTGAGGATTGGAATGAAGAATATAAAGTGGTTAGTGTATCCTTGGGAATAGGTGAGAGATTAGAGAATAGCATCAGAAAAAATCCTGAGAAAAAGATGATGGAGGTGGTAGAGAAGGAAATCAATGCAAATCTTACAATCAAGTTAATTAATATTAGTAAGTATTTAGTGAAGAACTAGGATATTTGCATATGGAGAAATACCAACAATCAAGAAAATTTACTGCATTTAAAAATGTAAGACAGTGATCTAAATTGACTAAGTAGGTTAAACATTTTATAAAATGTTACTTTCTGATATAGACATTTTCTTTCACACCACTATCTTCATATCTCATGATTCTAACTGAATGAGTATTTAAAGGCAAATGGCCTTGAAAGTGATTCTAGCCTGTTGTTCCTTATTACGAACAATTAATTAATTAATTAATTAATTAAGAAACACCTTAAGTTACTAAATTATAGTAATTTGGAAATGTTAGACCTCCTTCCGGTCATGGAAGCAATCTAAAATCCTAGACATTGAAGACATCACCACATCAATCCCACTTTTTTGGAGGAATACAATTACACCACCCAGAGGAACAAGGTTCTAAAACAATAATTTGAAGTATTCTCATTTTCCCACCTCTGGAGCTACTTTATCTTCCACACTGTCTGGAATTGCAACCTTTTTTTTTTTTAAGATTTTTATTTATTTATTTGACAGAGATCACAAGTAGGCAGAGAGGCAGGCAGAGAGAGTGGGGGGGGGAGCAGGCTCCCCGATGCCGGGGCTCCATCCCAAGGCCCTGAGATCACGACCCAAGCAGAAGGCAGAGGCTTTAACCCACTGAGCCACCCAGGTGCCCCACTTTTTTTTTAAATTAAAACTATCAAACCTTCTTAATTTATCCTTAATCTACTTTGCAGAAAAACAAAATAGTTTAATTGACACTAATTTACTGGGCTTTATTCTGCTTTCCTAGCCCAGAAACATTCAAAATGACTCAATTAAAAAATACACACACACACACACACACACACACACACGTGTGTGTGTGTGTATGTATATGCATTCTTCAAGATGAAGAGGAAAATAAAAATTTTTAATATTCTTTTATATTTAGCGTTTTTTATCTTTTCTCATTCATAGTATGAATGACTGGACACCCCATTGACTTAAACTGTCTACTCCTAGAATTTCCAAATTATCTTTCAGATCCAGTCTATATGACAACAAGTTTTAAAGCTAGAGCAAATGGCCAACACATGGACGGCACAGAAAGACCCTACAGAATAGAGATCTAGGTCGGGGTAGTTCTATTCAGGTTACATAGTACTGGACAGATTGGGTGTTTAGACCAGAAACTTGATTGTGCCAATGCTGGATAGAACCTGGCAGAGCATAATGGTCAGTTTGTTTTAAGTATAGAAAGAACACTGGGCAGGGACACTTCATTGGCTCAGTCATTAAACATCTGCCTTCAGCTCAGGACGTGATCCCAAGGTTCTGGGATTAAGCCCCACATTGGACTCCCTGTTTAGCAGGAAGCCTGTTCTCCCTCTCCCACTCCCTCTGCTTATGTTCCCTCTCTCACTGTGTCTCTCTTTGTCAAATAAATAAATGAAATCTTTTAAAAAAAGGAAGAAAGAACATTGGGGAGGATGGATCAATTGTCTAAGAAGCAAGATGTATTTACTAGAGTAAATATTTCACAAATATGTATTTGAAAAAAGACTTTTATCTGGAATTTATAAAAAATTTAATACTTTTAATAATCAAACTTAATCAAACAAAAATTTGACAAATCAGCAAACTTAAAAAAAAAAAAACACCTCACTCCAGTAGACATATTGCAAATAAACACCAAAAGGATGGTACAATTATAAATCATTAGGGTAATGCAAATGAAAATCACATTGAGATACAACTACACACCTATTAAAAATTCTGACAATGTCAGATATTGTCAAGGAAGAAAAGAAACTAGAACTTTTACATATTGCTTTTGGAACTAGAAAATAGCACATATACTTTGGACAAAAATTTGGCAGTTTCTTCAGAATTTAAACAATTTCCATGAGACCTAGCCATCTCATTCCTAGGTGTTTTCTCAAAAGAAATGAAAACATACATCTCCACAAAGACTTGTCCTTGAATTTTCATGCAGCTTTATTCATAGTAGTTTCCAACTGTAAACAACCCAAATGTTTAGCAGTTGATGAATGGAAACAAGCTGTAAGATTGCCATACAGCTACTATTACTCAGCAATAAAACAGAATGAACTACTGATGCATATAACACTGTGGAGAAGTCAAAAACGTATTGTGCTAAGAGAAAAGTCATTCACAAAAGTCTATATATGGTATAATTTTATTTATTTGCAGTTTTGGAAAAGAAAAGATGATAGTCATATAAAGAGGACTGAAAATTTGGAATTAAAGGAGGAGATTAATTACTGAGGGGCATAGGAGAACTATGGAGTTTTATGACAAAACCTTTCAAACCAAGTAAATTGTATCTTTAAAATAGATGAAATTTATTATATGTAAATTTTCCTGGAATATAAAAATCATGACTCCTTCATTTCAAAAACTCCTCATTTTTGCACAGAAGGACCTTGAGAGGCTTTATCTTTTCATTTATATTTCTTTCCCCTACGTAGTAAAATCCAGCCAAACTAGATGGTACAGCTCTTCCTGAACAAGTCACATTGTTATCTTCACATTTTTGCACATGATATCCATACTTCTTTGTTTTCAGAGTATGGCATTAGAAATCTTTTTTTTTTCATTTTATTTTATTTTATTTCTTTTCAGTGTTTGGCATTAGAAATATAAGAATATTTTAGAAATTATAAAACATTCCTCAGATAGGCTAAGTGACTTGTGCAATGTCACAAATCTAGTGGAGTGTCAGAGCCAAAATTAAATTCAGATTTCCTGATTCCAGATCCAGTGTTTGCTACCATCATGGGTTTCTTTTGTACACTTGGAATCAAATACCCACTATATCTACCTGTTACATCGAATTTCATCTAAAACATGTTTTCATGAGAACACGCGATATTTCTTTAATTTTAAATCACACCTAATTTTACTCAGATCATTTTTTTCCATTGAATTATTTCACCTTATTTTATCCTAATGCCTATTTCTATCTAACCTCTCCATTATATTGTAAATTTGAAAGCAGTAATGTATCTGGTTTTCCCCCCTCAGATGTCTAGCAGAATGCTTGGTAGATAGATAACACTCATTCAGAAAACGATTTTGTTTCTTTTGCAAAGAAATGTTGTGGGACACTGAATCAAACTGATTTATCAGAGGCAGTATCTCTGCTAAATACATAAGAAGACTGGCCCTGTGTGATAACTTGAGGCATAGAGGTCAGAAGCTCCTGTGAAAAATACTTGAAAACCTAGTATATCAACTGTTTGCCTCAAGGAAAAGTAACTTCTGTCATAAATATTTAAATATATTTTCCTGCTGAGGCACAGATATTTAAGAACCTGAAATTCAAAAAAATTAAACCAAATGGCGAAGCAGTGGACCCTGGTGAGCTGTATTCCTGCAGCAAAACTTTCTTGGAGAAACGGTTGGCCTGCATCCTCAGTCATTTTTCCCACTTAATGAATATTTCAGTTGTTTTATGCATATAATATTACACTGGCAAATGCTTGTTTAATGGACTGGGGCTAATGAAAATCAAAGTCATGAACGTGTCAACTCTAATCCTTTAGTTCTTACATCACCTGAGTTTTCTCCAACTCCTTGCAATAATTTTTTTCCCAGGGATCCTTAAAATCAGGTTAAGTTAGTTTCTTTGTAGAGTGGATGAAAAATGGAAGAATGTCCAAAAGCAGAAGGCTGGGTCACTTTGTTCCAGTAGCCTTCCTATTAGGGTTCCTTAAAGTCCTCATCCACTTCTGTCTTGGAACTGAAATTCCCAGCTCACTTTGATCATGATATCACATTTTTTTTAATTTTGTACATTTTCTAATTACTGAGACAATTTAAAAATTATTCTGCCAAACCAACATAAGTGTTCTCCAAGAAGGTATGGAAAATGTGAGAGATTCTAGAAATATAGAAAAAGGCAATTGTTTGAAATTCCATGAATTATAGATTTATGAGCTTCAAGAGATTATTCAAAAGTAGCTAAGTAAAGAAGCAGTGATTGTTGGGAGCCAGCATAGATTTATTGAAAGTACATTTTATCAGTCATTTAATGTTCTAGTTTGACGTTATGATAGATAGATAGATAGGAAGATAGATCTCTACATATATCAAAAAAAGTCTCATATTTATTTTTTACTGTGCAATGTAACAGCTTTTATTTAAAAGGAGAGGTTTGAGATACTCTAAACATTTGCAGATTAATACCCGAATAACCAAGCTTAAAAAGTATTTATTACTAGATTGCTGTCAACCTCAAGAATAGTTCTTGACACAATGACATAAACATTTTTATCATAACCTATATGACAATAAAGAAGATATATGCTCAGAAAATCAGTGAGTATCCTGATTTTGAAAAGGAGGTTGACTGTGTTAGGTGACAAAATAAAAATCTCAAAAGATCATGGCAAGCCTGAGCAATGAGCTGAATCTAATGGCACGAACTTTAGATAAATGTGGGAACAGGGATAAATGTGGGGACAGCAAGTGAGTTTAAAAGATCGACTCTTAAAGTGAGACAGAAATAGGTTAAAGCATAATCATGTTAATAAACAGCAAGCTCATTGTTAATCCACCTTATACTGTAGCTGCAAAAAAGGCTCAGAAATGTAGTTTAAATTAGAGTACATGTGAAAACAACTAGGATATAAAGGATGTGGAAGTATTGCTCTTCTCTGCATAGGAGGGTTACATGCCACTATTGGTGCTGTTCTCTATGGACAGAAAGGTCATGAAGAATGACCAAGACGTTGGAAAGATTGAAAATCATGCCATGTGAGAAGCAATTAAAGGAGTTATGGAGGCTAGCATCAAGAAGATGAGAGTCTAAGGGAGATATGATAGCAGTTTTAAACTATTTAAAGAGATTTTGTATAAAAACCAGTGAAGCCAGTGAGGAAATTTAGGCAGTAGGAAACAAGGCAGTAGAGTGCAGACCTACAACCACAAAGTGGGAGGTTATCATTGTACTTAAATGTAAGAATAGCACCTCGATGAGTTTTGAAAAATTCTGCTTAATACCTATTTTAATAAAGAAAGAAGATAAATATCCAGAAGGAGTTTCCAACTTTATCATCCTCTGGGAAGAGATTATGAACTGACAAAAGAGTATGTTTTAGAGAGCTGTTGTTGACCTTTCAGAATACAGAAACTTCTGTAGAGGTGAGATATAAATCAAATTAAAAGATGAGATGACAATAAAGCTATTATTTTACAAAAGAGATAAAATAAGATTATTTCTCAGAATTATTTGACTCCTCACTTGAGATGTTTTCAGAATGAGCAGTAAGTGGCAAGCCAAGTAAGCTCCAGAACTCATTTTCTAAACAGCTATAGGCAAAAAATAATAATGACACCCGAGGCCTTGCTTGGGTCACAGTTTAGAATGCTTTCCTGCTCCTACCCACCTGGACCCAGTCAACCAATTGGTCAGCAGTCTGGCTGTTCAGTGTCTGGTGACTGAGGAAGGTCATCTACTTCTATTCAATGAGACAGGTCCTCTATGGCCTTCCACTTTAAGTAGGGGCTGCTGCATGCAGCTGTGTTGAGACAGACATCTGTAATGGGAAGCTGGGATTTAACTCAAACATTTATTTAAAAGCAAAATCCTCCAGTTTGGAAACAAAAAAGATTATTCAGGGTATAATACTGAGTCAGTGAAGATTTGAGGGGAGGTGAAATCCTCTCTATCCATGCATGTCTTGATACCAAAACCAGCCCTAGCCCCTATTCAAAAACTCCATTAGCCTGGAGTCATTTTGGAAAGGATTGGATAATTTCCAATGAGATGCAGGTGATAGGCAATGGCTTGATAGTTTACCACTACCATGTACCTCATTATTTTATTGCAATGTATACTAAATATAATGCCTTTAAAGAAATGACTTTAATGATGGGATTTGAGGCAATGGTTTTGAGCCATGGAGAGATGTTTTGGCATAGAGATTCTTTTCTCACTGTCTAACAAATTATATCATTTTCTGCCATTATCATACTAGTGAGATAGATATATTCTTTCTAAGAGAGGCAAAATAAAATATCTAGTGAGATAACAAATTTTAGATTTGGTAAATACATTTAATGTTGAACTAAGAAGTGTTTTTAAATTTCTATGAAGATATGAAGTTTCCCAAACAAGGAATATAGTTATGTTTCCAACTGTGTATTTTAATTTATTACCTGAAAAATAAGTTTTTACTCTGAAATTAGATGCATAACCTTTAACTGATTTAGAAATAAAATCCCTTTAGCACAAATTCCCCTTTCAGGGTCCTTACGTGTGGATAGCCTGGTTTCCCAGTATATTCCCCTCAAATCAATTCACTAATCCTGCCAAAAATATTCAGCTGATACTTTGAAAAGGGTGTGTGAGTGAATGCTTTAAAGGGGTTCTCTGGTATCATCGAAGAATAAACTGTTTATTGATTCATTCATTCATTGTGGGAAGCAAATTAACTAGATGACTCTGTGCTTTCTCATTCTGTTTTTAGTTCAAAAGAAATTAAGATCAAGTGGACTACACTAGGTCATCTCTTGGCATAACTGTGAAGATGTAAAATTATTCAAAAATCTACATATATTCCAGTGAACTTCACCCTGGTATGGTTCCATCCACCCCAGAAAACTAGGATATTACCTCTGACCCATTCCTATCACTCCCTCAAAACAGATTCACTTGCTCCAGTCCTATCAAGGGCCAAAACTCTGGATTTTTTTTTTCAGCTTAAACTTTTAGCTTTATCTTCTTTCACTGTCATTTAGAGGAATGATAAGTAATAAAAGTAAAATGGAGATCAATTATTTTTTAATAATTAACCATGAAAGCCCATTAGAAACAAGGATTTGTCATTTGAAGAGTAAGTCAGATGATACAAACTTCAGATGCCAATGCAGAAGGAAAGATTTGTGCAGTTGCAGAGACCAACTCCGTGTTCTTAAAACCTAATGTAAGCACAAAGACTGTGTGTCAGGCTCCAAACACGCAATGGAGCTTGGAGAAGAGAGTAGATTTTCACTAGAAGAAGCCAAATGTTAATAGCTTTCTTTCCTGAATTGCTTGTATTGTTTGACCACTGAAATTTAGATCAACCTGTTCCTTTCTATGCTTTCAGTATGGTTCCCTTTGCTCTGTTCCTTTCTATGCTTTTAGTGTGGTTCCATGAAAAACAACCACCTGCTTGTTCTCCCCCCTCTCCAGCATCACTGAGGCATCTCGTTGAAGTCTGCCCTAATGCATGAATAGAATAGATAGTAGTTAAGGGCATTAAGAAAACTGACCCTTCCCCAAATCCTCCCTCTAATCTCCTTCAATCCTAGTTAAATAAATAAATAATAAATAAAGCATTTAATTCTAGAGTCAGAGAGTAGACATCAAATATTTATAACACATGGAACTTATATGAGATAGTAACATACCATCTTAACCTGACTATGATTAAACATTGACCAAATGACTCAGTGTCTAGAGAGAGCAGTGAAACACAGCAGATTTAAGTAATCAATTAAAAATATCAAATTTCACCTTCATCAAAATTATACATTTTCAAGGGGAAAGCGTGGGGCCAATATTGCTTTTTTTGTTTTTTTAATTCCTGTAGGTACTACAGGAATTGGACACTAGCTGGCTCCATTCACATTTTGACTGATATGACTGATCAAGTGATATATAAATTTTTCTGTTGTTAAGTGAACTAAGAAAAATGGTTCATTTACATAAAAATATTACTCTTGAGAAAAACAGTAATATAGAAGAAAGGCCAGCATGTTTGGAACTTGGTCCTTGTATTTCAGTAACTATAGTCAATATTAGTTATTTTCTGATTTTATTATTTCCAAGGAACAGACAGTACTCCAGTGCAGTGAATTCATTTTCTTCCCTGACAGGATAGCTAAAAGCCCGGAAATAGAAATCCTTTGTTCCCTTGTCAGCAAGGGATAAAATACCATTTTGCAAGTTCTGAAAAACAATATTTATGCCTTCAGATTTGTGTACTGTGCTTTAGAAGAAAGTCAACTTGCTTGTTTACTAATCACAGCTTAAAGCATTATTACTAGGGAAGCATATATGATTCTTATGAACAAGTATAAACCATAGGAGAAAAGAGGAATTTGCCCTAGATTTAGATTTCACTACATATAGCAACAACTCAATGTACCTGTATTTGTCAGTGAACAAATATATAGACAGATAGATGTAGAGACAAATATTAATCAATGAAAAATGGGAAGTAATACCTGAGAGTACGATGCCAACTATTCAGTTGTTTCTCTCCAAGTAGGCTATAATGTGGCCAGGCCAAATCTCACTTTGTCAACTGACTTCCAAATGACTATGGCAAAGGGCTCCTTGTCTTACAGATTTCCTTGTAAAAATTAACCCATGTCTTTATGACATAGTCTCCTAGAGATCTGGGCAAGGTGACAGACACAGTGTGGTTTCCCCACCCCAGACCCCTCTCTCCCCAGACCTCATGGACAAACCCAGTCTTGCAGCTTCCTCCCCCCACTTTCTAAGATACATTCCCCATTCTCTGAATTCTCTAGGCTTTGGAGTTCAAGTACCTTTGTTGTCATTTGGTTCCATGAAATAGAAGCCATCTCCAGCTCTTTAGGAAGAAACAGGGAACATACTACTTTAAAAAAGTCTTCTCATGGAAAAAGGGTCTCTGACAGGACTTGGAATCAAAAACTGAAAAGGCATCAGGAATCTAACCCACTTCTCTCAGTTCATCTGCTGTCTAAATACTTTTTTTTATGAACTGTACACAGGAGGAAAGGATGCCTCCTCCCTAGTCTGTCATGAATGCGTATGTACTCAGTTGAGAGGTGTGAGAACTGGAATTTGAAGTCCAAATACAACAATTCCAGGGAGAGAAATTACAATGGAACAGCTTTCATTTTTGCTCTGGTTTCTAACGGCAACACAGAAGATGTAATTGACATGTAGAGAGAATAATTTTTAAGATCTCCCTCCTCTTATATACCAAACTGTTTTTAGTATTAATCAAGAAATGAAACAAATAGTAATAGTGGCCAGAAAAATTTTCAGGCTATGGAAAAAAATATTATTCTTTGTGTATGTAATCATGCTAGTGAAAATTAATATTAGGTAAATATGTATAAAATAAAACAAACATCAAGTCCACAAAGGAGAAAAAATAATGAATCAGTAATTTTAATTATATTAATGTATAGTTTGAAAAAGAGATAAAACATTTATACCCATATATTCATCTGTCTCAGTAAAGAATAAAAACATTACAATTGTGTCTTTGAGTCTTCTACATATTGTGTAATGACATTATAGAAATTTATCTTTCTCCTAATCATGTTCAGTAGACAGCAGAGCTAGATTTATTAGTCTTCATTTAAAGTTCATAAATCTTTTTTTATAAATTTTAATTTCTGAAATTTATTTTCTGTGAAACAACAGATATACAGACAGCTGTGAGAATTCTGAAGTGTGTACAAAAGTTAGGCAGAGCTTCACAAAAATTCCATTTCACACTAAATTCCTAAAATTGCAAGACTATTGAATCAGTCTTCAAGATTGATCTGAGTGACTTTTTGATGTCTCTGCAACCAAACAGTTTAAACAAATAACATCTTGTGGTCACTCAGATAAAATTAAAGTAACTCAGTTCTATTTTTTTTGGCTTTTACAATCATTGTACACTGTACTTCATTGTTCAATATTAATCTGCTGTTGAAATGTAAGAATATATAGTATTCAGGGTCATAGTTATGGATTCTAAGTGAAGAGATTTTGAACATTTTTCAGCTCCTATACAGAAACAAGTGCCTGTAAGGGTGCCTGGGTGGCTCAATCAGTCAAGAGTCTAACTCTTGATATCCACACCTGTCCTGATCTCAGGGTCACGAGTTGGAGTCCTGATAGGGCTTTGTGCTGGGCATGGAGCCTGCTTAAGACTCTCTCTCTCAAGTCAATTATCATATGGTTTCACTTACTTGTGGAGCATAAGGAACAACATGGAGGACGTTAGAAGGAAACGAAAAGTGAATTGGGGCAAATCGGAGTGGGAGATGAAGCATGAGAGACTGTGGACTCTGAGAAACAAACTGAGGGTTTTGAAGGGGATGGGGTGGGGAATGGGTGAGCCTGATGGTGGGTATTATGGAGGGCACGTATTGCAATGGAGTGCTGGGTGTGGTGCATAAACAATGAATCTTGGAACACTGAAAAAATAAAATTAACTTTAAAGAAACATAAATAGATGTTCACATTTTTTCTGTATACTTGATGAATTGGTTACAGCCAGCTTAAAATGTATTCACCCTCCTTTGGGACAATGGGTTTAAATAAATTATAATGACTGTTTAATTAAAAAAAAAGACTCTATCTTTCCCTCTGCCCCTCCCCACCTGTTCCCTTGCATGTGCGCTCTCTCTGTATATATATAAAAGAGAGAGAGAGATATGGAGAAAGCAAGAAAGAAGAAAGGAGGGGAGGGAGGAAGGGAGGAAAGGATGGAAAGAAGGAAGGAAAAGGGAGGGAAGGGAAGACAAGGGAAAGAAGGGGACGGGAGGGAAGGGGGAAGGAAGAAAGAAAGAAATGCATGTAGCTGAACCCACTTGTTTTGAGAACAACTGCTTAAGAGAGGATTTTAAAAAATTAAATTCAGGGGTGCCTGGGTTCCTCAGTAGGTTAAACATCTGACTTTGGCTCAGGTCATGAACTTAGGTCCTGGGATGAAGCACCAAGTGGATCCCTTACCCTTTAGGCTCAGCACTCAGCCTGGAGTCTGCTTGTCCCTTTGCCCTTACCTCTGCATGTGCGTGCTTTCTCTCTCAAATAAACAAGTAAAATCTTTAAAAAAATAAAAATTAAATAAAAAATCAAATTCCACTTAAATTACAATGTTAATTAAAGTTAAGAGCAATGTGCTAAATCAAAAACTTATATATGTATTATTATTGCAACTCACCACTAACCACAGTACTAGTTTAGACGTTAGCACAACAAATGATGATTTAGGAGGAGGAAGAGCGTATTTTCCTGAAATTGTTCAAATTGCTGGTCTGTGGTAATTATAAAAATGTAAGTAGTTTTAATCATTTTTATTATTTTTTTTATTTCTAAAGGCAATGGACTTTTTTTTTTTTAAGATTTTATTTATCCATCAGAGAGAGATCACAAGTAGGCAGAGAAGCAGGCAGAGAGAGAGAGGGAAGCAGGCTCCCTGCTGAGCAGAGAGCTGGATTCTGGGCTGGATCCCAGGACCCTGGGATCATGACCTGAGCCAAAGGCAGAGGCTTTAACCCACTGAGCCACCCAGGGGCTCCCGGCAATGGACTCTTATCTCCTGCTCTGTGGGGGAAACTTCTCCTACCACCTTGGCCTTTGTTATTATCCTTGTTAGATGTCATCTGTGGGCAACTCGGTCACTTAGTACAAAAGTGTCTCTTGGGCACCCTACTCTGAGTAAAATGATAATTAAGAGAAAAATTCTGATCCAGATAAGGGCTCCAAAGAGATCCCTCACAGTAGTTGATGGTTTATTTAAGGGAAGAAGTATTAGGCTTTCTATCCATAAGGGATTTCTCTATGTTTTAAGTCATCTGTTATGATCATTATACCTTTCATGATTTTTTTTTCTCCATAACAAACATACACATCTTTTGCTTAATTTGTACTTAATTACCTTATACTTTTATTTCTATTTAAGGAGTTCTTATTTTTAAGTCTTTTAAAAAAATTGTACACTCTAAGAATGTCTCTGTGTTGACTTTCTCTCCAGCAAACATGCTAATCTCTTTTATTGGTTTTAATAGTGCCTAGTTCTCTTGGATTATCAATACTGAATAAGAATTCATTTCATATTTCTTATTGAATTGATTACAACTTAGAGATAGGGAAAGTGGGCTTTCCTTTATTGTCCTCAATTTAATGGGAATATTTAAAGAGTATCACCATTGAGTATATAATGAATGCTATTGGTAGATATTTTTTTTTAATTTACATTATAGCCTTTTCCTTCTGCTCCCCATTAGTTGAGAAAACTGATTTTTTTAAAAGATTTTATTTTATTTGACAGAGAGAGAGATCACAAGTAGATGGAGAGGCAGGAAGAGAGAGAGAGGGGGAAACAGACTCCCCACTGAGCAGAGAGCCTGATTGGGGGCTCGATCCCAGGATCCTGGGATCATGATTGGAGCCGAAGGCAGAGGCTTTAACCCACTGAGCCACCCAGGCACCCGAGAAAACTAATTTTTTAATTATAAATGAGTGTTAAATTTTTCAAATGCTTTCAAATATCTCTTTAAAAGACCATGTTTCTTTTCTCTTTTTATCTATGGCAGGTAATATAAATAGATTTTCTGATGATGAATCACCCTTGGATTTCTAAGATATATTACTTAATCCTGATGAATTTTTCATTATACTAAAGTATATTTCATAGAATTTTTATTTAGGAATTTTGCATCTATGTTAGTAAGTAATATTTGCCTATAGTTTTCTTTTATTGCATATTCCCTTTTTTTTTCTTTTGCGATCAAGTTATACACTCCTGATATATGACTTGGATATATGTTCCTCTATTTTTAACTCTCTGAGAGAGTTTGAATAAGACAGGCCTCATCTCTGCCTAAACTCATTAGTAAAACTATCTACTTCTTTTGGCTTTTTTCCTTTTTTTTTAAGGAAGTGTCTTTTATTACTGGTCCAATTACATAAATATTCATAGTTTTTTTTTCTCTTCACTTCGCTTTTCCGTTATTAGACCTTTATTTAAACATATCATGAAGCCCCCTTAAGATCGGAAGACCCCTCTTCCCCCCACCCCCCCTCAGTTTGTTTTATGACATTAAGAGTCTCTTTTGGTTTTTCTCCCTCCCGATCCCATCTTCTTTCATTTTTACTTTTCCTACCACCTTAATTCCCACCCCCGTTGCATCTCCACTTCCTCATATCAGGGAGATCATGTGGTAGTTGTCTTTCTCCAGTTGACTTATTTCGCTAAGCATAATACGCTCTAGTTCCATCCATGTCGTCGCAAATGGTAAGATTTCATTTCTTTTGATGGCTGCATAGTATTCCATCGTATATATATACCACATCTTCTTTATCCATTCATCTGTTGATGGACATCTAGGTTCTTTCCATAACTTGGCTATTGTGGACATTGCTGCTATAAACATTCGGGTACACGTGCCCCTTTGGATCACTACGTTTGTATCTTTAGGATAGATACCCAGTAGTGCAATTGCTGGGTCATAAGGTAGCTCTATTTTCAATTTTTTGAGGAACCTCCATGCTGTTTTCCAGAGTGGTTGCACCAGCTTGCATTCCCACCAACAGTGTAGCAGGGTTCCCCTTTCTCCGCATCCTCGCCAGCATCTGTCATTTCCTGACTTGTTCATTTTAGCCATTCTGACAGACACATGAAAAAATATTCATAGTTTTATTAAGAGTTTCTATCTCTACTCAAATTATTTTTTTTAAGATTTTATTTATATATTTGAGAGAGAGACAGTGAGAGAGAGCATGAAAGGGGAGAAGGTCAGAGGGAGAAGCAGACTTCCCATGGAGCTGGGAGCCTGATGTGGAACTTGAACCCGGGATCCAGGATCATGAACTGAGCATAATTCAGTTGCTCAACCAACTGAGCCACCCACGTGCCCCTTGATAATTATTATTTTGTTAGGCAATACATTATTTCATGTAAGTTTTCAAATTCATCATAAAAAATTTTGTAATATGTTTTATATTTTAAAAATATTTTATTCTCTTTGTGTTTATTAATTCTTAACATTGTCTATTTGTACCTTTTTCCTTTTTCTTAATATAATGTATTATTTTCCCCAGGGGTATAGGTCTGTGAATCGTCAGGCCTTTTCCCATATATTGGCAGAAGGAAAAATATTTTTTTAGATTTATTTTTTAGATTTATTATTTTTTATATTTTATATATATTATATTTTTAGATTTATTAGATTTTTAGATTTGCAAAGAATCTGCAAATGCTCCTTTCTGTTGTTTCTGTGCTTTAAATTTCATTAATTCACACCTATTCTTAGCATCATATTTTTCTTACCCAGTTTAACTATAATGTTATTTTCCCAGCTTCTTGAAGTCAATGTCTATATCCTTTAGAGCTGTGCTTCTACCTTTAAATAACTTTAGCTGTATCTCAAGAGTTCTTATTCAGTACTTTCATTTTCATTCGTTTCTAACTATTTGGTAATTTCCATTTTTATATTCTCTTTACCCACAGTGTTAATTAGTAATGTTTTTATAAGTTTGCAAACATTTGTGTTCGGGGGAAAAATTAATTATTGTTTTCAAATTTAATTGATTTATAACCAGACAATGTGGTATATGTGCTATCAATTATTTGAAATAGCTTGAGATATCCTTTGAAATCTATTAGGTAATCTATTTATGTAAATTGGCCTTATGTACACATATATTGATTAAGGTTGTTAACTGTGGTAATCAAGTCTTCTATTTCCTTGCTGAATTGTTTGTAAGCAAGAATTCTCAGTTTATGATAAAAATGGCTTAAAAAATCTCTGAATTTAAAAATGGATTTACTAAATTAATTGTAAAATAACACTGACAGTTTTGCTTTATGTATTTGAATAGTATCTTGTCAGTTTACATTATGATACTTTCTTTGTGCATTTTCTCATTCATTATTATATAATGTGACTTACTCATTTTAAGCAATTCTGCTTTTAGTTCTCATTTGCATGTAATTTAATCTTTTGCATCAACATTCTTAGGTCAGTGTTTCATAGTTTAGCTCTATTCCTTGGTTTTAAACATTTTTTTTAAATTTTATTTATTCATTTGACAGACAGAGATCACAAGTAGGCAGAGAGGCAGACAGAGAGAGAGGAGGAAGCAAGCTCCCCGCAGAGAGCCTGATGTGGGGCTCGATCCCAGGACCCTGAGACCATGACCTGAGCCGAATGCAGTGGCTTAACCCACTGAGCCACCCAGATGCCCCGGTTTTAAACATTTCTATGTAGTTTTGTTTCAGTTGTGACATTTATGCAGTATATGGCAGAATTTCTAAATCATTTGGGAGTGATAAATTAATCTCTACATATCCACTGTTATTATGAACATATTTTAATTTATTTCTATTATATGGTATTTGCTATTTTGAATTGTCTTCCTCTGTTTTAGCTTCTTTTATTTTTTCCACCTTCCTATGTCCAGGTAAAATTTTTTTTTTACTGTATTTTACTCTTTGAATTGTTTTGACTTAGTAACAACAGATTATATTTTAATTAGACAATTCTCTTAATTATTATTTTTAACATTTACAGCCCTTAAACAATGTTAGTTTGAACTGTGTGGATCACTTACATGTAGATTTTTTTAAGAATAAATACAATACAGTACTATCAATGTATTCTATTGTCCTTATGATTTTCTTAAATAACGTTTTCTTTTCTTTAGCTCACTTTATTGTAAGAAAACAGTATGTAATAATATAACATACGAAATGTGTTACTCAATCATTTATGTTATCAATAACACTTCCCATCAGCAATAGGCTATGAATAGTTAAGTTTTGGTGAGTTAAAAGTTATATGTAGATTTTTATCTGTGTAGCGGTCAGCACCCCTAAGCCCCCCCCCACATTGTTCAAGAATTAACTACATTTTTAATAACATAGTTCTAAAAATGTAATTTCCTTCGCTTGAACAGGGCAAGGAGCTTAAACATGTTTCACACCCACATTGAAAATCTGGGGTCTATGTTTTTATTGCTATCTATAGTTTTAAATTTCTAATACATAACTAATGAATGTTTTACAGTCATAGTTAAGTAGGTCTCCATAATTCATTTACTAAATCTTTGCTTTTGCTCTTTCTTGTGTCCCATAACATTCAAAAGTTAATCCTTTTTTTAATTGAAGTGAATATTTCAGTAATTGTTTTTGCTGAAAATAGGAGAATGGTAAACTTTGTTTTTCCAATGTATCTGGTCATGTTTTTATTTTCCTTCATTCTTAACTATGCACTGTTTAGAAAACATCCCTCCAGGTCATCTAATTCTGATTGTGTGGATTGATTTGAGCCCTTTAATTGGCTTTAAATGAATTTAGAACTCTGCCAATTATATGTGACAGATAGCAATGTAAAATCACTCTTACCTGTAGACACTCAAACTCTGCCTAAGAGAGATTCAGTTGACTTCCCTTCCACACTGGTAGAAGATAGTTATGCCTCTTTTGCACATTTCTTTCAATATTCATGATCTGTAAATGTGTCTGATGTTTGTATTATCCTTTGAATTGTTTGTAACTTCCTATTTATTACCTGATTAATAATGAATTAAACATGACCTTTAACACATGGTCATTTTTTTTTTAAGATTTTTGTATTTATTTATTTGTTAGAGAGAGAGAGAGAGATCGAGCACAGGCAGACAGAGAGGCAGGCAGAGGCAAAGGGAGAAGCAGGCTCCCTGCAGAGCAAGGAGCCCGATATGGGACTCCATCCCAGGACGTTGGGATCATGACCTGAGCTGAAGGCAGCCAGCCGCTTAACCAACTGAGACACCCAGGCGTCCCAACACATGGTCATTTTTTAAAACATATGATCATTTTATATCTCTATGAAAGCTATGATTTTACTTTTATTTCAAAAATTATCCTCTAACACGGGTATACAAATTTGGGAGGAATAGTCGTGAGACCAGTTAAGGTTTTAAATGTCTATTAGACAACTGAGAGGAAACATTGAGTCATATTTGGATTTTTAAATCTCATTTCTTAGAAGAAGGGTCTGTTCTATAGCCATGGATTTAGAAACAGTGAATATCTAGATAATATTTAAATTTGAAAGGATGAGCTCACTAAAGAAGTATGCGTAAATGAATAAGAGTACTAAGGACTAAATTCTGTCATGCCATTACTGTGGTAATAGAAGGGTATTTTAAATACATTTAAAATTATTTTAGAGCATCAACACATATATTTACCCTGCTGTCTTGTCACATTTAAAATTGTGTAGCATATGCAGTCATAGAAGACAGTTAATATTTGTTGATTGTTTTTATTTATTCATTTTATTTTTCAATCTTTCTTTTACTCTATCAACATTGAATTAAATACTATTTATCTATGGTCCAAGTCTCACTGTTTCAACTCAAGAATTTTTAATTGATTATATTGGTTTACACATAATTTCATTCATTTCCTTCTAGGCTTTACTCTAGTATTTTGCAGATAATTATAGCTTCCCATGATAAAAGTTTGACTCCTCTTAGAAAACTATTTCATATTACATAATCTTCTGGCATGTGATTCTCTCAAAAACTCTGTAGCAGGACAATTTAATTCTCTGTCAGTATTATTATCCCACATATTATCTTGCGTAATAATTTTATATATATATATATTTGTTTGTTTATATCCTATTAAGATGGTGCTTTATATACTTGCTTTAGCCTTCTTGATCCAAATTTCCTAGAGTCATCCATTTTATATAGAGAAAAATGATAGATAACTACAATGATAGACAATTACAAACACTCTTTTTTTGCTAGGTTGACAACAAGGAGAAACTAAAAGTCAAACTCATTTGTGAGTATAGCTTTCTAAAATGGTGAAGAAAGTAGTTTGCCTAACAAATTTAATAAATCACCAGGAAAACACTACTGTCAAAAAGCTCCAGTCTCAGTGCTCTTTCCCCAAAACTATGATACTGTCTTCAAAGTGGATATTTTTTAATTTTTTTAAAGATTTTTTTATTCATTTATTTGATACAGAGAGAGATCACAACTATGCAGAGAGGCAGGCAGAGAGAGAGAGGGGGAAGCAGGCTCCCTGCTGAGCAGAGAGCTCAATGTGAGGCTCGATCCCAGGACCCTGAGATCATGACCTGAGTCGAAGTCAGAGGCTTAACCCACTGAGCCACCCAGGCACCCCAAAGTGGATTGATTTTAAAAGTCTCCACTGAAAAGGGCTATTCCACAGATATTTATTGCACAAATTTGCAAAAATCAGATCATCATTTTACACATTAACATCTTTCATGCCCCCTTGATAAAAATCTGACAGAACTGAAATTCAGGAATACTCTTCGTTACATAATAAGAAGCCAATAAAGCTCCCACTGAGGAGCCCATAGAAGAATCTGTAAAAGTCTCTTAATTGAAGAAATATCCAAAATACTATGTGAGAATTGATCTGACATTCAAGGAATGGATAAAGAAGATGTGGTGTCTCACACACACACACACACACACACACACACACACAATGGAATGTTATTCAGCCATTTTTAAAAAGAATGAAATCTTGTCATTTGCCATGATGTGGATGGAACTAGAGTGTATTATGCTAAGCAAAATAAGTCAGAGAAAAAGCAATTACCATATGATTTCACTCATATATGGAATTTAATAAGCAAAACAGATGAACATAGGGGAAGGGAAGGAAAAAGAAAGACAAGAACAGAGAAGCATACCATAAGAGACTCTTAGCTATAGTTCATGAACTGAGGGTTGCTGGAGGAGAGGTGGGTGGGGAAGAGTGCTAAATGGATCATGGGCATTAAGGAGAGGCCTTGTGAGGAGCACTGGGTGTAGTATGTAAGTGATGATAGGTAAATTCTACTCCTGAATAAAAACTTGGGAAGAAAATAAAATTAACAACAACAAAAAAAAGAAAGAGAAACATATTTAAAAATAAGGTCTGATAATTTATTACAGCAAAGAAAAGGGGATGAGAAAATGTGATTATAGATACAAAGTTCAAGAAACAGAATCCTCATATTAAATTAAGTAATACTTACTGTGGGCTCCATGCTGTCTTGTGTTGATGAAATAAAATTCTTAAGGCAAAATCTGATCTTTTTGACCGATTTCAGTTTGCCATAGTTCTTTGTAGTTTCTACCACATGTGAATTTTCAGATACATTTCAGTTTTTATGACACTAATTGTCCTTTAGGGTGCATCTTAAGATCCAACTGCTTTTTCTCCTCTAATAGATGTAACATGTTCAGAGAATGATGCAAATTTGGGGAATTCTTCACTTGTTTCAGGCCTCTGAGCCTTTGCTTGCGCTATGCCCACTTCCTGGGATGTCCTTTCTTAATCCTTATTCACTTTACCTGTTCCCTACCACAGGTGTTATTCTTTTCTACTTCAGTCTGTGTCAGTCATTCTTTTTTTCTTCTGATAGCAGTTCCTGCATTGTTGCAACCTTGCCTTGACCTTTGTCTTTTTGATGCTTCACAGAGTGTAAGTTGTAAACATGCTGTAAATATTTTCCCTTCTATGCATCTACTAACCTTCTCTCCTTCTGTTTCAGGAATCTCTACCTTATGAGGCTTGGTGGGGAAAACATGCCCCCTTATGAAAGCTGAAATTATTGAATTATCTGCTTTCCAAAGTCCCTTGCATTTGTGGCCTGGACAAGTGGACCAGATCCCACTAATCAGAAACACAGGCAAGACTTTGACTTAAGGGTACAAGACTGACTTAGGACTCAAGAAGGACCTAAAAGGAGCTGTCTTTTTATATAGGAAGTAACAGAATCAGAGACTTCAAAGTGGAATTCCTAGTATATTAAAGACAGGGGGATTCATTTCAGCATCTGGTTGTGGTCTTAGCTGTTATAACTGAGCCTGGCCTGATTCTGTAGTATTCCCAACAATTCCATCAACTATCTTTTTTTTTTTTTTTAAGATTTTATTTATTCACTTGACAGAGAAAGAGATCACAAGTAGGCAGAGAGGCAGGCAGAGAGAGAGGGGGAAGCAGGCTCGCTGCCGAGCAGAGACCCTGATGTGGGGCTTGATCCCAGCACCCTGAGACCATGACCTGAGTAAAAGGCAGAGGCCCAACCCACTGAGCTACCCAGGCGACCCTTCCATCAACTATCTGAAAATATGTCCATCAAATTCCTTGTCATCCTGATCAGCCAAATTTGCTAGCTTCCCAGGGACAAAGATCATCTATGGTTTTCTTTCCTTTTTTTTTTTTTTCCCCCTCAGTGTTTGAATTCCAGTGATTTCTTTCTTTCTTTTTTTTTTTCTTTTCTTAATTTATTTGACAGAGATCACAAGTAGGCAGAGAGGCAGGCAGAGAGAGAGGCAAGAGGAAGCAGGCTCCCTACTGAGCAGAGAGCCCGATGCAGGGTTCGATCCCAGGACCCTGGGATCACGACCTGAGCCGAAGGCAGAGGCTTAACTCTCTGAGCCACCCAGGTGCCCCATCAATTCCAGTGATTTCTAACTAAGAGTAATTGATCAATAAATGTTTAGTATGCCCAGTCACCTCCTCCATGGGGAACCTGTCTTTCAGGTGGTAGTAAACTTATACTGTGTACCTACAAGTCAGTGATAGAGCAGGAAAAGAGGAGAGGAAAATAGAAAGGAGGAAGAGATGAGAGTACCAACTGGGAATTTTTCTTTAATAAGATCATCCATGAGGTCCTTGGTACCCCAATTGTTGTTTGAGGATTTCCACATTCACATTGACTTATAGATATGTAAATTTTACTTCATGGACCTCATTTTTCTTTGGCTGGAAAAATCAAAATGCCACACATAACACTTGTTCTCTGGAAATTGAGCATAAGAGATTCTTCTGTCTTCATTAAGGTGTTAATGAGCTAGGTCAGATGTTTATAGATTTTCATCAAATTAATCAAAGAACCCTATAGTCAACTTGACTTCCTTTTTCCAGAGTTCATTAAAATATAATCTTTGGCAATTAAATGGAGCATTGCTTATCTGTTGCTGGGATACCATTACCTCCTCTAGTCAAGAAGGTACTTATGATGGAGAGAGAGAAAAATAATGTTTGGCCATTTGCCCATCTGGAAGGTATTCATCATTATCAGACTATTAGGTTTCATAAGCTACTGTAGCATACTAGATCTAGAAAAAAAATAGTTTGAAGAATTGCTTTTACAGTTGTGGAAAATTGTCCTAATTGCAAGAATTCAAATATTTAAGGTCACTTAGAAAATTAGGGGTAAAATCTGGGCTACTATACTATACCATATTTTTATCCATTTTGTTCTTGTTCAAGAAAGATTCCATTGTGGCTAGGCAATCCCCATTTTCCTCAGCAAAATATATTTAATTTCTAACTCTATGCTCTTGTGTGTGACTGTTTTTGTGTGTGAGACAATTATCTTCAGTTTTCTCTCTACATATCAAAATCAAACTCATTAGTAGTAGGAATCCTAGACTGAGCTTAAAGAGGAATTTAGGGCTATCATGTCATGTCTGACAAATTTCGTAGCTCAGGACATTAGGAACCTATTAAGAAGGAAACCATTTACTCCCATACACAGATGGACACTGAAGACAGAAAGTACCAACTGAACTGAACTGAACCTATCTTTACTCCTCCATTGTCTTCATTAGGAGTACTATTCCAGGAAACTCTTCACCATGCAAATAACTTGATTGCTCATTAAAGGAGTTGCCCGAAAGAGCCATGAACATTTCAGTTGAATTTTTGCCTTGTTATTTTCATCAATTCTACATTCTCCTGTAAGCCTTATCTAATCCAATCAAATTTCCACTTTCAAATACCTGCCTTAAACCAAATTTCAAATTATTTGTAAATGCTTTTCTTGCCTTTCCCCCTCAGAAACATTCCAAAGGTCTCTGATTCTCCTTTACTGTGGTAAACGATAACCTCAGCTTTGTTTTATTAACAGGTTGTGTTGTTATATCTAGGGAGAAGGCATTTAACACTACACAAAAGCTGAAGAATTTTCTCGGGGAAAAGGTGTCCTCATGAAAGAAAGAGTCCAGAATTATGAATTTGATAAAGAAATCAAGTGTGAGTCATTGAGATGACAATTCTCTGTATAGCAAAGTGTTTCTCTTTTATTTTTAAAATTTATTTATTTATTTGTGAGAGACAGAGGAGTGTGTGTATGTACACATGAGTTGAGAGAGGGGCAAAGAGAGAGGGGGAGAATCTCAAGCAGACTCCCTGCTGAGTGCTGAGTCCCACACAGGGCTCTATTTTACAACCCATGAGATCATGACTTGAGCCAAAACCATGAATTGGACACAACTGACTGGGCCACCCTGGTGCCCCACAAAGTGTTTCTTAACATATTTTGCCCACCATGAGAAAATGATCAAAACTTAGTGATAATTGAAGACCCTATAGGATACTGAGGTAAAAATTGCTGGGGTAATCTTGTTACTCAAGGTTACCAGGAAAGAAGTAATGGAATACTTATGACTAACATAGTAGGAGAAAGTAAAGATTGCTGGAAAATGTCACTCAATAAAAAGTAATAATAAAAAATTACCATTAATCTTAGCAAATACAGTGAGCTGGACTTGGTTATAGCAGCAGTCTGTCCTAGGGATCTGTGGAGAACACAGCCATTGATTGCAACTCAGAGGCTGTCACTCTTAGATTCTATCACTTCCAGATTCTCCAGAAAGACAAATTTTGTGGGTTAGGTATCTATACCTGGATGCTTTCACCCTTAGGTTAGGTTCTTGTTACAGAGACTCCTGGACCTCATGTAGTGTTATGTGGCAGTTAGAAAGTACAGACTTGCTTAGAGAAGAAATATGAACTCAGTACTTAGAGATAACTACTTAAACATTTTGGTATATATTTGTCCATTCTAATGCTTATTTTAAATAGGTAAATGTGCATTTTTATTTAATAAAACTACTTACAATTCTAATAGTTTTATCATATGGTCATTTAAGCTTACAAATATATTTAAAACATATTCCCATGTGAACAATTAACTAGATCATTTTAATGACTTATGTAAATTCACTGAGTGGATATACTCTCATTATTACCAATTTGTTTTTAATAATTTTAAACAATCTCCACTGAAAATTCTTTTACATATATATTGTCACAGTGTGGAGATTCCTCAAAAAATTCAAAAACAGAGCTACCCTATGACCCAGCAGTTGCACTACTGGGTATTTATCCCAAAGATATAGATGTAGTATAAAGAAGGGCCATATATACCCCAATATTCATAGCAGCAATGCCAACAATAGCCAAACTGTGGAAAGAGCCGAGATGCCCTTCAATAGATGAATGGATAAAGAAGATGTGGTCCATATATACAATGGAATATTATTCAGCCATCAGAAAGGATGAATACCCAACTTTTGCATCAGCATGGATGAGATTGGAAGAGATTATGCTGAGTGAAATAAGACAAGTAGAGAAAGTTGATTATCATATGGTTTCACTTACTTATGGAGCATAATGAATAACATGGAGGACATTAGGAGAAGGAAAGGAAGAGTGAATTGGGGAAAATCGGAAGGGGAGATGAACCAAGGGAGACTGTGGACTCTGAGAAATAAACTGAGGGTTTTAGAGTGGAAGGGGATAGTGGAATGGCTGAGCCTGGTGGTGGGTATTAAGGAGGGCATATATTGCATGGAGCCCTGAGTGTTGTACATAAAAAATGAGTCTTGGAATACTGCATCAAAAACTAATGATGTGTACATTTATATTGTCATCTTTATTTCCTTATATTTAGGAATATAATTACTGCTTCACATAATATGCCCACTGTAAAGTTTTAGCTACCTATGATCAAATTGCATCCAGCAAGTCCAAGTTACACTCTAAACAAGAGTGAATGAGATATACATTTTTTTGCAATTGTGTAAGCTTTCTTTTTAATTGTTTGCAATCAGATTTTTTTCATGTGAGTTTCCCTGATTTCTATTATTAATAGAAAAGTTGAGTATTTTTAGTATTTACTGTTTGTGTTTCTGCTTTTGTAGTTTTCTCTTTTCTGTATTTTACTAATTTTCTCTGGATACATCCCCCCCCCTTTTTTTTCTCGTATTGCCTAAAATAAGTTTTCTTTCATTAAAGATGTAGAACTTTGGTCAGGTGTATGTAGAGTAAATATCATCTTGTATTTTGTCTTTTAATTTTACTTATAGTGCTTTTATTATATTAAAAAATAAATGGTTTAAAGTCAAATTAGTAATGCTCTTATTTTTATAGTTTCTAACTTTGAGACTAAACTATATAGGTCCTTCCTAATTCCAATACAATATATTGATTTACATTTTATTCTAATAATTTTATAGTTACCTTTACTCTTAAAATGTCAAACCTATGGTGGATTATTTTATTAAAGGACTAGATCTTCACTTATTTCCTTCCCAAAGTAAATAAATTATTTCAACAGCTTTTTTGTGTTTGGTTCTCATCTATTTACCAATTTATTATCTATATACTTAAATATGTATCTAGAATCTACAATCAGACATTTTTGTTGCATTTCTCAGATGTCCTTTATTTTTCTGCCTGACTTCATATGCCAGTACAATACTGTTCGAATTACTAACGTACTGCCATGTGTTTTAATTTTTAGTAGAAAATTACCACCCTCACTATCTCTTTGTTCAAAAGTATGGCTCCTCAAAGGCTTTAATTATTTAGATAAACTTTAGAATCATGTATCACCGTCCAAAAATAAGGCCCTAGAAGTTTTCTTTGGAATGAAATTGATTTATAAATTAAATTGATAGAAAATTTGATGTGTGTGTGTGAGATATCAAAGCTTGTTTGACTGAAATACAAACTTCATTAGTGGAGGATATTCAAAATAAATAGACATAGACAAAGTCATGTCATTTTAAAGCTGTATTAGTGAGATTGTTTTGGGTATTAGCAACTGAAACTGATTCTGATAAATAAACCACAGATGGATTTGTTGGAAAAATCAGGATAAGCTCCCAAAGGGGAAGGCAGAGGCAGAGAGCTCTGGGAACCAAAGGAGCCCCTGACTTGCCATGAAATGACTTGCCAGCATCACTTTCTGTCCTTTTCCTTATAGGGAGTGTGTTAAGTTATATACGTTCATATACGTTTCATTTTTTTTATTTGCATCAGAACATACATACAAGCAATGTGCAAAAAACAAACACACACACAAAAACACATTCACACACACACACACACACACACACACGACCCTTAAATATATTGCTTAAATCCCCAAACCCCAAAATAAACACTAGGATAATCACCACCAACATAAGAGAGATACTGTCAGCCCCTTCAAATATCTCCTAATGACCTTTGCAATCTCTACCTCTCTTTTCCCTCCAAAAGTAATTATGCTAACTTTTAACGTAGTATCATTTTGCCTGTTTTTAGCTTTAATTGAATTACATATCACATTAATTTTTATCTGGCATCCTTGGCTCACTATTATGTTTGCTGATTGTGTAGCTATAGTTTTTCTTGTTCTCTGCATATTAGAGAATATCCCATTGTATGAACAGTTCAGTTTATTCATCTTTTTCCTCCTACTGCTGTGAAAACGTTTATCCTTGATTTCTCCTAGATTAATTCTGCAAAGAACATTCTTATGCATTTCTCTTGGTGCATATCACACCTCTGGTGAATATATATCTAAGAGTGGGGCATGGTACATGTCTATTTTCAACTCTAGCAAATTATATCAAATACCTTTCCAAAGGGGTTGTAGCAGTTTACATGCCTGCTGTAAATCAGACTTTTCCCCTTAGTCACCCACAAAAAAAGATTGACTATGTGAGTCTTTGCAATTTTGCCATTCTGAAGACTATGTAGTGGCATCTCATTGCAGTTTTAACTGCATTTCTTTGATTATTAATAAGGCTGAGTCTGTCTTATAGGTTAACTGGCCATTTGAATATTCTCTTTGGGATATCCTCTTTTGGATAATTCCTGATTAGTGTCTTGTCTATATTGATATTTGGTTGTCATTTTTCTTTCTGAATTACATAGGTATTTTATATATCTCAGATATAAACACTTTGCTCAAGGTGTTACAAATATATTATTTTTAATATTTAGCCTTGCACTGTCTTAATGGCATCTTTTAGTGAAAAAATATCTTAATTTTACTATAGTCAAATTTGCCAATTCTTAGTACTGTAATTGTTTTCTTGTCCTGCTTAAAAAATAGCTCATGTTCCAAAGTAATAAAAATATGATGTTCTAGGAAATCTAATGTTTTGCCTGTCATGTATCAATCTTTAATATTCTTGGGTTGGTTTTTTACTAATTAATTGTATGAGAAAGGGAATCATGCATTTGTTTTAAATTCAGTAATCTAATTGTCTTAGCTCCCTATGACTTTGGAGGATTATCAGATCTTGCTTTTTCACTGAAAATTGCCATAATTTAGACAATAAAAAACATGATCACCTTCCAACTGATCAAACAGTTTTTATTTTAAAAGACAAGCATAAACTCATTGCTCAGCAGTAAGTTTTATCTTAAATTCAGTTTCCACATATATGTAGTTCTGTTCTTGGACTCTATTTTATTCAGAGGCATAATTGCTTATTCTTGTACCAATGCCAAACTGTTTTAAATCAGCTGTAAAATAAATTCTATTATCTCCTATAATAAACCATTATTTCCTTCCATTTTGGTTATCTTCAAGACAGAGCTCTTCTTTTTCTTTTTCCTTTTCACATAATTTTAGGTGTAATCTGTTAATTTTAAAAAGTTCTGATTTTTTAAAAGATTTTATTTATTTATTTATTTGACAGATGGATATCACAAGGATGCAGAGAAGCAGGCAGAGAGAGAGGAGGAAGCAGGCTCCCTGCTCCCTAGGATCCCCGGGGCTCGATTCCAGGACCCTGGGATCATGACCAGAGCCGAAGGCAGAGGCTTTAACCCACTGAGCCACCCAGGCACCCCCAAAGTTCTGATTTTAACTGGGATTTAGTTGGGATTGAATCTCTGAATGAATTTGCCTATCTTAATTCATGTGCAGGTAATATTTATTCACTATTTAAATATCCTTCAATTTTTCTAAGTGGTACTTTATAGTATAGATGTCTACCCATAATTCATTAGTTTAATTACTAGATATTTGATGTATTTGTCACTATTTAAAATGGTATCTTTAGTTTAATTTTATTAAGTGTGTAACTAGAATAAAGAAATAAAATTAATTCTTATCTATTAACTTTAACAGTCAGCAACCTCAGTAAACATATTATTTCTAATAAATAGTTTCCTTTGGATTTTGTTAGGAAAAAACATACTATATGACAGTATTGCAATTTTCAAATTCCTATTTATTTATTTTTGTTGCCTTTACATAGGACACTTAAAAGAAAGAGTAATAGTGGGCATCTTTATCTCCTTCCCCATGCTATAGGAAAATATTTCAATATTTCACTATTAAGTAAAATATCTGCTAGGTTTTTTTATATAGAAATTTAAGCTCTTCCCTACTCATAGTTTACTAAATGTTACTAAATGTTATTTGTAAGTAAATGTTAAAGTTTATCAAATTGCTTTTTCTCATCAATTAAGCAATACTATGATTTTTCTCTTTTACTTGGTGAATATATTGGGCCGCCTGCGTGGCTCAGTGGATTACTCGGTGAATATAATGGATTATATTGACTGAGGTCAGGGTAGATTCCCAGCGTTCTAGAGGATGTGAGGAATAACAAGAAACCAAAGGAAATAACTAAGCAGCTAAATAATAAGCAGTGGCTGCCACAGTTCCAGAGGTGCCGTAAGATATAGTGAGACTCAATGTTTGGGGGCAAGGCAGAGCCAACAGCAGGAGACTGTATGTGAGACTCAGTGGTTTGGAGCAAGACAGTTTATCACTCACGAGCAGAGCCAGCAGCCAGAGTTTCCGTGTGTCGCACAAGCTCCACTGAGACCAAGCCCCACTGTGTGATCCGCCAGCCCAGCTGATGCCCATACATCCTGGGTTGTGCTATACCTGAGGAAACCAAGGTCAAGTGCTCTACATCTTTTGTAGCAAACAGCAAACAAACCAGTCTCACTTCCCCAAGGAGTAAGCAGTTGCATAGTAGTCATGCAAGAAGGTCTCATGGTCAGAGGATGGTTAGGCCTTACAACTGACACAGCAAAGATAAGAAGGGCTGGGCCCTGGAAGGACTGTTTTTCTCAACCATCAATTTTTAAGTCCGACTTGACAATCTCACTCTTGTTAGGAATATTTAGTTACTTACATCTAATGTAACTAGAGACATACTTGAATTTATACCTCCCATCTTTTTCCCCCCTATTTGGCACAACTTGTTTTATTTACCATTTATTTCCTCCTCTCTTGTCTTTTTACCAATTAATCAAATTTTATCCCCTTTTTCTCTACTGATCTTTTGTTTGTACATTTTTTTACTATTTCTAGTAGTTACCCTAGAAATAAATCTTTGATTCATTTCCATCAGTTAAAAACTATTATTTTTACCAGTTTCCTGATGCTACTAGAATTCAGAAGCTTTTTCTCTCTTTTGCTTCCTCCAAACAATCTTGTTCCTGTAACCAGGTATCCTAGTCATGCATTTATTTGTATTTTGTGCACTGTGCACTAGTTTGCATAATGCTATGTATTAGTTCATATTTTAACATCTCCAACAAATTATAGTTTTGTAGTATTAATGTTTATTTTTTTAATTTTTTAAGATTATATTTATTTATTAGTTAGAGAGAGAGAGCACGAGCACAGGCAGATAGAGAGGCAGGCAGAGGCAGAGGGAGAAGCAGGCTCCCCGCCGAGCAAGGAGCCCAATGTGGGACTCGATCCCAGGACGCTGGGATCATGACCTGAGCCAAAGGCAGCGGCTTAATCAACTGAGCCACCCAGGCGTCCCTTAATGTTTATTTTTAAAAATATTTTTTATTGAGGTAAAAGCCACATAATATAAAATATCCATTTTAAGATAAACGATTCAGGACATTTAGTGTATTCATGATGTTGTGCTACTACCACCTCCTTCTAGTTCCCAAATATTTTCATCATTCCAAAGGAAATCCTGTACCCATTGGACAGTTGCTTTTCCTTTCACCCTTCTCCTTCCCCTGGAAAACACTAGTAGTAGATATTATGCCTCTATGGACTTAATACTCTGAGTATTTTATATAAGTGGAATCATGGAATATGTGTGTTTTTATGTCTGACTTCTTCCACTTAACATAATGTTTTCAAGGTAATTTTATCCTGTATTGGTATTTTACTTGTTTTAGGCTGAGTAATATTCCATTATAATGGATATATCACATTTTATGTATCTTTTCATCTGTTGATGGACATTAAGGGTGTTTTTGCCTTTTGGCTGTTGTGAATAGTGCTGCTGTGAACATGTTACAACACATTTGTTTGAGTGTTTTTTGTTTGTTTGTTTTTTCTTCAGTTCTTTAATTTCAGCAATTCTTTAACTTCAGCAATTTAATTGCTGGGTCATATGTAATTCTATGTTTAAATTTTTGAGGATCAGGATGCCTGGGTGGCTCAGTTGGTTAAGCAGCTGCCTTCGGCTCGGGTCATGATCCCAGCGTCCTGGGATTGAGTCCCACATCGGGCTCCTTGCTCTGCAGGGAGCCTACTTCTCCCTCTGCCTCTGCCTGCCACTGTGTCTGCCTGTGCTCGCTCTCTTTCTCTCTCTCTAACAAATAAATAAATAAAATCTCTAAAAAATATTTTTTGAGGATGTGCAAAATTGTTTCTATAGAGGCTTAAACATTTTACAGTCCCATCAATAATGCAAAAGGGTTTCCATTCCTGAATATCCTTGCTAACACTTATTATTTTCCATTTTAAAAATTATAGCCATTTAAGAGAGTGTGAAATGGATCCTCATTGTGCTTTTGATGTGCATTTCCCTGATGATACTGATGTTGAACATGTGCTTGTTATCCATTTGCATATCTTCTTTGAAGAAATATATATTCAAGTAATTTCCCTATTTTCAAATTATGTTGTTTGTATTTTTTCTTTTATTATTATTATCTTTTATTTAAATTCAATTAGCCAACATGTACTGCATCGTTAGTTTTAGATTAGAGTTCATTAATTCATCAATTGTATATAGCACCCAGTACTCATCACATCACATTACCTCCTTCATGCCCATCAACTAGGTGCCCAATCCCCCCACCCACCTCCCCTCCATCAACCCTGTTTCTTTCCTGTAGTTAGGAGTCTCTCATGGTTTGTATCTCTCTTGAATTTTTTCCCATTCTGTTTTCCCTCCTGCCCCCTATGATCCTTTGCACTGTTTCTTATAGTCCTCATACAAGTGAAACCACATGAGAATTGTCTTTCTCTGATTGACTTATCACTCTCCACATAATACCCTCTGGTTCCCTCCACAGAGATGTAAATGGTAAGATTTCATCCTTTCTGATGACTAATATTCCATTGTGTGTGTGTGTGTGTGTGTGTGTGTGTGTGTGTATTTTTCACATCTTTTTCCCATAGCTTGGCTATTGCAGGCATTGTGACTGTAAACATTGGGGTGCAGATGCCCCTTTGGATCACTACATTTGTATCCTTGGTTTAAATACCAAGTAGTGCAATTGCTGGGTCATAAGGTAGTTCTATTTTTAACTTCTTGAGGAACCTCTATATTGTTTCCAGGGTGGCTGTACCATCTTGCTTTTCCACCAACAGTGTAACAGTGTTCCCTTTTTCCGAATCCTTGCCAACATTTGTTGTTTCCTGACTTGTTCATTTTAGCCATTCTGACTGGTGTGAGGTGGTATCTCATTGTGGTTTGTATTTGTATTTTCCTGAGGCCAAGTAATGTTGAGCATATTTTCATGTGTCTGTTAGCCATTTGCTTGTCTTCTTTGAAGAAATATCTGTTCATATCTTCTGCCCATTTCTTGACTGGATTATTTGCTTTTTGGGTGTTGAGTTTGATAAGTTCCTTATAGATCTTGGATATTAACCCTTTACTTGATATGTCATTTGCAAATATCTTCTCCCATTCTGTCAGTTTTAGTTTTTAGTTTTGTTGAATGTTTCCTTTGCTGTGCAGAAGGTTTTTATCTTGATGAAGTCCCAATAGTTCATTTTTGCTTTTGTTGCCTTTGCCTTTAGAGACATGTCTAGCAAGAAGTTGCTGTGGCCAAGGTCAAAGAGGTTCCTGCCTGTGTTCTCTAGGATTTTGGTGGATTCTTATCTCACATTTAGGTCTTTCATCCATTTTGAGTCTATTTTTGTGGGTGGTATAAGGAAATGGTCCAATTTTATTCTTCTGCATGTGGCTGTCCAATTTTCCCAACACCATTTGTTGAAGAGACTTTTGAATAGAATAGACTTTTCAGGGGCACCTGGGTGGCTCAGTGGGTTAAAGCCTCTGCCTTCAGCTCAGGTGGTGATCTCAGGGTACTGGGATCGAGCCCGGAATCGGGCTCTCTGCTCAGCAGGGAGCCTGCTTCCCTTCCTCTCTCTGCCTGCCTCTCTGCCTACTTGTGATTTCTTTCTCTGTGTGTCAAATAAATAAAAATATTAAAAAAAAATAGACTTTTCAATTGAGTATCCTTTTCTGCTTTCTTGATGATTAGTTGATAGTAGAGTTGAGGGTCCATTTCTAGGTTCTCTATTTTGTTTCATTGATCTCTGTGTCTGTTTTTGTGCCAGTACCACACTGTCATGATGGTTACAGCTTTGTAATATAGCTTGGAGTCCAGTATTGTGATGCCATCAGATTTGGTTTTCTTTTTCAACATTCCTCTGGCTATTTGGAGTCTTTTCTGATTCCATACAAATTTCAGGATTATTTGTTCTAGCTCTGTGAAAAATGTCAATGGTATTTTGATAAGGATTACATTGAATGTGAGGATTGCTCTGAGTAGCATAGACATTTTAACAATATTTACTTTTCCAATCCATGAGCATGGGATGTTTTTCCCTCTCTTTGTCTCTTCCTCCCTTTCTTTCATAAGTGTTCTATAGTTTTTATAGTACAGATCCTTTGCCTTTTTGGTTAGGTTTATTCCTAGGTATCTTATGGTTTTTGGTGAAGTTGTAAATGGGATTGATTCCTTAATTTCTTTTTCTTCTCTCTTATTGTTAATGTATAGAAATGCAGCTGATTTCTGTTCATTGATTTTATGTCCTGCCATGTTGCTGAATTCCTGTATGAGTTCTAACAGTTTTGGGGTAGACTCTTTTGGGTTTTTCACATAAAGTATCATGTGATCTGAGAAGAGTGAGAGTTTGACTTCTTCTTTGCCAATTTGAATGCCTATTGTTTCTTTTTGTTGTCTGATTGCTGAGGCTAGGACTTCTAGTACCACATTAAACAACAGTGGTGAGAGCAAACATCCCATTGTTTGTATTTTTATTGTTAGTTTGATATTCATTTTTATTTACTCATATTATTAAACTTTCCTTTATTTTTATTCTTTCCTGAATTTACATATTTTTGTCTCACATTGACTTTTTTGGCTGAAGAAGTTCTTTTAGTGTTTCTTTTTTAATGATGGCTTTCTGATGAAAAATTTCCTCAAGTGTTTGTGTGAACATATCTTTATTATCACCTTTGATTCTGAAGGATATTTTTACTGGACATAGAAATCCAGACTAGCCATTTCAAGCCTTTAAAGACTTTTTTTCATTCTCTTTCTTCCTCCTGCCTGCCTGCCTTCCTCCCTGTTCTTTTCTTTCTGTTTTGTCTCTTTAAAGTCAGCTATCCATCTTATTGTGGCTTTTGTATAGTAATTGTTATTTCCCACAGGGCACTTAAAATATGTTCTTTATCTTTCAGTATTCTGTGGTCAACTTGGGTAGTTTTTCTTTGTTAACTATGATGCTTAGTTGGTTTTCATTGACATTTTTAAATCCATGGATTGGCATTTTTAATCATTTTTGAAAAAAATTTTGGCCTGTATCTTTTCAAATATTCTTCTGTGTAGTTTCTCTTTCTCCTTTCCTTCAGAGAATCGAATTCTCATGTTAAAACTTTAAAGTGCATTCCACAGTATTTTCCAGTTTCTGTTATGTTCTTCCTCTTTTGACTTTTTTCTCTCTATGATTCACTTTAATTATTTTCTACTTACCTGTGTAATTTTGTATTCAGCTATGTCCAGTTTTTGTAAATATATCTACTAAATTCTTAATTTCAGATAGTTTTTTTTATTCCTACAGTATCCATTTAATTGATTTTATTTAGATTTCCATTTGCTGCTGAAACCTTCTATTTTTCTTTTCTTTTTTTTTTTTAAAGATTTTATTTATTTATTTGACAGAACACAAGTAGGCAGAGAGGCAGGCAGAGGGAAAGTTAGAAACAGGCTCACCGCTGAGCAGAGAACCCAGGGCCCTGGGATCACGACCTGAGCCGAAGGCAGCCGCTTAACCAACTGAGCCACCCAGGCGCCCCAACCTTCCATTTTTCACCTATTCTTCTCATTTAGTCCTGTATATATTAAAAGATTAGTCATTGATTTTAAGAGTTCTTTAATGATAATTCCTATATCAGGATTATTTGTAGGTCTGTATTTATTGTATGTTTCTCATCTTGATTATTGATCACTTGGTTTTTGTGATAAATACCTAATTTTACATTATATCCTGAATATTTTATATATATAAGTATATATATATAATTTATATATGTACATATATAAACTACTGATGTTACAGATGATGGTATCATCTATCAGTGAGATTTCATCTGTTCATCTATTAAGTTTGAGAGTGGACACTTATCACCTAAATCCATTAGAATCTAAGTTTCTCAAGGACAGATTGCAGTTTTATTGAACCTTAACTATCTGTGATTTGTCCCTATTTTTACTGAATTACTTGAGTATCTAGGAGATCTTTTTTTCCTCAGTACTGAGAAAATATGAGAGATTAAATTTTATAAAGTTTCCTTCTAGTAACCTTTAGTCTCCTGATACAAACAATTTGAAAGTTTAACAGAAGTTTTGAGATTGACTATTTTTTTTTATATGTGTTTTCTTACATTTCAGTTTTCCTAACAGCCAAAATTTCCATTGGTAAGAAAACAAACAAACAAACAAACAAAAAAATGACCCACTGGTTTTTTTGCCCCAGGATTAGTCTTCTTTGGGGGCTCAAGCCTGCATCCTCAGCTTCTACAAGTGCCTAGAGTCAGTTTCTATTCCCAGACGAGAGGTGACTGTGAATCCCAGTTTCAGTTATATTTCCCTCCATAGCTTCATCTCTTGCAAGTTTTTATTTCAGCTCCTGTCTACCTGGTTGATCTCTTCATTCAAAGTGCTATGAAACTACAGGTTTCACTCTTCCTTCAAGATGTTTTAGATTAGTTTTTTAAAATGATTTTTTAATTGATGTGTATAGATAGATATTAATAGATATGTATGTTATTTATGATGTACATATGCATGTCCTGTAAACTACACTAATATTAAGTGTACACCTTGATAAAGTTTTACATATGTATATGTTTTCTAAATCACAACATAGATGAAGAAAGACATAAAACATGTCCAGGACTCCAGGCTCTATTTTCTTTTTTTCTGATATAATAGTCTTAGGGCACTCATGAACTTAATAAACACATGTCTCTTCCCATTTACTTCCTTCAGAACCACAGTCCCTAGTTCCCTTTCCTATTATATAATCTCAGAGGCAACCATTATTTTGACTTTGTTTACCATATATTAAATAGCTTATTCTTAAAGTTCCTGTCAATAAAATCATGATATGTACACTTTTTTCATTTTGTCAATCTAATTTCCATACTACATGGTAAAATGTAATGTATGTCATATAATACAATATATATTATGTTGTATGAATAGATAGTAACTTATTCTATCTTCTTGAATACAATGGGTTCTTTCTAATATTAAACTGGTATGAATAAAGTTTCTCTGGTCATTTTAATATATGACTTTAGCAGGCATATGTCCTTATTTCTCTTGGATATTTACTTAAAAGTGGAGTTTCTAATTCATATGATAAGCATATGTTGAGCTTTAGTAGATACTGCCAGTTTTTCAAAGTTGTCCCAATTTACATTCCCACCAGCAATTCCAGTTATTTACATCCTCACCAACATTTGATATTTTTAATCTTTAAAAAAATCTAGTCATTTTAATGACTAGACAATTTAATACATTTTAAATGAATGTATTGTCATATTTCATGCTAACTAATGATGTGGAGTATCTTTTCAAATGCTTATTAGTCACTTTGGTTTTCTGTTTCTTTAGTGTCATTGAATTTTGTCTGTTTTTTAAATTGGGTTGTCTTTTTATTAGGCTGTAGAAATTTTTTAAAATTTGGGGCACCTGGGTGGCTCAGTGGGTTAAGCCGCTGCCTTCGGCTCAGGTCATGATCTCAGGGTCCTGGGATCGAGTCCCGCATCGGGATCTCTGCTCAGCAGGGAGCCTGCTTCCCTCTCTCTCTCTCTCTGCCTGCCTCTCTGCCTACTTGTGATCTCTCTCTGTCAAATAAATAAATAAAAATCTTAAAAAAAATGTTTAAAATTTACTCTGGGGGCACCTGGGTGGCTCAGTGGGTTGAAGCTGCTGCCTTCGGCTCGGGTCATGGTCCCAGGGTCGTGGGATTGAGCTCCATATTGGGCTCTCTGCTCTGCGGACAGCCTGCTTCCTCCTCTCTCTCTCTGCCTCTCTGCCTACTTGTGATCTCTGTCTGTCAAATAAATAAATAAAATCTTTAAAAAAATAAAATAAAATAAAACTTATTCTAGATATAAATCCTTGGATATCTTCTTGCAGTCTATGATTTGCTTTTTATAGTCATAATGATATCATTTGATGAGGACAGAAGTTTTTAATTTTATTCAAGTTTAATTTATTGATGTTTTTCTCCAATGTTTGTCCAATTTAAGAAATACTTGCTTAAACATTCTTATAAATTCATTATTTTTATTTTACCTGTCATACTCTTTGCTGTAATGCATCTCACATGAATGTAGTACTTTTGCCCAGCCCAATTATTCACCTTCTTAGTTTTTTTTGATAAATTGGCTTTTTATTTGAGGACTTACATGTCTCTAGTTTTGTTACTCTGATCCTTCACAATCTCTCTCCCTCACTTTGCTAATTTCCTCAAGTAGAAACAATCTTCCTAACCCATAAGCCATGCCCAGCACTAGCATATTTCTGAAAAGGAGAATGGCCTTCAATCATTAGCAAACTTCTGGATTATTTTTCCTTCTCTGGAATATTAATTCATTATGTCATTTTTGCTGCCACACTCTTTTATTTTTGTAATGTTTTTCTCTTTTTATAGTGGATAGAAGAAGTGTTTCCTTGCCATGTTATACTAGATCCTAGATCCTTCACTGCTTAGTTATTTAATTTGAAAGCAATTCTGTATTACTTGGATAAAACAACTCATTATGTCTTATTATCTTTTGTATATATTTCTGGATTTGATATGTAAATTCTTTTCTTAGATATAAGTATGAGTGGCTTTTAATACTCTATTCTTATAATGACATTATCCGATTTTGGAATTAAGTTTATTGTGGCCCTCTCTTTTTTTATTGCTCAGTCTTTCCAGAGGGTTATTAAATTGATTATTGTTTTCAAAAGATTATTGAATTAGTTGCTCCCTTGATTACCAGTTTTAATATATTCTGGATATAAATCCTTTGTCTGATACCTTCTCCCAGTCTGTGTGGTTTGCTTTTTTACTGTTAGTGGCATCTGGTACTATTAAGAAAGCATTACATAATTGAAAATTTGTTTTTGATTTGATTTATTTAGGCTATTATGCAAGTTATTAACTTTTTTCTATGTTTTTTGTGTCTGTGTTTAATTTTCTAGTATCTTCAAGCAAACTTGACTCCTAGAGATTTCACCTGCATTCTTGAAATTTGGCTACAACTTTAAATGAATGCATGTTTATTAATTCATTTATCCAGATGTTTATGTATATATGTCATATAATATCACAGTTTTCTTGGCAATTAAGTGGGAAAAAACTTTTTCATGATATCTAGATATCTAGTCTAAAGATTTGCTCAAAACAGAAGATGTGATTTTTTATTTACTCCATCTTAGAATAATCTTCATCCTTTTGAAGGCCAATATTAAATTCTTCTTGGAAGAATTTTTCTCAATTCATTTTTCTCTTTTTATTATTTTGGAAGTTATTGTTACTTTTTTACAAGTGATTGTGCTAATCTATTTCCATTTCAAACTAAGGAAGTCTGAACTAAATCACCCAAGCCCTGCAAGCTACTTTGAAGGCCTTAACCTTGGTGACTCCACTTCCTCTGTTATGAACTATTGATCTCATTTTTTAAATTCTAAAGTTTTGAGCTTTTCAATTTGAAATGATTATAATCTTACAGAAACTTTCCCAAATAGCTCAAAGAACTCCCACATTACAGTTGCCAGCATTTTAACCTATTTAGCCAATCATTCTTCCATCCTGAACCATTAGTAAATTACAGACATAATGCCTAATTATGCCTTAGAAATTTTGTGTGCATTTACTAAAAACAAGAACACTCTTTCGCATAATCACTGTACAACCATCAGAATTCTAAAACTGAAATTAATGCTATAATGCCATATAATCTACATCATTCAGGAAATGTCCCAATAACATACTTGACAGGTCTAGTATTTAATTCTGGATTGCTTGCTCCATTCAGTAGTCTTGTTTTTCCAGTTGCTTCAAAACAGAGCAATTCCTTGGTCTTTTTTTAACCTTAATGACTTGGACATTTTCTAAAAAGAACAGGGTAGCTACTTAGCCAGATACCTCTCGAATTGGGTCTGTCGTTGCCCTAAGGTTATGCAACTATGGCAAGTTATGCAACTATGACAGGAATATTGCAGTGCATCCGATCAGTAGGTGCATGATATCAATCCATCCTGCTACTGGAGATGCTAAATCCTGCCACTTGATTAAGATAGTGTCTGCCAGTCTTCTTCATTATAAACTTTAATAAGTATTTCAATTTATTGTTAATAAGCAACTATTATTTTTTAAGATTGTATTTATTTATTTATTTATTTGACAGAGAGAGAGAGGGAGAGAGCACAAATGGGGGAGTCTTTGCTAAGATGAAGTTTTTTTTCTCTCTGTGTCATTTATTTATGTATCCTGTTACTTATATATGAATGGACTCAAGATTTCCATTTTATTTAATCATTTATAATCCATGGCTATCGTTATATATTCTGGAGGTCAGTTTGTCACATATTTGAACAGTGGGAGTCAGTCCCTTCCATTTAGCTTGTTCCTTGAATACTTCCTTACTTAAAGGCACAATAAGATATTCTAGGGTTCTTCTTATACTTTTCCCCACCCCAGCCCTGGAATCAACTATTTCTCCAAACTCTGCTGGTATCTTCTAGCGGAGAATGGTATTTGAACATCAACATATGGGTGCCAGGTGTGCTTATTGCTCTTGAGATACCAGTGCTTCTTGGGCTCTTGCAATGGACAAAGCTAAGAAATACATCTGCATACTGACACTTATACACATATGCTTTATCTGTATACATATCCATATATATTAAAATATGATAAAGTTTATACTAATAACTCTAATTGCAATCTTACACCATAAAGTTTAATTTACCTTACCCTTTTCTATATTCGTAACTTTCTCCTCTGACAATAAAATATCTAAGTTCTATTATTCTTTATATACTTATTTATTTGCTCTATTGCTTTGTAATTCACTTTTCATCTAGTTGAATCCCCAAGGTTCTGCTGATTCTGTGGGCTATCATGTGCCAGATGGGAGCCTTCTAGTCATGCAAGCCCCAATGAATGAACTGTATCATGGGAACCCCAGGGAGAAAAAGAGGAACAACAACAAAAAAGAAAGAACAAGCTAGATTCTTGTTCTTTCTTTTTTGTTGTTGTTCTTAATCTACAAATTAGGGATAATTGCTTTTATTGGAAGCAGTCTTATTTGTCAGTATTTATTTGCTCAAAATTGCCTCTCACATTCCAGATCTAACTTCTGATATCATTTAACTTCTGTGAAAATTATATTCTTTTTTTTTAGATTTATTTATTTATTCTACAGGGAGATAAAGAACAGAGAGAGGGGCAGAGGGAGAGGGAGAGAGAGAAACCCCAAGCATAGTCCCTGCTGAGCGCAGGCCCACCATAAGACTCGATCTTAGGACCACGAGATCATAAGCCAAGCCAAAATTAAGAATCAACTGCCCAACCAGCTGAGCCACCCAGGACTCCCAAAGGATATTCTTTAGAATCTGCTGTAGTGAGTATATGTTGGTGTTTTTCAGAAAACATTTTTTATTTCATTCTCATGCTTAACAGTTTTTCCGATTATAGAATTTTAGCTTGACATTAATTTTTTTTTTTTGGTACATCACTGATTGTATTATTACATAGTCTGACTTCCATTGCTGATGTTGAGGAGTTGATACTTGGTTAGATAATGATTCTTTGTGAAGGATTTGCCTTTTCTTTCTGGCCACTTTTATAATCATATCTTATACATTGACTTACTACAGTTTTCTTTCTTTTTTTTTTTAAGACAAGCTTGAAATTTTATTAGGCTACTTGTACTCAAGATTGTTTTTCCAAATGTTGCACATATTTTGATTGCTAGAAAATGTTTGAACACTATTTTCCCCTGTTTTTGTTTTTCTTATGAGTTTTGATTAGATATGTATTAGGACTTCCCATACTGTCCCCCATGTAATTTCATATGTCTATCACATTCTTCATTTTTTTTGCATTGCTGTGTTTATGCTGTATATTCCTCTTCATTTATTCACTCTCCAGCTGTGTCTAATCTAAGTAACCATGCTTTGAGATTTTATCTCAATTGTATGTATCATTTCTAGAAGTTACACTTAGTTCCTTTTCAGAAATGCTTATTTTTCCTTTATCTTCTCCTTTCTTTTTTGTGAAATCAAGACTTAACTTGGTTTCAGATATTCAATGACATTTTATATACTGATACAACATTTTCAATATTAAAATAGTGTGTCATTCCTTTTTTGGGGTGATGTTCATTAATAGTGACTTATTTCTTTGTGTATTTGTAATTTTTGACAGTGAGCATTTTCTCTGGAAATTTATCTTGGGGATTATTTGTGTTCTCGGCTAAAGTTGCATTTCCCTTGAGAATGAAGAGAGGATTTTTGTCAGTTCTCTCTTGGGCACTATCTTAAATCATTCTAAATGTAATTGTCTTCCTTATGTTTTAAAGATCCTCACAAGAATTAATATTCCAAATATTATAGATTTAAACTTGTATATATTCTGTCTTGTCATTAGAAATTCTCAGGGAAGATTATATTTCTATCAACTCAGGATGAATAATGAAGACAAGCAAATTAAGTCATTATCCCTTCTTTGCAGCAGATTTATTTTTCATTTAGCCCTTTGGGATTTCTGCTTCCTATATGGGCTTTTATTGGATATGCTGATCTGGCAATACCCAACACTATAGATATAGATATAGATATAGATATAGATATAGATATAGAATAGATATAGATATAGATATATCCTTTCAGCCTTCTGATATATCCTTTCAACCCTTCTAAAGCAAGGGTTTGGGGGTCTCTAGGGTTTGGTATAAACCTTCAAGTAAAGCAGTATAGTGATAATTATTTCTCTGGCTTCGAGTTCTACTTCATTTTGACCACAGAAGATTTCTTCCTCTCAAGGTACTTTGGCAATTCTTTTAAACAGAAATACGTATAATCAGCATTTTGGTTGTTTTGAATAAGAGAGTTGTTTGGTATATTTAGTACCCCAATAGCTAGAAATCAAAGGCCATATTCAACTCAGTATTTTTTCTACTACTTCCATTCATATAGTTGACTAGCACATTTTCTTTCATGTTCCATTTTTCATATTCCTTTGTCTGGGAATTCAAGCCCATGTTCATTTTGTCCAGAAACTGTCTTCACAATCTTTTTTCTCTTTCCTCTATTTTATATAACCTGCACCCCAGTCACATATCACATGTCATATACTATAAAATATTTTTACTGGGCATTTGACTTTATAAAGAACTCTAATGCCCATTAACTATCTCAGTGGATCCTGTCTACTCTGCTGTGAGTACCAGCATTATTGCCCCATTATACAAAAGATGAAGCCTTGTATCAGACATGATAAATGGTGCAACCGAGTTCATATAGCAAAAGTATATAACATTTGGCAAGTCCTTTATGCCAAAACTCAACTCAGATGCTACAAGTTTTCTTCCAGAACTCATTCCATTTTGAGTTGTTCTATTGGACTTTAAGAGATGTCTTTAGCTTGAGCTTTTGAAATAAATTTTTATAGAAAAGGGAAAAAGGACTCATCAGCGTTTCCAGATAAAGAGCCTATGTCTCACACTTAGAACAGTGGGAAAAAAATGTAGACTTCTCATGTTATTTTATGAAAAAACAAAAAGCAAAACTTTTCAAGACATTCTGTCTGTTCTTTATAGTAGCCATATCTGTGAGCTTATTATTTGCTTACTCCTGAAGAAGATAGTAGAAGAGAACATTCATTTATCTTCACAAATAAATTTGTATTTATCATAAAAACTTAAAAAACTTTAAAAAATCTCATTGAAAAAAGAAAAAAAAATCATTTCACTATATTTTAAAAAATATTTTCAGTTCTTAGTTGAGTTTTTATTAGAATAGATCTCTGACTTTAAGAATGATGGCTCTTTTTCTTTTACATAAGTTTGGGAAACTTGTAATTATTTTAGTGCACAGTATCTAGACAAAGTTATATGATGCCTCAGGTGCCAGCTTAGCTCCAGTGAAGTGGGTAAATTTATCTTTGGCTAGAAGATCCATCCATTTCAATTCTCCCTGTCACCCTCTTCTTTCTTGTTATGCCATTCATCCTGTTTGTACTAGTGGCATCTTAATATTTACTAAGGCTTGATGGTAAAGGCTCAGAGAGCAACTATCCAAATGTAGTCCTCAGTTATCTTTAGTAGAAAGCCTGAGGTGTCTGTTAAACTTGCCTATTTCTGGGCCACTCTACCTCCAGGGCTATTGATTCAGACATTGTGAATATGGGGTTCCAAAATCTCTACTGTAGCATTTCCCCAGGTGATCCTTATTTACCACAGAGTTTGGAAAGCACTGATTCAAATGCTTGCATTACTTGACCTAGTTCACCTTTCACTTAACATGTCCCCATCCATCTAAATCACATGCAAAGTTAAACTCAACAAAAAACCTGAATTCCAACCCAGGATATAAAGGTCCAAAATGAATCATCATAAAATCTTAATATTTTATTTTATAATTTTATAAAATTATGATTTTATTAAATTATAAAATCTTAATATTGTCAGATCTTAGGAAATCATAAGGCTGAAAAATCATAAGGAAAATAAGGTTCAAATATAATTTGATATATAATTCAAATATAATTCAACGGCCTTAGTAGCAGAGAGTAAAAAAGGTATAATATGCAGAAATTTGATAACAAAACGTAGATATACTACAGGGCAAAACAATATGGGGTGTTAGAGTTTCTGGAACTTGAGAACTTCCATGGAGTTTAATCAGACCATCAGTAGCATAAAGTAGAAAGAGGATGAATTTCAGTAACATTCAGAACAGCCATTTTGAAGACCATTTCTTGAAGTCTGTTGGGAAAATAAATTGTAAAAAGTCCTGAGTCCAGTTTACTACCAGATTTATCATCTATAAAATATGAATACTGGTGTCTACCTTGCAATTGAGTCTATTCTTTTAAAGTTTCATTATTCAAGCATAATATATAAAATACATAATAAAGTATCACATACATGTAACTACATGCAGATCAAGATACAGCACATTATCAACACAGAGGTTTCCCTTATGCCCCTTCTAGTCATTAGCTGCACCAAATTTAATCACTACTCGGTTGACACAGACTTGTTTTATTTGCTTTTAAATGTAACTAATATAATGGATGGAATAATATATGAATATTTGCAGTTGACTTCTTGGCTCTACATTATGACTTGAAGATTAATTCATGTCCTTGAATACAATTGTAGTTCACTTTTTGAAATTGCATACTGTGCCATTTTATGAACATACCAATTTATTTTTTAACCATTCTAGGATGGATGAACATTGGAATTATTTTCTGTTATCTGTTATGCATAATAATTGCTAGGAATATTTTGTCTTTTGTGCCTCACACTAATGTATTCTGAAGGAGCAGAATTACTGAGTCAAGGTAGGAATGTTTTCACCTTTAGAAGAAACTGTCAAAAAGTTGCTAAAAAATATACTAACTTACATCCTTATAAACAGTTCTGAAAGTTGCAGCTGCTTCAGATCCTCACTAATATTTTGAATAATGTTATTATTACTATCTGTTTTTGTCTATTTTTGTCTCACTTTTAGTTTTTCTGGTAAAGAGATAGTATCTACCATTACAGTTTTAATTTGCATTTCTCTAATGACTGATGATGTAGAGCACCTTTCCACATTTGAATATTTTGTGAAATATCTGTTTAATCCTTTGCTGTATTTCTTTTAATTGTGTTTGTAAAAAATTATTATTGAGATATAAGAGTTCTCTATATAACCTGGGTATAAGTCCTTGGATAGATACATGTCATGCTTGTATAGCCCCTCGCAAATCCTTATACATTTTAGAATCAGTTTGCCAATTTTGCAGAAAGAAAATCTTTGGAACACAGTTGAGATTACACTGGATTTATGTCTTTAATTTATGTCTTTAATGTGAACTGACACCTTTATGCTTAGTCTTCCAGTCCATGAAAATAGTGTATTTCTCCAAGTGTTTCGGTGTTCTTTCAACTTTCTTACATTTATATTCTATTTTTTAGTGTAGTGTATTTATTTGTAGTGTAGTGTAGTGTTGCATATTTTTCCTTACGTTAATAGGTATTTGATCATTTTATTACTCTGCATTGTACTATTTCTTCAATTTTTTCCTACCTGATGTTGCTGATATGCAGTAATACCGTTTTTTTGTATATTATCTTTTATAAATTAATCTTGTTAAATGCATGTGTTAATTAGAAAAGTCTGTCGATTTTTAAATATTCTCTGCCTATTATCTTGTTTGGGATAAACCAACAAGTTTTTGCTTTTCTTTCCACCTCTTAAGCATCTGGTTTCTTTTTCTGGCTTGTAGCATGAGCTGTGACTAACATAGATTGAATAAAAATGCTGATATTAGAGTATCTTTGTTTATTCCTATTCACAGAGTAAAGGGTCTCAGTATTTCACCATTGGATTTAATGTTTGCTCTAGACATTTTCTTGTTATTTCTTTCCAGATTAAGAAAAATTCCTTTTTTTCTAGTTTTCTACATTATAAGGGTTAAGTTTTATATTTTTATCATCTATACATTTGCATAAATGTATGTTTATACATATGTACTTTTTTATGTTTTATATTAATGTGGTGAATTGCTTTGAGTTTTCTAGCACATACTTAGCATTTGTTTTGATCATATTTCATAAATAAAATTCAATATAACAATAATTACTGATTTTCTATTGAATTGACCTTCTTTACATTTAGTGGTATTCTTAAGTTCTATTTTTATAGATATTAGAATTTACTTATATAATATTAGCTTTCCTTAGGTTTATGTTTGCATAATTTAACTTCTGTCATTCTTTTATTTTCAAACTTTGTTTTTCCTCATATTTTAGAATTGTAAGCCATATGTAGTAGATTTATTTTTATATCCAGGTTGCAGTGTTTGTCAAATATTTTTACATTAAGTATAATTATTGATATATCTGAATTATAGTTTCAATACTTGTTTCCATGTGCCTCATTTACTTTGTTCTTCTTTCTTATGTTGCCTTAATATTTCATCCTATCCATTGTCTGATACTCCGCATTAAATTGTAACTTAAACATTACGCTATTTTCTCTTCTCTTAGTGGTTACCCTGGAGACAAACATGTAACCTTAATTTATTAGAGATTATTCTAAATTAATACTTTTACCACATCCTAAGTGATGTCTCACCATATGGACCTTTAGGTCCATTTATCTCTGCATTTTTCTATTGTTATTTATTGTATAAATTCAACACATTTCAAATTTGTATTTAAAATCCCAGAAAGTATCATTATTATTGTTTAAATAGTAAATACTTACTTAAATATACCCACATAATTGTTCTTTTACTTGTTTCTCATTTCTTTCTATTTTGCTTTACTTCCCTCAAGAATCCTCTTTCTTCCATGTGAAGAAACCTAGATAATTTTTTTTTAATTTTTGTGCAGATCTATTCTCAACAATTATTTTTCCTGATGATTCTGTATTTTACCTTCAGTTTTGAAACTTATTTTCACTAGGTGTCACCTTCTGACTTGGCCATTATCTTCTTTCTATGCTTAAAAACTGGCATTCCAGTGTTTTCTGGATACTATTGTTTCTGTTGAAATGTCAGCTGTCATGTTTTGTTATGCTTCAAAAATAAATGTTTAGTTTATCTGGCTGATTTCTTAAATTTTTACATTTATCTTTAGGTTTCCAGAAATTTGTTCTAATGTGAATACGTATATCGTTCCCTCAATTTATACTACTTAGTGACTGTATACATGTTTCATTCTTTGGCTTTATGTTTTTCATTAGTTTTGGGAATTCTTGGCAAGTATATCTTCAGATATTTCATCTATCTCAAATATACCCTCTGTTTTTTTTTTAGATTCAAATTATGTACATATTTGACATCTCCATGATGTGCATATGTTTTTATCATTTCTCTGTGATTACTTTTTGTAGTTATTTTTCCTTCAATACTGATATTTTGTACTTACATATCTTACTTTTGGAGATTTTATTTTCTGCACTGTACATTATATGGTTAAACTCATGTATTGAATTGTCAACTGAAATTATTGGTTTTTAAAATTCTAGTGATTTGGTTATTATAGATACCGGTTATTGTATAGAATTCAGTATCTTCTGAAATCTATTTTTGAATATTTATTTTAAAGTTCATGTCTGAACACTAATATCTTGGTCATCCATTAGCCTAAATTTATTGACTATTTTTTTCACTTGAACTTTGATCATTTGTTGTTGTTGTTGTTTTTCCTAGTGTGCCTGGCAAAGTTTGTTTTTATGCTGTACAATATATGTGAAAAAATGTAGAGGGTGTAAATACCATTATATTATCTCCAGAGGTAAAGTATGTGAGGTAGTGAATATATGGTATGCTCTTATTCTGTCATTAACATCAGTTTGTATTTTTTCCAAGGTTACAACTAAATTCTAGGGTTTTTAAGAAGGATGGACATCTACTTCTTCACGACCTTAAACTCAAAAAAAAAAAAAACTTTTAGCTGCTTAGTCCCTTAAAAATTGCTTTGTGTATGGTTTTTTTTGGATGTAACTATATCAATGTGCAATTTAGGAGTCAGCAAATGCTCACGGGAAAGTTATGTGCAAAATGTTAAACTCATCTTAGAATATTTGCTCTTCAGAATCTTAGCTCCCACATTCTGGCTTATTCTGTTGCTTTTTCGTACTTTCAAACAGTTATTCATTGCTTTTCATTTCCAATTTGCACTATAAGCTTTCATCTAATAATTTCTTCTTCCTAGCAAAAGAAAGAAATGGTTTATGTGTATTTAAATTAATAACATCCATTCTATTCTTCTGCAGGATAGCAACAACTATTTCCTATTACCAGAAGTTTATGAGCTTTGTTAAATCCCTAACTTGCTAACATTTTGCAATGTAACTGGTGTTGTGATATCTAATCGTGCAAATGTTTAGTTTTTTTTTTTTATTACTGATGAGTTTAAACATATGTTTATGTACTTAATAACTTATGACTTTTTCTCCTCTATAAATTTCTCATTTCAGAATAATTTATATATACTCTGTCTTCAAGCTCTATTGTCTATTAGCCAAACACTTCATTTAAGCGATAATGTCCTTAGCTTTCATTTGACTGATGTTTTCTTTGCTTTCCTTCTCTTAAGTGACTAACTCTTGTGTGTTTTGGAAGATCCAGCATCATCTTTTGTGAAGAGCCTTTTTTGATATCTAGGCAGAATATTTTTGGTAGAAAGATTGGTGGAACATATAGTTACTTGCAGGTTTTAACAGAATAGGCCATGTGCTACTAATTTTCACTGTAGTGGACAAAAAAAGCAAAACTAGTTCCCTCTCACAAATTTTCTAAGAAAAATTCCCACAGTTTCTGTTAAGAGCTTTAATTTATGTAGTCCCAGATTCAAATGCCCCGTTTTGCAGAAAGGCAAATGCTGTGCTGTGATTATTATCCCCAGAACTGGGGTAAAAATCTATCTTTCTAGGGAGGGCTACATTCCCTTATGATAGTTAAGACATTCCTTGGCTGATGCCCCAGTTACTTTGAGGTTATCCCTGGTTAGCTGCATAACAAAGGTAATTCACTGAAGTCCACTTAAGAGAATTACTGGTAAAAGAATAAAACGTTTATCAAAATCAATTCTCTCTGCCCCAAACCTCTCAATTATAACTGTAGCTGTTAAAGAAATTGCTGCTGCTGAATGAATAAAACAGATTTTAAACAGGGATTTCTGAAAGGCCTTCAATTCCAGTCACATGCTGATTACTGGAAAGACTCCCCACCACCTTCACTTTTTGGCACTTGAACTTTCATGTTAAGTTTGAATGTGTATGGAATGCAGCAAAGGTTGGAAATACAGAAAGTGACAAGGCTTCCTACTGTTAAATGGGTAAATGTTCTCTCCCTAAGAGAAACTAGAGCTGCGTGGTGACAAGAACAGTATCTGATACACATGTTTCGTCCATAGAAGAGAATTAGTAGGTGCCAGTAAATCACTCATGATGAGAATATAATTGAATTGAACTATTATTTTAATATATTTTCTGGGAAACTTCCCTGGGTGGAGATCTACACAGAGTACCTAGAATAGGCCCTGCCCTCAAAGAACTGCAATTTAAATGGACTAATAAAATCTATACTTTAAAAGTTAGTGCTCAGTGTAAAAATATATTTCCTAAGTATTAAGAAACTGCAAAAATTCAGATGTGGAGATTGTCCATTATCATTTGTTAGGGAAGGCTTCATGGAGGAAGTGGGGACTACTATGGAAGATACTTTAGCCCTCCTCAAATTCTGACCAATCTCCTATCCTTAAGTACCCCTATAGCACACCAGTGAATTGCATAAATCTTCCTAGTTTCCCACATACTGTGAAACACCCATCAGACTCTATGTGCTCTGTCAAGTTTATTGTGTCCTTTCAAGAGCAAGGATGATGTCTATCTGAAGAATGTTGGCCTTTAATTTAGATGTTCTTGAATTTGAGAAACATCCCAAACACTTGTTTTATATCCTCACTCTGATTATTTAACACAGTTTGTACTCAGGTACCTCATTTGTCAATTTGGAATGACAGTATAGGAACTTGCTTCTTAAGTGTGCCATGAGCATTAAATTAAGTAATTCATGTAATTCACAGTCTGACTCATAGTGATTACTTACTAAATACTATCCGTCTTGATCACAATTTTGATATAATATTTTTGAGATGTTCTTTTTTTAGTTTTATTTAAATTCGTTAGTGAACATAAAGTGCAATATTAGTTTCAGTGTACAATACAGTGACTCAGCACTTCCATACAACAATCTGTGCTCATCACAAGTGTCCTCCTTAATCCCCATCACATGTTTAACCCATCTACCCACCCCCCTCCTCTCTGGTAGCCATCAGTTAATCTGTTCTATGTACTTGAGTCTATTCTTGGTTTGCCTCTCTCTCTCTCTCTCTTTTTTTTCCTCTGCTCATTTGCTTTTCTTAAATTCCATATATGAGTGAAATCATGGTATTTGTCTTTCACTGACTTATTTCACTTAGCATAAAATACTCTCCAGTTCCATCCATGTCCTTGCAAATGGCAAGATTTCAATATTTTTTATGGCTGGGTAATATTCTATTATATATACCGTCTCTTCTTTACTCATTCATCAGTCAGTGAATATTTGGATTGTTTCCATAATTTGGTTACTAGACAGTGCTTCTATAAACATTGGGGTGCATGTATCACTTTGAATTAGTATTTTTGTATTCTTTGGTAAAACCTAGTAAGTAGTGCAATGACTAGATTATAGGGTAGTTGTATTTTTAACATTTTGAGGAAGCTTCTTACTGTTTTCCAGAGTGGCTGCAGCCCTTTGCAGTCCTATCAATAGTGCAGGGAGTTCTCCTTTCTCCACAGCCTCACCAACACCTGTTATTTCTTGTGTTGTTGATCTTAGCCCTTCTGGCAGGTGTGAGGTTAATAGCTTATTGTAGTTTTCATTTGTATTTCCTTGATGGTCAGTGATATTGAGCATCTTTTCATTTGTCTGTTGGCCATCTGGATGTCTTCTTTGAAAAATGTCTATTCATGTCTTCTGCCCATTTTTTAATTGGATAATTTGTTTCTTGGGTGTTGAGTTGTATAAATTCTTTATATATTTTAAATATATGTATATCCAAATCCTTTACCAGATGTTGTTTGCAAATACCTTTTCCCATTCCATAGGTTGCCCTTTAGTTTTGTTGATTGCTTCCTTCACTGGGCAGAAGATTTTATTTTGATGTAGTCCCAATAGTTTATTTTTGTTTTGTTTCTCTTGTCTCAGGACACATATCCTCAAAGAAGTTACTAGGGCCAAAATCAAAGAAATTATTACCTGAGCTCTCTTAAAGGATTTTTATGGTTGCAGGTCTCACATTTAGGTCTTTAATCCTTTTGAATTTATCTTTATGTTTGGTATAAGTAAGTAGTCCAGTTTTGTTCTTTTGCTTGTTGTTGTCAAATTTTCCCAGCACCATTTATCAAAGAGACTATCTTTTCCGCCAATGAATTTTCTTTCTTACTTTGTCAAAGTTTAATTGATCATATAGTTGGGGGTCCATTTCTCGGTTTTCTATTCTGTTTTATTGATCTGTGTTCTATTATTGTGGCACTACTATACTGTTTTGGTCACTACAGCTTTTTAATATAACTTGAAGTCCAGAATTATGATGCCTCCAGCTTAGCTTTTCTTTTTCAAGGTATTCCAGTACCTACCATAGTATTTAACCAATAGAAGAATCTCAGTAAGTGTATCACAAATAAATTAATGTGTAAAGTATAATGTGACAAAGGTTTGACAGCAAACAACAAAGTCACCCTGAGGGCAGTAAGGATATGAAACAAGACATTAACATTCCTTTATAAGTTCCTGGAAGGCAAAAGCAGCTTCTCATCTTAATTTTCTACACTTATTTCGGCCTATTTAGATAACACATGTAGGAAGCTAAAGCAAAGAAACAAATAAAACAAAACCAATATATTGAGCATCTGATAGGAAATCTATCAAGCACTTGCCTTGATGCTTCTACTTATTTAGCTCTGAGATTTTAAACAAAGGCTTTTGTTTTGTTTTGTTGTGTTGTGTTGTGTTGTGTTTTTTAAACTCTTTGGCCTTCTACTGCCTCATCTCTGTTAGCTAACCATTACATCATATTTAGAATATAATAGGCATTGTTCTCAGGACTCTACACATTTTAACTTATTTTGTACTCCCCAAAGCCCTAGATGTAAGTAATACTATTATCCCCATTTTACAATAAACAAAACTGAGACAGAGAGTGTAAGTCATTAGCCAAGATTATAGATCTAATTATTGGTAGAGCTGGTGAGTGAGCCCAGAAGTATATTTTACAATTTTCAGTTTCTATTTTATGCTTTATTTTTACATTTATTTGCATCTACAGAGCTTACACAATTTTTAGCCTTTGTTATTTAGAATGATCCAAGAAGCAGATGTCAAGACAGGTTTTATTGTACAAGGATTTTATTGGGGATGCCTGGATGAGGGAAAATGGGAGAGAGCCAGGGAAGGCTTTAAGGACTATAAAACTATAATACAAATCAGATCCCAAGTGAAGTACAGAGGAAGTAAATATTAGGTGGAAGGATCCTAGACTGCCATGCCAGCCTAAGAATGTGTGTCATAGCCATTAGGGGAGCCCCAGATTTCCCAGAAATAGGTCACCCTTAGTGTAACCCTGCTAAAATGTGGTCTCTTAACAAATACAGTCATTGACTCCATTGTGAAGCTCTTGATCAGCTGTACTCCTTAGAGGTGGACGTCAGTAATGGGGAGAGAATGAATTTTCATGGCTGCCACATAGTTTAATTATACATAATTTTTATTGCCTTTAATTATTTCCTACATATTAATCTTTTTACTCCTGATGAGGACAGAAGCATAGAAAATGGTAAACATAGAGCAGGTGCTAAATAATATTTCTTATTTTTATTGTGATCTATTTGAACATTTTTTAATGAAATGGACTATTTAAGACAATAATTTCCAGTGTTAATCATAAAAGACCATATTAGAACTGTTTTATATTATTTCATATGACAACCTTTCATCAAATAGGGAAGTAGAGAGGCTCCCTGTGCAAAAATTCACTTTTCGACTTAAAATATCCTTTTGAGATCATAGAGAAATTAGAGATATTTCACTAAATGCCATCTTCAACAAAGGAAAGAGCTAAGGTTAAATAAAAAAGATAAAACATGAACTTCAAGTCTGGTGCCCCGGCCCAGAAGTACACCATCATGTTGCCTCTTTTATATGCCAGCTGTCTTACTTTGTATCTGACACAGGAGATACTGATTCCTGGATTGAAACCTATGAATCCCCTACACCTATGTTTTAGCAGAGCAATCAAGCTTGACATCGTTAACCATTAACCTTTATGCTTGCCTGGTAAAGGAAGTGAGAGAGAGTAGCATGCAATAAGCCCTTGGAGTGCTGGAGCAACGCCAAAGCAATTATGCTCCTCCGGCTCTCTGGGCTGATGGCTGGGGTAGAGGTGGACAAGGAGGGTACATGAGGCATCCCTGGTCACCCAGCTGCATGAAGACTTCAGGCATCTGCCACTCAGCTAAGGCTGGCAATGAGGTAGTCAGTGTAGCCAGTTCGGCCTGTGACTCTTTGAAGGCGAGGAGAGAAAGACTGAGTACTGAGAAGCTCATCAGATGAGGGCTGCCTCCCTGCACCCCACACAGACAGCAGCCCTCTGCATGTTGCTCCTGATTACTGTGAGCAGTTCTGTGTGCATGATTAAATAGTGATGGCAAGGCTGCCCCTTCCATAATCACATCTTCTGACCTCTTGACAGGGTTGCAGTGATTGCAGATGGAATCCCACAAACATATAACAAGCATTTTTTTTTTTCCCCGTGTAATGTTATCTCCCATGGATATATAGTTTAATCATCTCTTTTTCCATTATATAAAATTCAACTGAAAATTTGAATGATTTCTTTTTCTACACCTGTTTTCCTGTACTGAAATCAGTATCTCTGTTCTCAACACAGATTCTGATGATGGATTCAAATCTAGGGAAATAACAATATTTGCTGAGATTTCTGACCTGACCTAAGAGCAGATTTTTAATATATATATTAAATATATATTGTATTTATATAATTGTAATTATATATATAACTGTATATATATACAGTTATATATATAATTGTAATTATATATATATTAATATATAATATATATTAATATATATATTTGTCTGCATTTAACATGTTTAAAACTAAAATGAGATGTAAGAGCAGAAGGGATAGAAGATATGAAATAGAATATCAAAGTATTAAGCTAAATATGAAGACTCAAAATGTATGGTAGTAAGAACTAATGATAATGTCATAACAATAGTATTTTTCTTACATATAAAGCTTAGGAATGTTATGGCCATTTCACTTAAGACTCTTTTCCTCACTAGAGCTTCTAGAGATGAGCAGAACAAAAATTATTTCTGCACTAAAGATAAACGTGTTCTTAGAGTGAAGTGGTTTGTGTAATTTCATATAACTACAACATGACTGGCTTGGGGAAAGGACTGTAATTGGTTGATACCTACTAATGTATGTTGGGGGCAATAACAGAATTAGTATCAGATGGAGTTATCAGAATCTTTCTTATTGATGTTGGGAATTGAGAAAGTAAAAAGAAATCAACAAATACTTACTAACCACTCTTACTCTGGGTCCATTCCTGCACTGAGAGCACTATAAGACATAACAGAGAGAGAAAAACATGCAAAGGATCTATGCTGGGCTTCGCTGAGGTAACTGCCCATGCAGGGCGTGCTGAAAGGCCATTTTCTTAGAGGTGGTAGATTGATTACTCATGCTAACTTCCTTGAAGGCCAGATCACAAAGCTATTTCTTGACAATTCCAGAAGCTTCTTATAGAATATTTTAAAGGCACTATATTTGAATTTCCTAGAATTCTAGTGAGACTAACTAAATCCCATGATGTAATTAGGGAAGAAAAAAGAGACATAAAACATAGTTTATCCTTAAATGTTAGATTCATAGTTAGAACTCTCTGTTGCTATAGAAATCCAGATAATTCATTGTTTTGTATTCAATAAATGCCTTCTATAAGAGATGTGATGTTGATTGGATCTGAAACAATAGGTAAAATTTAGATGAGTAGGAAATGAAAGCACTTCAAGAGAGGAAGCATGTGGAGTGATAAGTTTTTGGTATCTTCTGTGTGCCCAACAGAATTTTCTACTGGAAACTATTTTTCTACTGGAACTATTTGAATGGAAAATTTTTAGAGAAAGAAATCTAATATAGTGAAGCATCACTTCTCATTACTGAGATCAGAAATCCAAGTGTTTCATCCTATTAAAATAAATCTATACTAAGTTGAGGAATTGTCCAGGAATACCATTGTGATCTAACCTATCAGATAGTTAGAACCAATAATCAACACACCACATCAGGGAATGACCTAAAAGGAGTGTGTCCTTCCTGTGTGACAAGTTACCTCAGTAATGCCCAGAGGAAAGAACAAACCTCAATACTATGAGCATGCTTTTCCCATACTTTCATTTCTATACATGATTATTTCTTTCAAAATAAAACATGGAGGGAAAACTAAGAACGTAGGATAATACTAGCCCCACTATTTAATACTAAAAATAAAAACTGTGTAATTGGCATATATTTGTTTGAAAAGCATCTCACTTTTCACTGTTCACTCACCTACCTGTCTAGACTAGAGAAGGTGTTCTGCACAGCCCCCCTCCTCAACTGCCCAAGCCATAATCTCCTTTTATACCCTGCAAAGAATCTGATGAACAAATTCTTGCCTAGATGGCTCTTTGGGGTTATGGGAAAAACTTTAGAGTGAAAAATCAGTGGTATATGATCCAAGCTACTTACAGAATTTTAGCCAAACCGAGATCTCTTTCGGTCTTGGAGTTGGAGCTGGTGTTGGAGAAATATCTCTAACAAGTTTTCCAGCTCTAATGTTTTATAATGTTACAGGAGAGATGTAAGTTCCAATTGAGTGAATACATATAAAAGTGCTTTGAATAGCAAAATATATTTGATAATTTAATGTCATGAAAATCATCCCATGAAGTGCACTCAAAATATACTGGAAGCAACAGCTTTCTAGGAGAAGAATGACCAGAAACATTATTGTTTGCTGATTATTTGCTCTTTGGCCGCTGGCATTCGACCTACGGAGACAGGCACATTGCCTATTTTGCTGCTTCTGCCATCTAAACTTGGGAGATTAATCTCAATGCTAAGATGTTGTATAGACACAAACTCCATCTCCAAAGAGACTAGAGCAGGAGCTTTTTGACAGATAACCTCTAGCCATGGAAATTATAGAGCCATCCTCAGACTGATTTTCTTTTTCAAGACAAAACTGGAAATTCAGGCATCTGTTACAGGCACTGTGTCCCCATGCCACAACACGTTCTACCTCCTTCCTTACTATTGTCTCTGTTTTGCCTGTTATTTCCATCATTATGGAGCAAGGCTAACAAAGAAGGCATAGTGCCAGCTCCCATTGCTCCCTGATGCTCTGACGGGCTTTGGATATATGCACATGTTGAGGTGACATTTAAATGATGTTTGTGCACTGCACAGTCAGATAAACATTTCCACACTGGTTCCTTTGATCTCCTAAGAGCCAGCTATCATAATACAAGAGGATTTTTTAATAGATATAAATAAATCCAGGTGGCTCCAGCATACCCCATGCGGCCTCATGTAGCTCCTCCACTGGCTTATCCAGATTTGCCTGTCTCCAGATTTTAACAGTCACAATGATTACAACCACACAATTGGAAACAACAAATAAACCCCTTTTTACTAAGATGGCAAAGAGACCGTGTTTGAGTTAAAAAAGAAAAAGAAAGGAGAATCACAATTTCTCCCATCTGAAAAATCAAGGGAGGAACACCTGGCTCAGTTGGTTAAGCATCTGACTCTTGATTTCAGCTCAGGTCTTGATCTCAGGGTCATGAGTTTAAGACCCTTAATCGGCTCTATGTTGGGCCTGGAGCCTACTTACAAAAAAAAGGAAAAGAGAAAAGAAAAGAAAGGGAAATCACAGTTTCTCTCATGAGAACAAGTCATGGATTATTAGTAGCTCTGAGGCAAAATAAAGGATATGCTTGACTTCAGTTTGAACCTGGTACCAGGAACAAAATACAGATAGCAACAAATTGTAAATACCTAACAGATAGCCAGATTTATCTAAAGCAAATTGGAAGTGGGGTAACTCAAGAAGAACCAAAACTCAGCGAAGACATTTGAAGGCGTTTGACCTGGAGAGAAAGAGCGTTTTAGCAGAGGAGAATCCGTATGAGATAAAGAAAGCAGACAAAAACATAACATATTATGAAAGAACATATCATGGAGCTTGTATTGCACAAGGTGGGGGTGAATAGGGAAGAAGTAAAATAAACTACTTGGGGATGTTTGGAGTCCGATTGAGAAATGACAAGGACCTTCATTAAAGATGGCAGCAAGACTACATCTGATGGAAGAGTGACACACCTGGGATCTACACAAGAGGTAGAATCAGTAGAGCTTGAGTTGCAAATAACTATAAAAACTCTAGTCAGAGTTCTTAAGTGAAACATAGGGCTAAAAATACAGGAGAAGAAAGTGATGAACTTCTGTTGAAGTTAAGTTTCGTGTATCAGACAGATATACCCATATGCCATGGATATGGAATGCCTAAGGAGTTGCTAGAAACATCAGTCAGGATGTGAAGTGAGGAGAAGGGCTGAAAACTTGATGACAAAAGAAATACAGGGCCCAGAATTTAAAGTTAGTATAGTTTGAAAAGACTTGGGAAGATCCAAAGTTGGACAGATGAGGGGAAGTGAAGGGTGTAGAAAAGGAGTGGTCAGGAATGCAGGAGGAAACAGGCATGTTTAGGACATGAAAACTGGAACAGGAGAGTCTTTCACAGAGTATGTGCCTGACATTGTAAATGTCACAAGGATTTCCAGGAGTATGAGAAAAAAAGAGATTGTTAGATTTGGTAATTAGGGGATTATAGATACAAATAGAAGAGTCATTTTGGGAGAGATTGGAAAAAGCAGAATCCCAGAGGGAGAGTGAGTGAGCGATCATGAACTAGAAATTAGAGTGTAGCTAATCTTTAAAACAAGTTTGAAGTGAAGAGCAATAGGGTGATACCTTTGTAGGAGAAGATTGCCAGTGAGAAGAAGTAGCAGGTGAAAGGAAAAATTGAATATATTACAAATGTCAATCCCAACCAGCCAGCCTCTGATCATCTCTTTGTAGAAGTTTTGGAAGATAAAGTGTATGTTATCACCTTGGCTTCCACTTCTCAAATTAGCCCTGTTAGCTATTAGCAACCACATATGACCTTTGTATACAGTTCTCCTTGATATGATGCTGCAGCTTCCACACAGGCTTTACAGAAGGGGACATGATGTGCTTTTCTACATGCCCATAAGCCAAATGGGTGAATCAGTCTCTATTAAGATGTTGCAGTAACTCAATGGAAACAGGAAGGGAAATCAGAATATAAGCTAATGGGAACAAGCAACATGACTGTTGCAAAAATTTAATGTTATATCTGAGTTGCTACAAGTTCAGTATAAATGGAACAGAAAAAAGAAAAGTTGTCTAGGCATATGATTTGTGATTGAATTTAGATCCTAGAGCCAGAAGGAAGATCAGGAGTCAAGATGCTTGGCAAAAGAGACAAACAGACGAGACTGGAATAAGCAGGTAGAAAAGTTGCAAATGGGTTTTTAGGAGAGGGTAAAAATCTGAGATAAGGGTACTGAACCAAATGAGGAAATACATACAATTATTGGTACCCAGTGCTTTTTTCTCTCTGCAGAACTATTAGGCAAAATCCCAGGAAATCATTTAAAGTTGGAATGGTTGACTCTCTGATTATACCTCCAAAAAAAGCAAGTCACATGCACCCAAAGTACATTTGGGAGAGCTGGCAGTGGAGGCAAATACAAGCAAAGTGGAAATCCAAATTACAGTGGACGAACTTTGAGAACAGGTACCTCTGTGCTTGTGAAGAGTGGTGGCACAGATGGGACCAAGTGGTGGGGCCTTTATAATAACATCACCTTTGATTTTTACATGTTATATTTCATTATGATTTTCTCTCAGTTGATCCACATAATAACAATGTTAACAAATGCAAGGTTAGAAATAATAATCGCCATTTGTAGATGAAAAGAGGGTGAACTAGCATATTAAAGTAATTATCTCAAGGTCTTGAAATTACTAGCTGAGTCAAAACTAGAACAGTCCTAGTCTAGGGTTGAGGGTTTTTTTTGGGGGGGGGGGTTGTGTGTGTCTCTGTGTGTGTTTTCTGGTATCCTATTTCTTTATAGATTTTAGTGATTTTTTAAAAAATTTCAGACTAAAGTAAAAATGACTGAATAACCTAACATGACAAATACATTTTCTTCTTCTTTCTTTTCTCTTTTTTTCCTCAGGTTAGAGGTGTGACAGATTCAAAATTCTACATTCCAAGGTAAAAAGCAATTCCCTTTCTTCTGCCATCCAAACTTCTTAATGAGGGTCTAATGGGATCAAGAAGGATTTGAAAAAACTGAAACAAATCCCATGAGAGGAAGATTTATCTGCTTCTCCCTGTGCTGCTTCTCCTTGATCTGGAAACATTCCACACACAAGGCCAGCAGCTAAGATACATCATCCCCTTCCTCAGACTCAACCCCTTCTTTTTCTGGGATCTTCTATCATTTAGGAAATTAGGCTAAAATAATGAAACATTCCCTGTGAATCATCCTGTAAATTCTACTAGACTAGTAGTTTAGAACAATAGCTCTTCATCCCTGTAGGGGAAACAAGGAGTGAATGGAGAGGGGTTTGAGAAGGCAATAAAAATGACCAGCTAAATCTCAAATTTTTAAAAAAATTACCAAAAAGAAAAGAAAAGAAAGATTAGCTAATCTTTGAATGGTGGAGCCTTCCAGGAGACCAAATAAGTCTTCTATAAACTGATTTGCCTTCCTGACTGTGATTTACCAGACTGACACCTAATTTGTTCTGAGCACAGTTGATGCCTCAGACACAATGGCAGATGACAGCCCACATAACCTCTCTTTCAGCTTTCATCTCATATATTCCATTTGAAGTTGAGTTCCGACAAGAGAGAGGCACAGAATTAATATTACCTTGGATCAGCTCAGTCTCCAGAGGGAGCAGCAAAAGCTTTTCTGGAAACAATAAACCCTTTAAACATGACAGGGGGAATGGGACCTTAGGAGGTCTCTGAAAGTATCCATTATTAAAGAAAAGGGGGGGAAATCCTCGTGGGCGACTTTGATTTTTTTTTTTTTCCTCAGCAAAAGCAGTGATGAACCTGGTGCCAGTTTTACATACAAATTTAAAGATCTGGGATGGTTTATGCTAAAAATCTCTCTTTCCCCTGTCCCTTAACACAAGCAGTAGAGAGAAAGAATTCATTATGAATTGTATTTGTTATGACATTGGTACTCCCTTCTTGTTTAATCTTTACCAAAGTAAAATCAAAATAAAAATCGATATCAACTTCAGCAATGAAATTCAGAAAAAAAATTCAGAGGAAAAAACATTATATCTGATCATATATACAGGGTCAAATTTAATTATCCAAATGTACATATAAGGGGTATGTATGAGTCCCAAGAATTAGAGAAAATTTTAATTGAAAGTTAGCTGTGCAGATTCCCACAAGATTCAAACAGGAAAAAAATCACACACACATGTATATACGTATATACATGTATATATACATATATACATTTATAGTAGTGTGACACTTTATTAAAATTAAAAACAAGTAAATTTACTCAGAACTTCGTACAGATGGTCTGATATTTTCCAGACCTACCTCTTTTTGTTTAGTAACTTGTGAGAGCATCTCTGTAATATATAGGAGAATAAAACAGAGGTAGCTTCATATAATATTGTTGAACCTGGAGCCAAAAATACTTCTTACTTGTGCAAGTTGTTTATTTTTTTCTGAGTGAAAATAGCATTATCTATAAAATGGGCATGATAATACTTATCTCACAATATCTTAGGAGAATCAAGGTGAGTCATTGATGAGTTGTTATAAATAATCAAAATCCCTCCTCAGTGAGCTGAGGAGCACTGGAGCTCAGGTTTAGGATGGTGGGTGCGTGGGGCTTAGCATGAGCTTGGTTAGGGCTAAGAGATAGAATGAGAATGTCTTGAATTCCAGATTCTATGTGGTGGTAGTCTAAGGCTTTAAGAAGAAAGGCCAGTGATGGTGTCCCACTGGGACTGGGGAAACTGTTTTAATTTTCTATCATAGTATAAAAATTTACCTCAAAACATTATGGCTTAGATCCACAGACATTTATTACCTCACAATTTCTCTGGGTCAAGAATCCAAGCAAGATATAGCTGCAAGCCTCTGTCTCAGGATCTTTCACAGGCTGTAGTCACAGTAATGGCCAGGACTGCAGTCATCTCAAGGCTTGGATGGTGGTAGGCCTTAGAATATCCTTTTCCAAGTTCACTCAGGTGACTGTTGACAAGCCTCAACAGGTGTAAGTTCCTTGATACACACAGCATGGCAGCTTGCTTCTCCAAGAGCAGTGGCTCAGAGAAGAAGCCAGTCTGTTTTGTTTTGTTTTTTAAGATTTTGTTTATCTATTTTGGAGAGAGAGAAAGAACATGAGCAGGGAGGGGCCAGAGTGAGAGAAACAGAGAGAATTCCAAGCACACTCAGTGCTGAGCACCAAGGCTGATGAGGGGCTTGATCCCACAGCCCTGAGATCATGACCTGAGCTGAAATTAAGAGTCAGAGGCTCAACAACTGAGACACCCAAGCACTCTGAAGCCAGTTTGTTTTTAACATAATCTTCAAATTGATATCCATTACTTCTTATGTATTTTCTTTGTTATAAGGGAATCACTAGGTCCAGCCTATACTCAAGGGAAGGGAGTTGGACAGGACCATAAAAAAACAGGGGAAGGGGTCCGTGGGGCCATTTTCAAGGCTGCTTACCACACTGGGAAACAAGGGAAGGTCTGGAAGAACCTGATGAGGAACACTCTGGAAACCCCAGAAAAGATCAACTCACAATGAACAGGAAGGTAAAGTACATAGGTTCAGGACTTAATTTTCCCTGCCATCATGGCACACAAAGGGAGATGTTTTGAGCCCTTGCAAGTCAGAACGACCCATTAATGAGTTTAACATTTTCCAGGGTCTCCCATTGTAACTAGAAGAGTTGTGATATTTGAGAATCTTATTTAACTCAGCTTTTAAATTAATTCATGGAGATGTTTATTAGTGTTTCTAGTTGACTAGTATTTCCTAGTTGAAAGCTGAGGAGAGAATCTCTGAGGACCTGGTCAGTGAGTTAAGCTAGATGAACCCAAGTGTTCTGATTGCTAGCCTGTATTCTTCTGAGGTTGCCACATCCTCCTTCATATGAAAGACACATTACAACATAGAGCAGACCATTCCATGGCACAAACATCTGTACTGAAGTTTGGTGTTTATTCAACAGGCACAGGGGATCCTGGCAGAGATGTTTTTATTATCTCACTAGTAGGCCCATGAGACAAGTCATTCAATACAAAGTTCTGCTCAAGAAGAGCTTTACAGTTTACCTTCACTTATCAAGTACAAGGAAACAACAATGAATGGAATATAGCTAACTCAGTTAAGTACAGTTAAATACCCCACCCCCAGAACTTTTCTTTAAAGAGAAAGAAGCTGATTACAGTAAAGTGAGCTGATGTTAGCTGTTTCTCTTAAAAAGCCACTTCCTGCTTATGTTGTAGGGTTGGGACATACTCTCTGAATTTCTTATATATGTAATTGATGTCCCTGAGGGATCACAAACTTACTCATTTATTCAAGGAGTAGCATTTACCAGATAGGAATTAATGAGGAAAGAACATAAGGCCATATATTTAAGAAAGTTTTCCACAGCCAAATGGGATTCAATGTAATTGGGATTTGGGGGTAGATCTATATTACAGAATAAAGCAAAATAAAATAAAATAAAATGAAATAACCAGAGACTACCTTAAAGGATGACCTATATGTGAAGAGTTGATCTCTTAAATATCTTTAGTAGTTTTAATTTCTTTAGGTTAAAAGTAATACCATTAAAGATTTAAAATTCAGTTCAATTAAATTAACTACAGTTTATTTTGTTAAGCCAGGCCTTCTATTTTACAAAATATTTTATATGCATTATCTCTAGCTAATTTCAGTCATAGGCCTTTGCCAATTACAAAACTTATTAGAACTTTTCCCAGTTGAAAAACTTTGTCTAGATTTTCCTCTCTTATTAACCATACTACTTAACCATATTTTTCCCAACATACACACACACACACACACACACACAATCTCTTCACCTGACCAACTAACTCCTGAACATTTCAGATCAGCTTAGCCGTTACTTCCTCTAGAGTTATTCCCATCCTAAACTGAATCTTAGAGTCAACTGGAAAGGCCATCCCCACACCAATTACATCAGGATCAGAGATAAGCATCCATATATTTTTAAAGTTCCCCAAGAGATTTCAATTTACATTCAAGATTGAAAACCACTGCTCTAGATCTATGACTCTGAGGTAATAAATGGGAGTTGAAAGGTTTTGTACTGGAACAGGACTGGTTTTAGTCAAACCCAGACAAACTAGAACTTAAATACACTCTATCTTGTGAGAAGTTCTCAGATCCATTTATCTGGACTGTGAGTGGTGACTGAACAAGGACTACTATATGTTGTTTATTTTTTAACATTTTTATTATTTATTTGAGAGACAGAGGGAAAGCATAAGTCGGGGGGGGGGGGCGCATAAGGAGAAGCAGACTCCCACTGAGCAGGGAGCCAGATGTGAGACTCTATCCCAGGACCCAGGGATCATGACCTGAGCCAAAGGCAGAAGCTTAACTGACCTAGTCACCTGGGCACCCTATATGCCTTTTGTTTTAAATGTTGCTACAGCATGTAGCAACTCTGTTGTTGAGGGTTTGAAGAAAAAGGAACCCTCATGTACTGTTGGGAAAAATGTAAGTTGGTGTGGCCACTGCAGAAAACTAGCTGTATGCCAGAATCTCTAGGGAGGCCAATGAAATACAGAAATTCATTAGTCTGACTCCATACCATTAGAATCAGAGTTTGGGGATACGTAGATTGAGGAGATGGGTCTAAAATTCAGATGACTTCAATGTGAAGGGACCACGGAGGTCAGTTACTCTGAAAACTTAACTAAAGCATGAATTACATATAAAATCTCCTGATGAATGTTTCAACATTTCCAGTGACATAATGGTCACCATTTTTCTTCAAGTCCATTTGCTGTTAGACCACTGGGACATTAGCCCATTCTTGCCTCTATTGTTGGAAAGCATTTTTCTTTCTAACAAATATTTATTAGACCTCGCTGTCATCTCTCAAAAAAATGTAATAAGTATGAGGTTACAGTAGTAAACATGATAAATTGCCTGGAAAACTGAGGAGGGTCAATTAAGATAATATGTTAAGGGGGCGCCTGGGTGGCTCGGGTCATGATCCCAGGGTCATGGGATCGAGCCCCATATCGGGCTCTCTGCTCTGTGGACAGCCTGCTTCCTCCTCTCTCTCTCTGCCTCTCTGCCTACTTGTGATCTCTGTCAAATAAATAAATAAAATCTAAAAAAAAAAAAAAAAGATAATATGTTAAGTATTACCAAAGGTGTTCCAAACAGGGTAATGACCTGGACTTGTAGAATAAGCATATGCCAGTCTTAGGGAAGCCGAGGAAATTTTCCTAGAGAAACTGAGGACTTGGATGAGAGCTAGAGTGTTAGGGTCATCTAGATGAAGCATGTGTGGCTAGGAGGGGAGAGGGAGTAGCAGTAAATAAGGGCATTCCACAACAGTATTAGGCAAATAATTTCTCCAGAGATTAAGGTAACTAAGCATCTTAGTTTGCCCAGGACTTTCCTAGTTTTACCAGGGAACATCTCACGTCTGGTAAACCCATTAGTCCCAGATTAGTCACCCAAGAGGGTTAAGGGACATTACTGTGATGAGACGGCCAAAATTATCTCACCAAAAACACTGTTAATAAAGTTCACCAATGATGCTCCGTCTGCTTCTGTGCGCATGTGGAGTTTAGGGAAGGACCCCCCAAAGTATGGAAAAGGTGATTAAAGAGATGCTAGGATGATAATAAGGACACCTTTAGCCACTTTTAAAATTCTTCTTGCGTTGTCTTGCTCATGCCCTCAGAATGACTCTGTACATCACCTTTAACACATATGCCATTGATAAGGACCTGGTTCTTGTGCTAGACAGGTACGCCAAGTCTACTTTTCAGATAGGCCTTGGAGAAATACTCAGGATAGGGGAGCTCATTAAAGCCAGAAACTAGTTTCGCCAATCTCAGGTGATAAGAAAAGAGTTTGTTAAATTGCTTGGTCAATTTCAAGATTTAAGAGGGAAGATTACCAGTAACAGACCACTCTGATCTCAGACTTAGAGGGAAGGCAGATGTGATGTGAGAAAGAAGACAGATGCGAAGTGATACCCTAGAATTTCTTAGAACAGAGTTTAATGAAAAACTCTCTTTTAAGTGGCCATGCTAGTGGGATTTTTAAAGTTGATTAGTTGACAAGACTACTTAGCATATTAGAACACTGGATACTCCAAAGTTAAAGATTAAAAAGAATTTTTTCTCCTACTGTCTCTCACTTAATTGCTTTCTGCAGCTTGCTTGAAACAGCTGTCTTCTTATCCTATCCTAATGAGGCACGACCGCTGGCATAGAATATTCAATGTCATTTTTCAAATGTGATTCATGGAAAAATAAAAATCCTTTTTTCTATAATTTTCCTGGTTGACACGAGGAATTAGGAGACATTGGCCCAAAGAGAAACATTAGGAAATCACCTGGGAGCTCCATGCCCTAGAAGGAAATGAGAATTTCATTGCACAGGTTAGTGTTAAAGTGATAGGAAATTATTCTGTTATTTTTTAATGGATATTTTCATTTTAAGTGAGATTTACAGAGAAAGAACAATGTTGGATCTGAAGGAATTATTTCTATTCTTCAGCAAATTGTGAAGTACTGAAGGAACTATTTCAGGTGTGGGGGTGGGGAGCATTACGCCATAAAAAGGTAGGCTGATTCCAGGATAAATAACCCTATGATCTTTGTTATTACCATTTTATAATTATTATTATAATTATTGTCATTATTATTATTAGACAAATATTCTCAGTATGGTATATTGAGCCAGGCACTGTTCAAGACAATGAGAATGCAACAGGAACACAACAGATTAAGTCCTTGCCTTCATGAAGTACTACTATTTTATTTTTCATGGTAATTGGGTTGCAGTAATCATAATTGTGTTTTTTCCTTAGGATTCCTGAAAGCAGAGGAACTAAGAATAAAGGAATTCATCATCTCACCTTTCAACAAATACTTATTGAGTTTTTCCTACATGACAGGTACTGTCCTAGGTGATAGAATCAACACTTTCTATTGAGCTGTGCTTCAAAGTTTCAGGTCCTCAACTTCTTTTGAGAACCAGTCATCCTGGAAAATTAGGAAAGTAATCTGCTGTTATCATGGTGGTTTCTCATACTCTTATTTTCCCCTTCTTTTTGTTATTTTTCCCATTATTGATGGGCTATAATCCTGACACTGACTATCCTTTAGCTAAAGGTTTTATATTTTACCTTCTTTACATATGTCTCTACTTCCTCTAAATTTTTAATTCTTCACGGGCACAATGTTCTTTCCACTGATTGAAAATATACTTCTGATTTTCTGTTACTTGCTGATGAAATTTGTGATGTGTGAAAACTTTTTCTTAGCGTTAAAAGTGTTAAATATCCTTCTAATCTCCTGTTCCATAATATGACCCCAAACTGGCTATTTGCTTTGCCGAGTTATCAAAGCATTGTCACAGTTCTGACTCAGTGGCACAGTGGCACAGTTCTTTTTATACTCTAGTTTAGGAAATATATTTTTTTCTAGTGTAAAAGCTGATGCAGATGCCTCAAACAATCTAGGGTTTTCTTGACCATGAATTTTGTGAAAAATATGAAGAATTCATTCATGAGAGATTTACTCGTTCACCAAATATTTACTGAGTGTTGGACCATATGCTAAAAACTGATCAAGGCACTTGGGATATAGCAATAAAACAAACTAATCAAATAACTGGCCATCCAAGTCCCTTCCTTCTTAGTTTGCTGGTTTGTTGATGAAATTTGTGATGTGTGAAAACATTTTTTTTTAGGTTTAAGTGTTCCATATAGTGTAAATTGTAAAATTTATTTGCTTGCTTATTTATTTCATTGCATATTTATTTCTTTTAAGATTTCCAGAGAAATCTGAGAATGCTGTGTAACAAATAAGAAAAACATTTCCCATAGTTGTGGCCAAAACCTGCTTCCTATTTTGAAGCTAAAAGAACAAAACCACAATATTTATGATGATATAAAAAGCAGCCCATTCAGTACTCTTTCCAGGCAAATGGTGGAGTTTAAAAAAACTGGTGACTTCTGCTTTATGCATTAGACTGCTTATGTGGATACAAGCTTATATCAATATGCGTGTGTATGCACAGTTATGCATATGTCATTGTGTTTTTTCCTAGTAGGTGTGTAGCCACTTAACATTCTCTTCTGAAAGTTAAAAGAAAACTCTCAAAACTCCCAGAGTTGTCTCCCAAGCTCAGTTAAAATAATTTCAGGACAAGGGTCTTAAGAGTATTGTTAGTATTCTTGTTATAATATGTGACTGTGTGTGTGTGTGTGTGTGTGTATTTCCAATGACTGGTTTTCAACTCATACTTATTCTATATTTCAATATATTTATTCAATTACATAATTAAGATATCTATAAACTATTTTACCATAAAATAATTAAGTCAATGTAGCTGCTCAGTGAGGAAATATGTTTTCACGTGTGAGATGTCTGTGATTAGAAATTTGATGTGTGGGAATATCTTCTGGTTTTTATCATCTGGGCACCATTGCTTCAGCATCATCTGGTTACACCCATTTGGAGGGGTGGGTAGAAAAGAGAAATATAAAGCTAATCTATGATTGCCAGTTGCCAAGGGTATATATTCAATTGCTGAAACATTGATGGCCAACAATCTGCTACTTACATTACTTTTATAGTTTCCTTAGTTTTAAAGGATTTACCTTCCTTTCCTTTAACTAATTATAGTAACAGAGTCAGACCCATGCATAGAGTGAGAAAGTCCCGAAGGAAGAAATTTCCAAAGCACTAGGATGACTGAGGACTTCACAAAACATCTCTTTTGTGGGGATAAATACTGTATACGGTTCTATTTGCACTACTAGAAGTGAGTCCAAAAATGAATTCTCCCTCTATGAAGGACAGTGAAGTAACTCACATAAATTTGGAGCCATTAGGGCATATACCAGTGCTTTTCTCAACAGTGTATACTGATGTTTTATAAGGCATCATTAATAAGATGGATACTTATTTTAGAAACCCCAAACTTTAGAAAAGTGTTCCCTAAAAGAGAAGAATTAGAGCAGGTATGATTTCCCCACCAGCATTCTGTTGGTATAAAGGTTCGATTGCCCAGATGATGATGTGAGCCCATTGTGAGCGGAATAGAGGTACATGGTAGCTGGCTGGAATTACTGGTGGTCAGAAGGCTGTGAGGGTACTGTTGTAGTCGTCAGCTAGGAAATAGAAAAATAAGTAACTTCTGTCTGGTGACATTAGAGTGTCTGTGGGATTTCCTTAATGTATAATGTCATACTTTCATGGATTTATTTATAAAATAAACGGTCCCTCTGCCTTCTTTTGTGACATGGTCATATTGACTCAGATATCATACACTAAGCACTTTTTATATATAGATCAAGTGGGTTTTCCTCCTTTAGTCTAATATAAAAATAACATGTTCACTTTAGAAAACTATTTTAAAAAGAAAATAAAGAAAAATAGAACAAAATAAACAGCTTCCTCAGGAGGCCAAGAATCTAAATGCATACCGTGTCTATCTACCTGGCTAGAAAAGAGACGCTGGTCTCTGCCAACTCTTGGCAGTGAAGTTCAGGGCAAACAATAGAGTAAGGGGGAAAGTAGGGGTAATAGAGACCCAAAGCCCTCTTCCCTAAGGTAATTCTGGGAAGTAGCCCATCTTTCAGAAGCTGTGCACAGTGTAGAACAGTGATCTAGGAGTGACAATGAGGCTTTTAGTTTAAATAAAATAGCTGATCCCACACACATACAAGAAATAAATGTTCATCATCATAACTCACTGAGTGTTGAGGTGGTTTGTTGTCCAACAGACCAGTACAGATGTCCAGTCTATCAGCCTGAAACCATCTCCAAGTTCTGCAGCCACCTGTGTGTTGAGGAAAAACCCAAATGTTTCCCTGTAGCCAAGAAAGGTAAATATGAGGAATGGGGGAGGGTACCTCCAGGTCAAATAGGCTTCTAATAGAAAAGTATTGTAAGTCACATTGTGTGTGTGTGTGTGAACTGATAAATCTAAAAGCTTCTTAAAAACAAGATAGTTACAGACTGGAATTAATACTCTAAACACAGGCATTGATATAATAGAAATATTGGGGCAGATCAATTATGTAAAATTAGGGCATACTGACATTCAAGGTTAGCTGGTCCTCACATTTCCTCTCTTAGGAATATGAAAGCAAAGGAATCAGTTGGTTGGATTAGAAGGCAACAAATCTTTGTAGGGAACTTGAGTTGGAAGTATGCCAAGCTGAGAGCCCTATTAATCAAAGCTATGATGGACTGAGAATAGAGAGTCAGCAGATATAGCTGATTAGAAGAGAGAAGGGATTTCAACTCAGAAAAACATCAGATACACAATGAAGAAGAGACTTAGGTACTGGACAACCTGTACAGCTACTTGGGTTCCTGGTACTTTTCTGATTATATTTCTAAATCTGTTATTTATTCTGGCAATAAAAATCCCCATTACTTAAGTAAGTTGAGTAGTTCTCTGCTACCTGCAGCAAAAAAAAAAAAAAAAGCTGAACGAATCCCCTCTGTTATTTAAACACCTGGCAATTTAAAATAAGGCTAAAAACAGTAACTTCATGTATATTTCTATACCCAATCATCTTTGATTCTAAAGTAACACACGACGATATGTTAAAGTTCTTCTCTGGGTGGCTGAAAGACCTTTTTATCTCATTACAAATGACACCAATTTGTTCCAAGGGTCTCTCTTCATGAGTAGGTCTCCATGAGTAGGTTCTCCAATTTCCAGGCTAACTCATAATTGCAGGGTTTTTTTTGTTTGTTTGTTTGTTTGTTTTGTTTTTGGTTTCATCCCAGGACTGTATGCCATTTTCGGAGAAATGGTGAACCTATTTCTAGGGGATGCTATGCTTAGAAAATTCTCCTTAATTCACCCCATGTTTTTCCCTCAGCAGAATAGAAATGCCCACCTCCATTCACTAGTGCCATTCACTTCTTAATTACCAGAGAACTAATTCCCATTTCTCTGTGGTGTACAGGCTTCTACCCTCTCAAAGCAGCCAAAAAGCTAGGTCAACACAGGGAATTTGACCCAGTGACTGAACTCCTCTTTTAATTGGGGGTGGAGTAAGGAGGAAAAAGACAGGGAGGTTGCACAGGCTGCCTATGGAGTATAAGCAAGCCCTGCTGATTCTTTTACATATCTAAATTTAGCCAACTCTAGGCTCCTAACAAGCTTTCTTCCCTCCTTTAACTCAGCACTTTAAAGGGATTTGCAAAGAGGTTCCCTGAAGTGAAATTGAACCTGAGAGTAAACAGTGAAATGTTCTTATGTTTTCTCATTGAATATTCTGAAGACATATATTTAGCCTATATATATTTTTTCTTTTTTAATTATTTTTATTAACATATAATGTATTATTTGCCCTAGGGGTACAGGTCTGTGAGTCACCAGGCTTACACATTTCATAGCACTCACCATAGTACATACCCTCCCCAATGTCCATATAGCCTATATTTTTAATTTAAGTTTAAAAAGTACTCTTAATAATGACATTTCATTGTTTATATGAATTGACTCAAGAGCTTAGAATATAGTAGTACTAATACTGGTCTTGCTGAGTTACAGAAACAGTATGATATACATCACTGACATACAGTATATGACCATGGCAATGATAATTCGGATAAATTATGCTCTAAACCCTTCAATTACTTAATTATCTGAATAGTTCAGTCAAAAATGGCCTGGATTACAACACCAAGCCACAATTTATGACAGAAAGAATTGATAAGTTAGATGTCATTAAAATGAAAGATTTCTGCTCTGTGAAAGACACTACCAAGAAAGTAAAAAGACAAGCCACAGACTAGATGAAAATATTCGCAAAATATATATCTGATAAGTACTTTTACTGGGCATCTTTAATATGCCTGGACAAGAAATATCCAAAGAATTCTTAAAACTCAGCAACAAAAAACCAGACAACCTTACTAAAAAAAAATGGGCCTGGGGAGCCTGGATGGCTCAGTCAGTTAAGAGGTTGACTCTTGGTTTTGACCCAGGTCATGATCTCATGGGTCATGAAATCCAGCCCCGTGTCAGGCTCTGTGTTCAGGGTGGAGTCTGCTTGAAAGATCCTCTCCCTCTGCCCTTCCCCACCCCCTTCACCCTATCTCTGTGGCTCTCAAATAAATAAAATAAATCTTAAAAAAAAATGGGCCAAAGACCTTAACAGACATTTCACCACAGGGATACACAGGTGACAAAAAAGCATATGGAAAGGATGTTCTACATTATATAACATCAGAGAAATAAATATTAAGAAACAATGATGATATCGCTACTTACCCATTAGTATAGCTAAAATCCGAAACACTGACAACATCTAAGATAAGGATGTTGAACAATAGAAACTATCATCTGTTTCTAGTGGAAATGAAAAACAGTACAGCCACTTGGGAAGACATTTTGGCTGTTTCTTACAAAACTAAACATACACTTCCCCTATGATCCAGTGATTGTGCTCCTTGGTATTTACACAAAGGAGTTGAAAACTTTCCACACAAAAGTCATGTGGATGTGTATAACATACACCTGTAAACACACAGATTTTAATAGTAGCTTCATTTATAATTGCCCAAACTTCAGTAGGTGAATGGATGAAGAAGTTGTGGTATATCCAGACAATGGGCTATTATTCAGCATTAAAAAAGGGGGAGGTTCAACTCATGAAAATACATGGATAAAGCTTAGATGCTTGTTACTAAGTGAAAGAACCAATCTGAAAAGGCTACACCCTGCATTAGTCCAACTATATGACATTCTGGAAAAAGCAAAATGATGGAGACAGTCCAAAGATCAGTTTTTGCCAGGAAATGGGGAGTGGGGTATGGGGTGATAGGTAGAGCACAGAGAAATTTGGGGGAGTGAAACTATTCTGTATTATACTATAATAGTGGATACACATCATTATATTTTTGTCCAAAGCCACAGAATGTAGAAACCACTAGTGAACTTTAAAGTAAACCATGGGCTTTAGGTGATTGTGACATGTCAGTGGAGGTTCAACAGTTGTAATGAATTTATCACCCTGGTCCAGGATGTTGGTCATGGGGGAGGCTGTGTGTGGGTAGGTACAAGGAGGATATGAGATATTTCTGACACTCAGTTTTAGTTTTGCTGTGAACCTGAAACTTCTCTAAAAATTAAAATTTAGTTTAAAAACTGGTATGGATTGAGAAGGTACACATTTATTCTTTAATTGGTCTCCATTTTACCAAAATTAGTCATATGCTTAAATATATTTTCACTGTTGCTTATTTCTTCTCATCATCTGGATAGACAGGTCAATCAAGCATCATGAGTAGTCTGATCTTTAGAAAGAAAAAGTCAACACAGAAAAGCCCTGTAATTGGGAAATTATTCTTTTTTTTAAGATTATTTATTTTAGAGAGAGAAAGAAAATATGCACATGAGCGAGCATGCTAGTAACGGGAAGGGCAGAGGGAAAGAATTTCAAGCAGATGCCTTGCTAAATGGAGAGCCCAATGAGGGGCTCAGTCTTACAACCCTGAGATCATAACCTGAGCCAAAATCAAGAGTTGGGCACTTACCTGATTGAGGCACCCTGGTGCCCCAGGAAAATAGTCTTTTAAATACTCTTTTATCATTATTATTTTTTGGTCAAGGGGAACAAGTGTGGATTTATTGCATGTGACCAGCTTACCCACCCTGGACTCCATTTATAGGAATTCTCTCCACAGAATCATAAGAAGTGAACTGCTGAGAGGAGTTCTAGCATCCTTGAAAAATGTTGAATTTATTCTCTGCAGACTATAGATGTAAGTAAAAAGATGCTAGCATTGTGATAAGACTACTGATTATAGGGCAGATGATGGAACTCTTGGGGGTAGAGGGCGGTAGCACTTATCAGAGATAAACTAGGGATGACAATCAGAATGTTTTGATAACATAGAGATTTTTGATGATGTCTCATTGATTATGAGATCCCTAGAAATAAAATCCTATTTAATCTGATCTGAATAAAAGCTCCTCAACCATTTCTACTCTAGCTGTATCTGCATACGTAGTAAAGAACAGTTTCTCTTGTGAAAAAAAAAATGGGGAGATTTTGGAGAAGCTTAAGGAAGACCTTTGCAGTTATTTCCAAGTATGAGCTTAAATTTTCCACTGTGCTTAAACTTTCCTCTCCAAAGTAATTGGTGTTCACATGATGCTTGTTATAGGCATAACAAGGTGGCTATGCACTGAGGAAAGGAAAACACCCAGACATTTTTGGAATAACTGAGTTGAGAATCTGAGTTACTGTTAATCTTTGGGAACCCAGAAAGCCCTAGTGAGCCACTGGTCAGAGTGAGAATTTAGGGGATTAGGAGGTAAATGGATTTTTGACTCAAGTTTACTTTAATGCACAATGGCCATATGGCTGTTCCCCAGTCCTTATGTGTGTAGTTAGACTGGGTGCACTCAGCAAGTGACAGAATTCCTATACAGATTCTCTGACCCATTAAGTTGGAGCTTTCAAAAAAGCCAAGTTAAAAAAAAAATAGGAGCTCTCATTCTTACGAAAAATAATAAAACAAATGCAATACTTCATTCATGAGAGCTTTGCAAAAATTAGTGCCAAAATCAATCATTTAAAAGACATGATGAGGTGGTTATCCTCATCATATATCCCTTTAAATTACCAATGTGGACTGTGCAGAACGTGGATGGATCTTGAAGAAGGAGAACAATTACCATAAATTTAGTCAGCTAGTGATGGCAGTTGCAGCTGTACCACATGTAGTCTCCTCAATAGGGCAAACCAGCACAGTCAGTGACATCTGATTTGTAGCTATTGATATTTTGAGTACATTTTATTGTGTACACATGTGCATAGTTCAGATTTCTCCTGACTTGGACAATGGTATAACATTATATTCTTATATCAGGGTTATAGCAACTATAATTAGTTTGCAAGAAATTTGATATTCTTCTATCCCACAGGACACATTAGTCTACTACATTGATTTTCTCATGCTGATAAAACCTAGTAAGCAGAATGTAGGAAGAAATTTTGTGTCCTGGTAACTTGCAATTGTTATATCCAGGGGTCAGTATAAATCCCATAAAAATTCAGGGGTCTGCCACTTGATGAAACATTTAGAAATCATTCACTTATGGTCCATTGGGATATTCCCTTTAAAAGGAAAGAAAAATTGTAACACCTTACAACAATAGCTGCTAAGAAAGTATTAATTTGGGGGTAGGGATCTTAGGGCTTTAGAGGCCATATATGATATATCTGGTTGTTTTGCTTCTAGCTATTTATGGAGGAGTCTCTAAACTGGCAACTTTGGGGAAGATTCAGGGAAAAATAAAGCTCTTCACCTGGTCTGGGATGCAATTCAAGCAGCTCTGCCATTTGGCTCTTACGGTGCCAATGGCAGATTAGAGTGTTTTAAACGGGCTCTGAAAAGCCCTGATAAGAGTCTCACAGTGTATAGGTACCTAGTGGTTTGCTCCTAGAACAAAATTCTGCTGCCCTCAGCAGATAACTACTATCCTTTAGAGAAGTTCTCTAACTTTTTGGTCTCAAGAGTCCTTTATGAAGGGCTCTTCATTTACTGAAATGAAAGTTCTTATTGAAACATTTATTTAAATCCCCCAAGAGCTTGTGTTTATGTGAATTGTATCCTTTTAATTTTTTTTTACTTAAATTCCAATTAATTAACATATAGTATAATATTAGTTTCAGGTGTACAACATAGTGATTCAGCACTTCCATACAACATCCAGTGTCTATCACAAATGCACTGCTTAATCTATTTAACCCATCCTCCCATCCCCTCCTTTCTGGTAACCCTGTTTGTTCTCTATAGTTTAGAATCTGTTTCTTCATTTACCTCTCTCTTTTTTTCTCTCTTTTCTAATTTGCTTTCCTTCTTAAGTTCCATATATGACTGAAATCATATGGTATTTCTCTTTCTCTGACTTGATTCACATAGCATAATACTCTCTAGCTCCATGTATGTCATTGCAAATGGCAATGTTTCATTCTTATTTATGTCTGAGTAATATTCCAGTGTGTGTGTGTATTTGTGTGTACAGTTGATGGACACTTGGATTATTTCCATAATTTGGCTATTGTAGATAGTGCTGCTATAAACATCAGGGTGCATGTATCCCTTTGAATTAATATTTTTGTATTTTTTAGGTAAATACTTAGTAGTGTAATTGTTAGATTATAGGGTAGTTGTATTTTTAGCTTTTTGAGGAACCTTCATACTATTATCCAAAATGGCTGCACCAGTTTGCATTCCCACCAACAATGCAAGAGGACTGCCCTTTCCCCACATCCTCATAAACACCTGTTATTTCTTGTGTTGTTGATTTTAGCCATTCTGACAGGTATGGGCATGAGGTGATATCTCCTTGTAGTTTTTATATGCATTTCCCTGATGATCATGTGTCTGTTGGCCATCTGGGTGTCCTCCTTGGTAAAATGTCTATTCATGTCTTCAGCCCATTTTTTAAATTGGATTATTTGTTTCTTGGGTGGGTGTTGAGTTGTATAAGTTATTTATATATTTTGGGTACTAATCCTTTATCAGAGATATTATTTGGCTTCTCATGACATTGAACCATCAGACATAGAAGGGACAACTCTTCCATGTTCCCTATGTCAGTTAAGATACTTAATCTTTTTTTAAAGTTTTATTTTTGAGTTATAGTTGATGTGTAGGGTACTTAATCTTGACTATTATGGAGAAACTGATGTTCTGCTATATAAGGGAGGTAAAAAAAAAAGTGTGTATGGAACACATGGCATACTCTGGAGTTTCTGGAGTTTCTTCTAGTATCTCTGTGTCCATCAGTCAAATTCAGCAGACAATATAGAAACTCACATATACATAGAGCAGCCAGATGTCCTGGTTTGTCTAAGACTATCTTCATTTATACAACTTCATTTATACATCTTATTACTAGCATATACTGTCTTCATTTATGCATCTTATTACTAGCATAATTATTTTTAAGGTTTATTAATTTATTATTTTAGAGAGAAAGAGAAAGAACAGGGAGAGGGCAGATGAAGAGGGAGTGAGAATCTCAAGCAGGCTCCCTACTAAGCACAGAGGCTGCCACTGCAGGGCTTGATCTCATAACCCTGAAATCATGACCTGAGCCAAAATCAAGTCCGATGCTTAACTGCTGAGCCATCCAGGCACACCATTACTAGAATAATTATTAATAGCTCTCTCCAACTAGAAAGTTTCTCAGGTTAAATATAAAGTATATTGAGATCTTAATCACATTGTGAACTATCAGAGACTCAGATTCTTCAGGATTTGTGATATGAATTGTCCCTCTAGTAAAAGACTTCTGACAAACTGGGTATTGGTTGAGGACAAGAGGAATGTTGAATGAACAGTGGAGAAAATAAGTTAAATATACCATCCCAGCTTTGTGGCCAGCTGTAGAAATGAGAACTCTACAACATACCTGTTATCTTTCTTGCTCTCTAACATCTATCTATCTATCCAACTATCCATTTAGGTATGTATCGATAGACTAATATCTCCATATGTATATGGAGATATTAGTATATACATATTAGTATCAAATATATATGTGCATATATATAAAATAATATACATATATATAAAAGAAGAGTGTGACATATTTATGGTATACTATTTATAATATCTAAATTATATATAGAGAGATATTGATATACAGATAGATCTAGATAATAATTTATCTTTCTAATATATATGTGTGTATATGTATATGTGTATAATAATTTTTTTCCTACCACTTTCACATGGCATGGTCATTATAACTAACTATAACTTAGCGCAAACTTTACTAGTTATAAAGAGGATTGAAGTTAATTCCAGTTCCTAGAAGGAATAATAGATGGAGCTTGGGCCATCCATTTGTAGGAGAAGGTAAATGCGTTTTCATTTATTTGAAGATTTGCATTCCACCAGGAAGTAAGTTCTTGCTGCTCTTGTTAATTATTCAAAATTAACTATGGGAAGAAGTGTGGGGAAACTTCTTAAATATGTAGAGATATGTATATGTGGAGATAGAAACATATGGTCTTATTGTCTCCCACAGTTACTTATAAACTAAATGAACTTAGCAGAACTTAATTAAAACAAAGATAGTGATTATTAATGACACACTTTTGTTTTTACTCATCTTAACAAATAATTTTCTAACCATGGTTTTATTCTGTGATCTGGGACATAAAATGTGCATAATAAAAGACATCATAAAAACCTATGGTGGATAAGTAAAGGAAGAAGAGAGGAGATCTACAAGTAACATAATTTTACTCTAATGGCTGAAGTCTCCACAAAAGGAATTCACCTTCTTTGATGGATCTGAGGTAATAGCGGAGTTGTACATGGGCTTAAATGCAACTTGGACATCCTATGCGATGCCAATCACACACAAGCTAAGTAAACCCCCAAATGTTCCATTTCAATGTCTCTATTGTTTATTGTTCTGTGGAGTGACAGATGAGACATAAAGAGTACTGGTGTTGCTCCAAACTTCGCTGGGCATAGCTAAAATGAAAGAATAACTCAATTTGAACACTGACATTGGAACTCAGTGAGGACTGAAAGCAGAGTCTGCTCTACCCAGACCACCTTCTGGTGAGTGCTGAAAGTAGAAGGAGACAGCATACAGTTTAGAATCCTGAGATGAGAAACAATGACAGAAAATTATACCTCAGTTCAGATATTAGTATCATTTTCATAAAAGCCAAAGAATTAATATATACAGAATAGTTCTCTTGACAAAGCAGAATTAAATGTTACATTAATAAGAAAGGAATACCTGAAGGAAGAAAAGAGCACCAACATTTGTGGGGGCAGAATTCCTAAATATCCACTAGGTCAAAGATAACATTACAGATAAATTTTTCCAAATTATGTTCAACTGAATAATTTCAACTTCTTTTTTTATTAAAAAGCAGCTTTACTATAGTATAATTGAACAATAATTTGTTATATGGAACCAGAGCAGCACTTAGTCTTGGGCTAATTATCCCACTACTGAAGAAACACCCTTTGGGTTTTCTACCCAAAGCCCTGAGAAGCATGAAGATTTCCAGGATGACTTACAGAAACAAGTATCATCCTTCTCCCTGTGTCAGCACCAGCCATTCTTACCTTCCTGGTCTTCGGTAGTTTCCTCATACAAATTGACTAAACTGCTCTCCACTGAATACATAAGGGTAGTCCTCTGGAGACCTTCAGAGTCTTTCCGTCTGAAGTTCTTTTTTCACTGGTGTGCTGTGAACTTCAGCCACTGTGGTCTCCCTGGACCTTCTCAGATCTGTCTCCTCAACAGAGGGATTCTACTGGACTTGGCCTGGGGTCTACCTTTCAGTGCTGTAGCCTAGAAACTCTTTCAAGGCAGGCAGCTGGGACAGTCATTTTATTTTCCATTTCACAGGGATACCTTCCCCTTCATTGCTGATGTGAAGTGTCTTAAAAGTTATTATTTCATATATTTTGCCCTTAAGAAGGGGAAATGCAGTTGTTTCAGGTGACAAGGTAAACACTATCCCTGTTACATTACTTTAAATTGGTTAGAAGCAAAAGTCCACCTTCCATTGGTTTAAACTAAATAAAAAATGAATTACTAACTAGACAAAAAAATTTATATTGTGCACTGTTGATTCAGAACAATTTTAAGATACATTCAAGGAAAAAAAGATACATTCAAGAAGCTCACTCTCTTTAGGGAATATAAAACATGAAGGTTGATAATTGAAATGCAAAGGTTGAAAAGGATAAGCACCAAATCAATGAGATAAGGGACTATGAAAGTTTGAATATGAAAGATTGTTCTCAGCTCACAGCATTAAGGAAGGTTTAATAGAAGTAAACACTTTTGTGATGGATGGAAACTGTAGGACAACCAGGAGAGGTGGAATAGTGGTAATTACAAAGTAAAGATAGACAGGTGTAAAGCCAGGAAGAATGTCAGATACCAGACAAAACAGTAGCAAATTCTATCAAACATTAATGAAAGAAGTAATAAAAGTTTTTCAATAAACTCTTTCAGAAAGTATAGGAGGAGGGATCCCTTCCCAACTCATTTATGAGGTGATTATAACCCTGATACTAAAACCTGACAGAGATACAAGAGAATATTATAAACCAATATATGTCATGAACATTGACACAAAAATCCTCAAAATAGTATTAGCAAATTAAATCCAGTGATATATAAAAAGAATACTTTATAACCAGTGTTGTACATACCACAAATGCAAGATTTATTCAACCTTTGAAAATCAACTAATGTAATTCACTGCATTAACATAAAAAAAGGAAAACCTAGTTTCTCAACAGATCCAGAAAAGCAGTTGACAAAATTCAAGAAACATTTGGGATGAAAATCCTCAGCATGCCAGGAAAATTACCTCAGTCTGATAAAGGGCATCTAAAATTCCTGTAGCATACAACATTTTAGGGAGTGAAAAACAGAACACTTCACCCATACAAAAGAGAAGAAGGAAAATATGAATGGTCAGTAAGTATATATGAGTATGTTCAATATTATTAGTTATCTGGGAAAGGTAAATTAAAATCACAATGAGGGTGGGGCAGCTGGGTGGCTCAGTTGGTTAACATCCAACTCATGATTTCAGTTCAGGTCATGATCTCAGGGTCGTAGGATTGAGCCCCATGTCGGGTTCCATGCTCAGTGGGGAGTCTGCTTATGATTCTCTCTCTCGCTCTCCCTCTTACTCAGTCCTTCCCCTACCCCCCCTCTCTAAAATAAATAAATCTTTAAAAAATAAAAATAAAATCACAATGAGATAGCATTACACCTCCTCCAGAATACCTAAGCTATGAAGCAACACAAACCCAAATTAGTGAAGGTATGAAGAAATTGGGACTCTACCAGCAGTAAAGTTGGGACTCTATCAGTGGCAAAACCACTTTGGTAAAGTTTGCTGGTTTCTTGAAAAGTTACACCTACCTATGATCCAGCAAATCCATTCTCATATATTTACCTGCGAGAACTGAAAATGTGTTTGCACAAAGATTTGCTGATGGATGATCACAGCAGCTTTATTTATAATGGCCAAAACTGAAAAGAACTCAAGTTTCCATCAATAGGGAGGAATGGATAAACAAATTATAGTATATTCATACAAGGGAATAATACTTGGCCATAAAAATAGTCTATTGATCAATGAAAAACCATGGATAAATATGTTGAGTGAAAGAAAGCTGGACATAAAAGGGTACATGCTCTAATAACCCATTTGTATGAAGTTTAGAACAGGCAAAGGTAATTTATGGCGGTAGAATGCTGAACCGTGATTGGGGAGCATACTGGGAGGGAAATAAAGGAGCTTTCAGAGATGACAGAAACGTTTCATATCATGACAGCATAATGAATTATTCAGGTGTAAGCATTTATCAAAATGCATTGAATTATACAGTTAAAATCAATGCACCTCACTTTTGTAAATTATACTTCATTTTACAAAAAAAATTAATAGAAAAGATGACACAAACATTTTCATGAAAGTGTTAGTATTTATTAACAGAACATATATATTCTGTAATTATCTATGTATTATATATGTGTATGTGTATACATATACATATATATATATCTCAGATTTCTGCTATATTCCCAAGAAAGTGAAGAAGAAGTCCTATATTTGACAGAAGCTGTGACAGTACTTTCAGACATAAAGAAGGGCAGAAATGCCAAATTTTGTTTATAGAAATCCTTGAGAACCAACCGGAAGATTTATATTATGATATTCTATCAAAATAATACCCCCAGATGCTTTTTGAATAGGAAATATCAGGTTAAAGCAATGTTTTTAGGTAAGTATGTGCAGTTTCAAGAGTGTGTGTAGAGACTCAAATTAGGTTGTGGTAGGAAGGGATTCCCGCTCTACAAAACTACAGCATAAGGGTGCCTGTCAAGGAAACCAGGCTGCTGGACAACCACAGGCTACAAAGTCGAAGGCCAAGGCAACAGTGCAGTGTATGAGCATCATGGAGCATAAACAAGTCCAAGGACATTCTTTCAGTGAATGAGGGCCTCTATTTATTATTGAAATCTGGGGAAAGGATGGGTAATGGACTAAAGCCAGGAAGTATTCACACAGGAGCAGCCAGTCTATATCTTAACACCATAAGCATTGAATTAGCCTGAAGGCGCAGAGTCAACACCCAATTACTGAGGAAAGTGCAAAAAGAGACACTGCAGTGCATTGAATGTAAATGCCTAATAGAGATGTCTTTGCCTTTTCTAAAGATGCAATTAAGAACCTTCAGTTCCAGCAACCACATGTTCTGTAATTAAAATGTTGGTTATTCCCACTCCCCACCCCCACCCCCAGATGTAGGATGTTCCAGCACAAGCTTCATACTAGTACATTTAAAGAAGAGATTCAGGTCACCATTCAATCCATAGACAAGTGTGGAGTAGATGTGTCAATAAAGTCAATTCTCTGTGTATATAGGAGGCAGAAGGTTGAATAAAAATGATGATAATCAAGATTATCCCTCCCTGAAAATACAGAACTTATATTTTAGTTGAGGTGAAAAAACTTACAGGTAATGTATTTTTGTTTTTAGAAACAAACTAATATAGCCAAATGAATTCATCCTTCTAACAGTCCCTTTGAAGCTGCATGTCTCTTTCATCCTTGGACCATTATTGGACACCTTTAATAATTGTGCTCAGAACCGATGACTTATGATGTTACTAAATATCCTGAAGAATGACAAATCTTGGCTCTTCGAAGGTGTCTTTGATTTTTTTTTTGAACAATGAATAGTACCTTCAATATAGATATTTCAAATAAGGAGCAAAGTGATCATACTATGGCTTAAAAAAAAAAATAAAAAAGCAAGGGAGAGGGAAAGAAGGTGTTGACAGAAACCAGTTTCCTTGTATGGAATATTTTCTGGCTCTGAAGAGAAATCCTTTTTTTTTTTTTTTTTTTTAAGGAAGAAATGTGCTATCAAATGTCTTGATGTTTCCAAATACCCAGCTGTTTGGCACTCTGTAGTTCCTTCATCCGGTTGATTGAACAGTGAGTGTTTTGCTTTACATCTGCCTGTTCGCTGCTCTATAAACACTGCCATTGGCTTTGTGATCATTGCTGCTGCAATCTGACCATGTAAATAAATCCCCAGTCATACAATTCATTAATGTTTTATACTTTTCCAAGGATTACTTATCTTCTGTGTCCTACTGTCTTATTAGGTAAGTGTGTTAGATATGACTCGACCCACTTTCCAAAGGAGACATGGTCAGGGCCTTGATGTCACTGGCCACATGTGCAGGTTAGGAAAGGGGGTGAGCTGTGAGGAAGGAGACCTGCCTTCCTGCTCATTTCTATATCTTTACCCGGGACTGACTTCCAGGGAGGGTCATCTCAGGAGCGGTGCTGTTCCACACTTGTGCTCCAAGGATTGTTCTCTCTCTCTCTATCAAAGTTTCATTCCATCCTTTTCAAGAACTTATTTTTCCCTTTGTGTGAGACAGAACTGGACCTAAAGAATATTTTCACCTACATCTCCTATAGGCAGATAAATCATTCGAACTTGTTGTTCTCTTATTTCATATTCTGATCTTTTTTCTAAAATTGCTTCTGGTTTTTCTCATGGAATTACAAAATATTGTTCTTTTTGACTTAGATATCTGAGGGAACCAACACCCACATTTATTATTCTATTTATGGGGAGAGTTCCTTCTTGGGGATGGAGGACAAAGAAAATTTAAGGTTATGTTTTGGAGTTAGTTCTCTTGAGTAAAAGATCACCGAGCTCTTTTAAGACTTATAAGATTTTTTCAAATAAAATAATATAATAGTTACAGACCACAGCAGTAGCCTCTTGTTACTCCAGTAATAGACAAAAGTCACAGAGGCTCTAAGTTACTTGCTCTAAGATTTGTTAGAATGGAACATACATAATTGGGAATATAAACTGTGTGCCTCTGCCATGTTTCCCCTTTACTCTACCCTTTGATTTTCTGTTTAAGCCCAGATTCCTGTTCTCTATCATAGATTTATTATAGGCACGGTTTTAAAATTTAATTTTGCTAAACCTGGCACATCCACCTAGTAAATATTCAATTTGGTTCTTAGGAGTATTTTTAGTTGCCCATTGTACTTTTCCTTTAATGTCTAACTCTTTTACCTAAATTTGTACTTAAACTTTTGCAAACCGTATCCTGTACATCATATAAGCTCTTTAAAAAGCAGCATGACAAAGCTTATTGACAGGGTGAGGGGATTTAGTTCTAATCCATGTCACTAGCTGAATATACACATAGGTTTAATTCCAAAATATATAGAGCTTTCCACCAAGCAACCCAATGATAAAAAATAACACTTAGAGCTTTCCATCAAGCAACCCAATGACGATAAATAACACTTAACTACCTTCACCTAACAAAGGTACTCCTCAAGCTGTACTATGAACATAAGAAGCACTCAATGATTACACACTGCATCTGGTGAACAGAGCTTATAGGAATAAAATTATTTCAAATAGTAAAATATTTCAAATAGTAAATAGTAAAGCTATTTCAAATAGTAAAATAGCTAAGATTTTATGATCCCTGACTATGAGAGACTACTGTCCTCATGTCAAACCTACTTTTTATTACAAAGAAAGGCAGCTTGTCCAAGGTCACTCCTTTGTTAGGTGGTGACAGTGTATATTTCAGGCTTATACTCTGAAACACAGTCCTATGAAGCCTCCCTCTTAGAAAAGGGAATGTCCGCAATACATCTGCTCAGGTTCTTACCTATTTCTAATAATTTTCTCATGCAGTTTTTATTGGAATTCATAGAACTTGTCCTGGATGCCCTGGCATGAATCAGAGACACAGAATTTGTATAGAGCTTATGAACTAAAGCAATGTTCTGCTTATCCATTTAAGAATCATTTATTAAATACATACTATGTTCCTGGCACATGCAGGTGAACAGTCATGAAAGGAAAGTGGGTATACAAATAGCCACAACACAATGCAGCATGTGTTACCACAAGCCAGAGAGAAACTTCAGCAGAGGATGGAATGAAGTCTGGTGTGTCAGGGAAGCTTTGTGTCTACACTCAATGTCCACTTTCATTCCCTTTAGCATTCTTTCCAAACTATTTCTAATTCTCCAAGGTGGCAACCCTGTCTCTGCTCTTTTTTATTTTCTCACTTTATTGCAAACATCTAGGTCCTCTACCACAAGCATTTCAATCCTCTTCTTTCCCTCTGACCATCACTATATTGCCACTGGTCTTTCTTCCCCATTTTACTTCCTGTTTACTCTTCAACCTTTGCTATGGATAATAACTTTGTCTATCTCCTCCAGGCCCTCCAAGACCTGGTCTCATAATTGTTTCTTCTGATGATTTCCCCTCAGACTAGAAATATATCTAAGTATCCCATATGCTTAAAAACAAAACAACAGTGACAACAAACTTGCGTGTAGCCAGCTGAAGTGTTACTTTTTTAATTTTTTATTTATTTATTTGACAGACAGCAATTACAAGTAGGCAGATAGGCCTGCAGAGAGAGAGAGGAGGAAGCAGGCTCCCTGCTGAGCAGAGAGCACGATGCGGGACTCGATCCCAGGACCCTGAGATCATGACCTGAGCCAAAGGCAGAGGCTTACCTACTGAGCCACCTAGGTGCCCCTGAAATGTTACCTTTATCTATATTTTTTCTTCTTCTCCAATAAGCATATGCAAAGATGGCCTGGGGTGGCTGCTGCCACTTCCCCATCCATTGTATTTTTAATTCAAGTCAAACTATACCTAGACTCTCTTTTCTCAGTATAGTACAAATCAAGGTATTACGCTCAACCTCCATTCTGTTTTACACTTCATTGACATCTGACTTTGACCCAATTCCTTTCTCCTGCTGCCTTCATATTCCTAAATTCCATAAAATTTCTCTCAAATAATATTTTCCTGAATATGCTTCTAATATATCCTCAGCACTCTTTAAATATCATTCTAAATATCTTTCTCTGCCCCAAATCAAATTGCTTCTGCTTAGAATGGCCTTCCTCTTATCTGTCTGCTGAAATTTTGTGCATCACTCAAGGTCTAATGTGAGTATCATCCACTTTGTAAACAGCCTGTTTTCTCTTTACCAAAATTTAGTACTTTCTTCTGTGCTTCCATAGCACTTAGTAATATTTTTTACCTTCTGACTTTTGTTGTTATTGTTTCTTAACTTATGACACTTTTTGAAAGTAGAGAGGGAAAAAATAGATAACAACACTTATGCTCCAACAAATATTAACATTTTCTGTTTCAGATATATTTTTTAGGAAAAATATATACATATGACAAAACCCTCCTGCTTTTCCAGAGAAAACCACTGTCCTAAAACGATTCTACTTAGAAGTAATAGACTATCTGTTCTATGTTTTGAATGCCTACATGTGCATATACATATATGTTTATATGTGTCTAATAAATACACATGTGAGTGTGTGCATATATGTGTGTGTTTATATATGCATATATATATACCCTTAAATAAATGATATTAATGTCTGTAATTTTCTTCTATAAAGAGGTGCTGTACATAGTACTTTGTAACTGGCTTTTTGGTGAAACATGTTTACTAATTTGTATAGGTTGATATGATAAAAGAGATCATCAATTTTAAATCTACATATGAATTCAATCACATGTCCCCATTCCTATATCAGTGGACATTAAAGATGTTATTGTTTTTGTTTGTCCCATTTTGCTCTTACAAACATTGCTAGGATAAATATTTTGTACTTGTTTCTTTGTGTATTAAGCAAACATTTCTGCATAGTATATCTAGAATGGCCACAAAGTCTTTATATACTGATAGGAAGTGATTTGAATGCTTTCTTCTATTTTTTTTGAACATATAATGTATTATTTGTTTCAGGGGTACAGGTCTGTGAATCATCAGTTTTACACAATTCACAGCACTCATCATAGCACATACCCTCCCAGTGTCCATAACCCAGCCACCCTATCCTTCTCCCCCCACCCCCAAGCAACCTTCAGTTTGTTTGCTGAGATTAAGAGTCTCTTATGGTTTGTCTCCCTCCCTGGTCCCACCTTGTTTCATTTTTTTCCCTCCCTTAATGTAAAGTTGGTTTTTCTCCCCTGAGCTTGTAGACACTTCCCTGAGAGTCATTAAAGCATGTCCTGATAGTTCTTTTCAGATGATCATTATGAGTAAGGATCTCATGTATGGAGACTATGTACTTGCTCTGTACATAGAAGGGCATTGCTGAATCAGTATTAAATATTGTCAAAGGGATATCCAAATAGATTGGTCTTATTCACACTCCCACAAGAAATACAGAAAAGTTCCTTTACTCCAGGTCATTGCCAAGAATTTGAATAGTGAGATTTTTAATTGTTTTGCCTGGTGAATAATACAATTTATTAATCTCATTAGTTAGTAAATTATTTTAGTTAGTAAGAATTTCACTCAGTGTAAGTGAAGATTAGCATATTTTGCATATATATTGGCAATAACTATCTGTATTATAAGAATTGTCTCTCTGTAATCTTTGCCCACTTACACTGTGCTATTCACTGCTGACTTCCAGAATTTCTGCATAGAGTCTGTACTAACACTTAATACTATGTACAAATATGTATTTCCCTCTGTGGTATATCTTTTCACATTGGTATGTTGTCTTCTGCCATAGAAATAATTTTCATTTTAATGCTTTCAAATACATGAAAATATATCTATATGATTAGGCATGTTTAAGTAATCACCTTGATGTGATCATTCTGAAGATAGATACCTATAAGTTATCTTATGTATTTTCTGAAGTTTTGAAGCTATTTTTTTACACTTACATTTTTAAAACATCTAGATTTTACTTTGTTAAGATGCAAATGTATTGATTTGGACTGGAGATAAAAGAATAGAAAAAATGGTAAATTATACTTTAATTTAATACATATCTCTATGAAGATTTTCCTTAAATAACAATGCGTATGTATTACTTTTGTCCTTTTAATAAAAATGAGATTAACATCCAAACATTCATTTCTAATGTCAGCAATATCAAACACATTAACAATGTTGATTCTTGATGCCCCGAAGAGAAGAAAAAATATTAAATACTATTCAGTAGTAAGAGTTACACTGCTGCTACAGAAAATTTGGGGGTAAATTTATGTGTGATTCCACCAATGGGAGAAAAAAAAGAAGATCACTGCCAGCCAGTAGATAGACTTTTTCAAGTGACAGTGACACTAATCATAATCAAAATACCTAAGTAATTTTGTATCCTTCATGCCTAAAATATTTTTTTCTAAAATTCCTATGCATTTATTGTGTGATGAATGTGAATGTTTCCCAGGAGATGGGTTCAGGTCAGCTAAGTACTATATCATAGATTTTTTTTTTTTTTAAATATCTGTGTCCTCCATTATATTTAACATCCTTGAGAACAGATGCAAAAGTTTGGGCATTTTTGGAAAGGCCAAATTTCTGAGTGGAGTGACTGTACAACATAGGTGCTCAATAGTTGTTGTTGTTGTTGTTGTTGTTGTTTTTTAGCTGATTAGAACTGAAATCCTACGTATCCATAAACAGTGGATTTTATTGAAGTAGGGCAATGAGATATCTCAGACTGAGGATAGGATGATTCAACTTTGTAAGAAGTGATCTGTTTTTATTGTTTTATAAATTCTTTTTTGTCTTTCTTCACATTCTTGGAATTTAAATTACCTTCCCCACTTGAATTCCCACAATCTGGCTATATTTACCTTTCTGGGATGCTTCTTATTCACTTGGAAAACACACAATATCTACTGCTTCTAATTTTCTGAAACTATATATAGATTCTTGACTTTTCTACAATGCTCATTTGCTTCTGAAATAGACCTATAATAGAGTAGTTCCCAATTATATTTTGCCATGTATACAACTGTCTCACTTCCATGGCTTGTTTTATCAGGCATGTGTTTACCAATTACCATACTTTTCAATGAAAAAGAAAGACCTACTGATAAGGACAACAGAGTCTTTCCACAATTAAAAAACAGAAGGAAAAAAAAAAGGGCAACTGGGAAAATCTAGCTGTATGTGGTCTTTATTCAGACATTTATCTTCTTGTGGTCTCATTTTACTTAAATAAAATAAGAGAGATTAGACTACTCACTCTTACAGAGCATTTCTAAAAGTAATATTCTATCACAATTGGTCATTTAAGAGGTTGCTTTGATAAATTTCCACGTATTGTATGTTTACTTTATATTTATATTGACCTTTTCCTTAAGACACTATTTCTCAGTTGTTTTCATTGTAACATGCTCATGTAACATGCTGTCCCTAATTTATTGCAAACATTAGTTATATAAGGTCAAATAGATTTTTTGCTTTTAAAGATCATGTCCCCATGCCAAATTCCTTCATTTCACAATACCTTCCTGTAGAAGTTTATTTATTCATGGAGATCTGGTCGGTTATTACGAAAGAGACACAAATAGACCCAAAATAGCTATTTACATTACACAATCAACAAGAATGTGTTACCTGCTGCACTCTCAGATGATCTTCACATATTCTTTTGTAATTGTTTCTTCAAACTCAATGCAAATTTTCTGTTAAATATTAGGAGCTAGAGTTAAATTGCATGTTAATTTATAAACACAAATCATGCAGAAATAGAATTACTATATTTTTATTCTTTGACCAGGTCACTCTTCTCTTAGCCACAATACCTTCAAAGAAAAAAAAAAGAATTTTAATAGAGTAAATTCCTTCATAAAACACCTCATGATTCCTCATATTTTTTAATACTGTGGATAAAATGTTTTTTAATACATTTTTCTTATGCATTTGGACATACTTTCATAAAAATGCATGTTAACTTTAAGTGACATAGAAATGAACCTCTTTTATTTTAAAGTAGAATATTACAAAAATTTCCACAATATATGACATAGAAATAAAGTATTTATTTTCCTTTGCTAAAAGAATACCTGCATGAATGAAGCGCTTTACTGTGTTAAAAAATAAAAAGACTTAATATCCTAAAAAAAAATTCCATTTTTACTAAATTAATCTATAAATTTGATACACATCAAAAATAACTGTGAAGGAATATTTTGTGTAGTAAATAGCTGATTCTAAATAAATTACGGAAGATCACAGAGTCTTTCTGATGCAGGGAAACAAAAAGGAGGTCTTCCCAAGCTATCGAGACTTATAATAAAGCTGCACTAATTATTTGTTATTGACAATAGGGAACAAAATCCAGGCATTGGAACAAAGTAGAGGGCATAGTAGTAGATCCACATATGGAGGATTTTGCATATATGACAAAAATACTTTTCCAAATCAGGAGGAGAAATAATAGACTATTCCTGACAAAATAGATTAACCAGTGGGAAATACACAAGTATTTCCTTACCTCATACCATGTACAAGAATAAGTTCCAAATGGTTTTAATATCTAACCACAAAAATAAAATTTCTTGGGATGCCTGGGGGGCTCAGTCCCCTAAGCCTCTGCCTTCAGCTCAAGTTATGATCCCAGGGTCCTGGGATTGAGTCCAGCATTGGGCTCTCTGCTCAGTGGGGAGCCTGCTTCTCCCTCTGTCTGCTGCTCCCCCTGCTTGTGCTCTCTCTCTCTGATAAATGAATAAAACCTCAAAACACACACGCACACAAAAAATTAAAATTTCTTAAGGGAGAAAATATAGAATAACTTTATAACCTCAGATAGAAAGGAATTTATGAAAACAAGAGGCAAAATGTTATAGAATATAATGCAAAATTTCACATTTTTATTACATAAAAAAATATAATTCTTACATACAACAAAAGAATAAACCTGATTTTAAAATGCAAGCTACATGCAAGGGAAATGTATTTATAATATTCCCATGTGGCAAAATATTATAATACACAGCATAAAGAGCATCAACAAACCAATTTTGTTTTGTTTTGTTTTGTTTTGCTTTAAGATTTTGTTTATTTATTTAACAGGGAGAGTGCACTAGTAGGCAGAGTGCTGGGCAGAGGGAGAGGGAGAAGCAGGCTGTCTGCTGACAGGGGCTCCATCCCAGGACCCTGGGATTATGACCTGAGCCCAAGGCAAATGCCTAACCAACTGAGCCACCCAGGTGCCCCAACAAACCAATTTAAAATATATAAACACTGAATAGAAAAAAAAAAGTAATGGAGATTAAGAGATAATTCAAAGAAAATAAATTACTAAGAGCCAATAAATGTGAATGAAGATATTCAACTTCCCTTGTAATCTGTAGATGCTTTTAAAACAACAGATACCACTTTATACTCATTGTTTGGCTAAAATGGAAAGAGGGGAACTGAAGATCATCATTAGGCAAACACTGCAATAATAAATATATAGATAAGATCCACCAATAGATGCTAAAAGTAGGTGAAGTTGTGAAGAGTAGCAGATTTTGCATAATCTTAGAGCATCTCCCGCAAGGTATTTATTAACTACAAAGTGAAAGAGAGTAATTTCACAGTGGAGAAACCCAGACAAACATCACCTTAACTAAGTGATCAAGGTTAACAACACCAGTAATGAGCTGTTGATATAATAAATCTCTTGATGCCATGCACCATGGATATGTCATGTCTGTGGCTGTGTTGCCCCCCCCAAAAAACCCCCACATAATCTCATTCCAAACTTGACAGAACATGAGATAAACCCAAATTGAGGGATGCACTACAAAATAACAGTATTCTTCAGAACTGTCAAGACAAGGAAAGACTGGAAATGTAACAGATTGGAAAAGCCTAAGGAAAAATAACAACTAAATGCAATGTGGGATCCTTAATAGGATCCTAGAATAGAAAAACTGGTAAAATTCGAGTTAAGGTCTGCCATTTAAAGAATTGTATTTTGCCAATGTTAGCTTCCTGGTTTTAATAATTGCACCACAGTTACATAAGATGTTAACCTTAAAGGAAGCTAAATGAAGACATATGGAAACTCATTTAATACTTTTGCAACTTTTCTGTAAGTACAAAATTATTTCAAAATTAAAAGGTAAAAAGAGGGGTGCCTGGGTGGCTCAGTGGGTTAAAGCCTCTGCCTTCGGCTCAGGTCATGATCCCAGGGTCCTGGGATCGAGCCCCACATCGGGCTGTCTGCTCAGCGGGAAGCCTGCTTCCTCCTCTCTCTCTCTCTGCCTGCCTCTCTGCCTACTTGTGATCTCTCTCTGGCAAATAAATAAATAAAATCTTAAAAAAAATAAAAGGTAAAGAGAAATAATGAAAGGCATGAAGAGAAACAGAAACTTTCATTAATTGTTAGAGAGAGGTTCAAGAACAATTTTATAACATATGGTAAAGTTTAATATAAGCATATGCCTTAACCCAACACAATCTCTTTTAGGCATATACTTTAGAGAATTATTTTCAAATCTTGAGTTGTAATCCATTAATGGGTAATTAAATTGATTTAGTGGTTACATTAGAATCTTTGAGAATTCAGAACAGAACAATAGGAGAGAATAGAAGAGCAAAGAGAATGTCAAAGCATATTACGGTAACAGGATTGTTTTGTGAATATAAAATTTACGTATGTGTGTACTGTGCCAGCATGTACAACTGGGCACATTACAAGAGGCGGGAGGCACCGTAGACTTTGATGTGAGTCGTGTCTCTGTATCTGAGCAGTGAAGAACCTAGAATGCTCATACACCACACTGGTCTATGTATCGGATTTTGTTGTCAAATATATATCTTATTGAAGATGGGTGTCAACACCATTTGTCTAGAGAAGTTCTAGCACTTTTATGAAATAGGTTAGAATAATTTGAAGGTTTTTTTGCCAAAGTGAAAAATTGGAAACAAATGTGGAGCTAAAGAAAAACGATCAAACTGTGCTCTGTATGTATACAGTGGAATGTTATATGCTGGGAATTGACAAATCTGTCCCATCGTCTGCTTTTGTAAATTAAGTTTTATTGTAACATGGCCCCCAATTTATTTATGTATTGTCTGTAACTGCTTTTACCTATAAAAGCACAATCAACTGCTATATTGTGCCACATACATATATTGCCACTAATCAATATATGAAACTATAAAAGCTGCAACACAGACTGTATGATGTAGACTTAAAAGAATTACTATCTTGCCCTTTACAGGAAGTTTTCTGACCCCTGATACATAAGAAAATTATGAAAGTGGAGCTACATATATCCACATGGTTAAACAACAACAACAACAAAAAATGCCCCATGGAAAACATTGCAAAATACTATGCCATTTTAGGACTTTTAAAATATTTGATATATATATGTAGTTATATTTATATATAAATATGTTTATAATATAATATAATATGCTTATAATATAAATATAATTTATAATACATAAAAAACAGAATATTTATAATTTATTTTTGTACAATAAAATACATTAAATATATTATTATTTATTTATACACACACAGTTTTTGTGAAAAACATGCATGGTTTAATTTGTCTGCATAACAAATGACTACAAACATAGTGGCTTAAAACAAAATCCACTTATTAGCTCACAGGTCTACATGTCAGAAGTATGAGCATTGGGTGACTGAATTCTTTATTCGGGGTCTCACAAGATTGATATCGAGGTGGCATCAGGGTCTTATCTGAGGCTGGAGGGTCTTTTCCAGGCTCATTCAGATTGTTGGAAGACTTTAGTTCCTTGTAGTATGTAAAGAGACTCCTGTGGTTTTTTTATTGTTGTTGTTATTGTTGTTGTTCTGTTAGCTGGACTCCTTCTTACTGCCTGCATTCCTTGCCACATGGCCCCTTCTATTTTCACAGCCAAGGATGGAGAATCCCCTGCCATCATCATCACACTGAATTGTCACTACATTTTGAATGTCTTTCCAGGAACAATTCTTTTAAGAGCTCCCTGATTAGATCAGGCTATTTGAGAATAAGCTTCTTTTGTTAAGGTCAGCTAACTTGAGAACTTTATTACATTTGCAAAATCCAATCACAACAGCACCTAGATTAATGTTTGAGTAATAGGAGAAAGTTAATATACACCAGATGCCTGGGATCTTAGGAACCATTTTAGATTTCTACCCATACAATGCAATAGAGTGATAAAAACCATTTAATAATATTATTTACTCCAGGAATGGTTAGAGGTACTCAGATGTCTTGAAATATACCTGTAGTATTTCTTTCCTCAAATAACTGTAAAGCAAATATGGCAAATTATTAAAATGAAATTCTGTTACATATTTAACATGTAAATGTGCATTGTAGTATTCGATGTAGTATTCTATGTTTAACCACAGCCCCTTAGCATTTTTATAACTCTCTTATCATCAGACTTAATACAATCATTTCTGAACATCAGGTGCATGTCATGGACAATTTTGTGCCACATACATATATTGCCACTAATCAATATACGAAACTTGTAAGAAAGGTATGAATATCTATAGGTCAAAGTTGAAAACAAAATGTGACCAACTAGTTGAGTTTTAATAATCTCACAAGTGGAGAAGTTTGGTTGCATTGAAACACTTTGTATTTTTTACCTCATCTAACTTTGTTAATAATCAGTGCCCATGTCTTCCTTGGTATTAAACTCTAAATTCTTGAAAGAAAGGTGCCTTGCTTTATTTATTTTTCATAACTCATAGTTCCTGAAACAGTAATGCTCATATAATAGGTACTCTTTTTTTTTTTTTACTTTATTTAAGCTTTATTTAAACATATGATGTAACCCCACCACCCTCACCCAACCCCTCTTCCCCCCACCCCCCTCAGTTTGTTTTATGACATTAAGAGTCTCTTTTGGTTTTTCTCCCTCCCGATCCCATCTTCTTTCATTTTTACTTTTCCTACCACCTTAACTGGAGGTTCCTTAAAAAATTGAAAATAGAGCTACCTTATGACCCAGCAATTGCACTACTGGGTATTTATCCTAAAGATACAAACGTAGTGATCCAAAGGGGCACGTGTGCCCGAATTTTTATAGCAGCAATGTCCACAATAGCCAAGTTATGGAAAGAACCTAGATGTCCATCAACAGATGAATGGATAAAGAAGAAGTGGTATATATATACGATGGAATACTATGCAGCCATCAAAAGAAATGAAATCTTACCATTTGCGACGACATGGATGGAACTAGAGCGTATTATGCTTAGCGAAATAAGTCAACTGGAGAAAGACAACTACCACATGATCTCCCTGATATGAGGAAGTGGAGATGCAACGGGGGTGGGAGTTAAAAAAGATTTTATTTGTTTATTTGACACAGAGAGAGGGATCACAAGCAAGCAGAGAGGCAGGCAGAGAAGGGGAAGCAGGCTCCCTGCTGATCAGAAAGCCTGATACGGGGCTCGATCCCAGGACCCTGAGACCATGACCTGAGCTGAAGGCAGAGGCTTAACCCACTGAGCCACCCAGGCACCCCAATAGGTACTCTTTTAATTGATTACATGTTATAGGAGGGCTCCTAGCATCAGGTGAGAGAATACAATAGAATACTAAAATTCCTTTATAAATGGGACGAGTGTGTATGTGTTGGGGGGTGCTGTGGAAGTGGGAAGGGGTTTGATAGAGGATCACATTTTGACATTAGGAGTCAATGATAAAATTCCATTCTTACTCTGATGTTTGGAATCACCCCCCCCCCCACACACACATGGAAGATTGGAACATTCCATTACCTTTTAAAGAGGATGTCTTTTCTGCCCTGTTCTAGAGGTTCGTTAGCTATAACCTTTTTGTTTTCACATCTCACCACTTTGCTGGAATCTCAAATACTCAATTCTCCTTAGAAATAAATGTCATGGTATTAACCATGCATATTAATAATAACACTTAGAAATTTCACAAAGAATTAGAACTTCAAAACAGCACACCAAAACTCTCACTGTGGAAAATGTACTGAGTATATATTTATACTACAGATATTTAATCATATTTATTTTTGATAATCCAGACATAGTCATGTAATAGTTACAGATAGAACCAGGCTTCCATGTGTGTAGGGTAAATTATAACATGTGATGAGCTGTAGGAACTCCTACTCTCAAATATAAATTTCTCTCCTAGCTATGAGCAAATTCCCCCAAGAGGTACTCTTAGAAGGTATTATGACTTGCCAAGTGCCTGGGTTTGCTGACTGCAAATACTACAAGCTATACTGAAGCATGATATCTCCCATATAGACCTCATTAAATGCTCTAGGCATGATATAAATAGCAAGAGTAATGAGCCAAAGCTAAAAAATATGGATTCTAGGAATTTCCTCAGGTACAACAAACTCTGTGACCTTGAACATATGAAATAAGTTATCTAGACCTCATGTGATTCAATTCTTAAATCAGGATAATGTACATTACCTCACTATATCAATTCGGTTATGGATTTATGCTTCAAAAATATGACTGTACAAATAAAGCAGTTGTTGTTGTTTTTTTCCTGCTATCTCTCTCTTTTTTACATGAATTAAGTCTGGAGCTAGTCTTTCCAGGGCCAGCATATGGTGTTATGTGTTTTTCAGGGGCCTAGGCTTCTCCTGGGTCTAATGCAGTCAGTCCATAGTTCTCAGTGTCATTGATTAAGTTCCAGCCTTGACATCTGCATTCCAGGTAGCAGAGCAAAGAAAGGAACAACAGAACGTCTGAAGTAAACCAGCTATATCTTAATGTGGTTTCTCAGATGCTTCTGCATAATCTTTCTTCTTGTATTGGCCTAACATTTTGCTATGCTTTTTGTAAGAAAAGTGAGCAATATAATATTAAGGGGTCACATGTCCAACTCAAAATCAGGCATTCTATTTTCTAAGGAAGAAAGGGAAAGGACATATTAGTGTATGATGAGCAGTTGCAACTATATGAGTTAAATCCAAGGCCTGGGCAGATAGTGAGGTGTAACTTCAACATCTTAGAGTTATAATTCTATAATCTTTGTCTATACAAGCATGTAAAAAATCCTCACCATATGCACATGCACACATATATTTAACCTGCCTGTCAAATTTATGAATATGAAAATCTAGCATAAAACACAATCTTTTTGATATGCACAGCTTTTTAAAAATAACATTTCCATGAGGCACTAAAGCTTTAATATCTACAACATTCCTAAAAAGGGAAAAAAACATACACATACCACAGAGCTTAGAACCTGCTATCAATTCCATTCACAGTGGCAGAATGGCTCTAATAGCAAAGACATTTATGAGTCATAAATTACCATTTATAAATGCAGTGTTTAGTGTTCATTTCAATGGACGACATATGGTCGCAACATTTCCAAATAGCTTGAACTGATAAATAGGCCACTGAAGTGGTTCAATTTGTTAAAATGCTAACACATTAACTCCTGCAGGAGTCAGGCTGCAGGTTTGCATCTGAAATGCTGAGCACTGACTTTGAGATTGCAAGATGCTACCTTTGGAAACTGGGCGAGGATTTATGAAGTGGGTTCCGCAGTCCATTTTTCATCATGATTTATATGATTCCATGTGGAAAGACTTAGTGATCCATCAGGGAAGAACCCCACTCCTTTCCCTTCAAGTTTCAGAAAAAGACTCCCCTCAATACCAACAATGTCCTACAGTTTTAGTTGAGCTTTATCTGGTGGACATGATTGGGGGCCAAGGTATTTCCAGTGTTTTCAAACAAATTAGTGAAATCCTGTAGCCTTTCCAGGGGGAGAGAAAAGAACCAATAGAGAGATGTCTGACCTACAGTTAGCACATTTATATTAGAAATTAATTTAGAGGGTCCAGTGGGTAGGAGCTAACAAGTAAATAGCTGAACAAACTGAAAACAATAAGTAAATCGCTGAACAAGCTGCAAAAAAAAGAAAAAAACTCCTTTTAGATATGTCAAGAGAACTTAGTCACTGGGAAAACTGCTAATCCCAAGACTGGAGAGACAGACAGGCAGATAAAGAAATTTACAACTTGCCAGAGTGCAGACTCATAAGCAGAAGCCTCCACAGGAACCAGTACTTGGGTAAGAAAACCTGAATTGTAATTGGCAAATTTCTAGGGGCTCAGTGTGGGTGAATTTTAGCTATTATGACCACCAGCAGGACCCAGTCTAAGGGAAACACACACACACTTCCTTGAGTTTTACTTTCAGTTCTACCAGATTCTTGCAGTGCATATCAGAAAAATCCCCCTGTACTTCCAGCAGGAGGAGAGAAATGTAAACATTTTGAAATCTGCCAAATCATTCTGTTCTTAATAAGGCCTGTTCTTAGGAGAAACTCTTATCAGAGCCTAACCTACTGGGAGTTTATAAGAGCCTAAAATGACCTTGGGAAGAGAATTACCTAACTCCAGTCTGCCCTAGTCTTCCACACAGGAAAGGGAAATGATTCAGCCTCCTCTAGTCTTCCATGTTAGAGAAGAGTGATACCCAACTCTAGCCATCCTAATCTAGCTGAGATTAGATATCCAGAGCACAAGCTCACTGAAAGATTGAGACCTAATCATAGGAACATTTTCTCCCCTCACACCTTACAACTATGTTACTAATGACCTATTTACTACAGTTCCTTGCACACAATAATCATGTCTGGCTTCTGAAAATAAATCACAAGGCACACTAAAGGAAAACAACAATACCACAGACTGAAGGGATAGAGAGAACATTAGAACCAGACTGAGACATGGCAGGGCTGTTGATTTATCAAATGAGGATTTTAAAATAAGTATAATTAATAAATGAAGGGCTCTAACAACAACAACAACAACCACCCCAAAATAGACACTGCACAAATACAGATGGATATTGTAAGCAGAAAGAAGAAATTTCTAAGAATCACAAAAAAAAAAAAAACTTGAGATAAAAAACATTGTAATAAAAATGAAGACCGCCTTTGAGGATTTATCAGTAGACTGGACGTGGCTGACCAAAGATTCTCTGAACTTGAGGATATGTCAACAGAAATTTCCAAAGTTGAAAAACAAGCACAAATGCTTGAGAAAAATAGGCCAAGAACATCTAATAAATGTGGAACAACTATAAAGATGTAACGTATGCATAATGAGAATATCAGAGGCAGAAGAAAAAGATAAATTAACAGAAAAAATATTTGAAACAATAATAACTATGAATTTTTCCAAATGAATGTTAAGTATCAAACCACAAATACAGGAAGGGAACACTTAACAGGATAAATGGCAAGAAACAAAATAAAACAAACAAGAAACTATAGCTAGTCGTATCATATTTAAATTCCAAAACATCAAAGACGAAGGAAAAAATCTTGAAAGAAACCAAAGTGGGCTGCTGGGGTGGTGGAGGGAATAGCTGTCCTGTAGAAAAGGTAATATAAGAATTACACCAAAATTCTGAGAAATCATGCAAGCAAGAGAGTGAAATATTTAAAGTTCTGAAAGAAAAAACCCACCAACCTAGAATTTTGTATCCTATGAGTTTGTTCTTTAAAAGTGAAAAAATAACAGGGCTTTCTCAGACAAAAAGAAGACTTCAGAAAAGGAGTCATCATGAACACAGAGGGGCATTACATAATAATAGAAGGGCCAATTTAAAAAAGATTAACAATTCTAACAAGAGAGCATCAAAATACATGAGGCAAAAACTGATAGATATACAGGAGAAATAGATGAATTCACTATTGTAGTGGGTACTTCAAAACTCTTCTATCTATCAGAATTGACAGATTGAACAGGCAGAAAATTGGTAAGGAAGTAGAAATCAGTATCCCCATCAATCAAAGGTATATATTTTATATCCTTAGATTACTTCACCCAACAAGAGCAGAATATATATTCTTGTCAAGCTCACATGAAACATTTACCAAAATATATCAAATTCTGGGCCATAAAACACCTTAAAATTTTTTGAAGAATAGATAACTATACAATGTATGCTCTCAGACCATGTTAGAATCAAACCAGAAATCAACAACAACAACAAAGCACCTGGAAAAATCCCTAAAATACTTAGAGATTAAACAACAGACTTCTAAATAATCCATGTTTCAGAAAAAAAAAAAACTCTCAAGAGAAATTTAAAATAATTGGAAATAAATGACGATGAAAATACAACACCAAAACTTGTGGGAGATAGCAAAATTGGAATAGAGGGAAATTTAAAGCACTGAATACATACATTACAAGTGAAGACATATCTAAAATCAATAATCTAGGAGCGTCTGGGTGGCTTAGTGGGTTAAAGCCTCTGCCTTCGGCTCAGGTCATGATCTCAGGGTCCTGGGATAGAGCCCCGCATCGGGCTCTCTGCCTGGCAGGGAGCCTGCTTCCTCCTCTCTCTCTGCCTGCCTCTCTGCCTACTTGTGCCCTCTCTGTCTGTCAAATAAATAAATAAATAAATAAAATCAATAATCTACGCTTCCACTTAGGGAACCAGAAAAAAGAAAAGCAGATTAAATCCAAGAGTAGCAGAAGAAAAGAAAAAAATCAGATCATAAATCATTGAAATTGAAAACAAAATCAATAGAGAAAAGCAATAAAACCAAAAGCTGGATCTTTGAAAATAATCAATGACATTAACAAAGTTCTAGCCAAACTAACAAAGAAAAATGAAAGATATAAATTACTAATATTAGAAGTAGAAGAGGGGACACCACTGCAGATTCTATGGACATAAAAAGAATAATAAAGGAATACTATGAACAATTCTGTGCCCACAAATTTGATAACCTGAATGAAATAGACCAATTCCTGGAATGACACAATCTGCCAAGCTGTTGAGAAGAAATAGATGATACGAATGGGTCTGTGTCTACTAAAGAAATTGAATAAATAATTACTAATCTTAAAAACCACAAAGACCAGATTCAGATGTGTTCACTAGTGAACTCTACCAAACTTTTAGGGAAGAAATTACACCAATTCTCTACAATCCCGTCCAGAAAATAGAATCAGAGGAAACACTTTCCAACTCATTCCTTGAGGCCAAGAGATAAAATACCCAGGATAGTCAACACAATATTTAGGGAGGAAAAACAAAGTCAGAGGACTGATGCTATGCAGTAAAGATTTACTATAAAACTGAAATAATCAAAGCAATGTCAGATTGGTCAAACAATAGAGAAATAGACCAACAGAACAGAGTAGAGAGCTGAGATATAGATCCACACAAATATAGTTAACTGATCTTTGACAAAGGAGCAATAACAAAGGAGCAAGAAAAGACAATCTCTTCAACAAATGGTGATGGAAAAATTGGATATACACATGTAAAATTATTAGTTTAGACCCAAAGTTTATATTTTCCATAAAAATTAACTTTTATTGGGTCATATGCCTAAATGTAAAATGCAAATCTATAAAATTCATAGAGGAGAACATTGGAGAAAATCTAGAAGACCTTGGGGTTTGGCAGGGATTCTACACACAACACCAAAAGCACAATCCATGAAATAAATAACTGATAGACTGGACTTCCTTAAAATTAAACCTTCTGTTCTTCAAAGACTCTGTCAGGAGAGTGAGAGAATGAGATGAGAAGACACAAACTGGGAGAAGATACTTTAAAAAGACAAATCTACGTATATAAAGAACTCTTAGAAACCACCCCCCCAAATAAACAAACAAGTAAGCCAATGGAAAAAAATGGGTAAAAGATCTGAACAGACACCTCACCGAAGATGACATACAGATCAGGACTATGCATAGAGAAACTCAATGTTATACAACATTAGAAAGTTGCAAATTCAGACAATGAGATAGCACTACACACCTACTAGTATGGCCAAAATCCAAAATACTGACAACATTAACTACTGGCAGAGATGTGGAGCAACACAGATTCTCATTCACTGCTGGTGGGAATGCAAAATGTTAGTCACTTTTGAAGATAGTGTGGCAGTTTCTTACAGAATTAAACATACTCTTACAATACAATCCCACAATTGTGCCCCTTGGTATTAAAAGCCAGGGTAAAAATTTATTTTCACACACAGGCACAAAACTGCATGTAAATGTTTATAACAGCTTTATTCATAATTGCCAAAACTTGGAAGCAACCAAGATGTCCCTCAGTAGGTGAATGGATGAATAAACTGTGGTCCATTCAGATAACAGAGAATTATCAGTGCTAAAAAGAAATGAGCTATCAATACACAAAGAGACATGGAAGAAACTTAAATGCACATTACTAAATACAAAAAGCCAATTTGAAAATCCTAAATATTGTATGATCCCAACTATATAAGATTCCAGAAGAGGCAAAAACTCTGAAGACAGTGAAAAGATCCATGGTTGCCATGGGATAGGGAGTGGCGGGAAGGATGAATAGGCAGAGAACAGAAGATTTTTTACATCAGTGAAACTATTCTGACACTATAATGGTGGAAGCATACATTATAAATTTGTTCAAATCCACAGATTGTATAACATAGAGTGAACACTAGTGTAAATTTTGGACTTCAGATGATAATTATGTGTTAGTGTAGGTTCATCAGTTATAACAACTCTGGTGTGGGATGTTGACAGTGGGGGTGGTCGTGAGGTGTGGGGGCCAGGGATATATGAAATCACCATGTATTTTCTGCTCTCTCTCTCTCTTTTTTTTTTTTTTTTGGTGTGAATCCAAAACTACTCTAGAAAAAATAAAGCCTATTTTAAAAATGAATTTAGAGGGACGCCTGGGTGGCTCATTTGGTTAAAGCTGCCTTCGGCTCGGGTCATGATCCCAGTGTCCTGGGATCAAGTCCCACATCGGGCTCCTTGCTCGGCAGGGAGCCTGCTTCTCCCTCTGCCTCTGCCTGCCTCTCTGTCTGCCTATGCTTGCTCCCACTCTCTCTCTGACAAATAAATAAAATATTTTAAAAAATGAATTTAGAAAGGAGGAACAGGCATCTGGCAAATTTTGGAGACAACCATTATTCTAGCCTTGACTGATCACCATAAATATTCAATCTACCATTGCTACTACCCCTTCTCATGTAATCTACCATCTTTTCTCGAAGTATCTAACCCCAAGCTGGGCCTCACATCTTTCTAAACTTTCTTCCCAGAAAGCCTGTGATCCATCCCACTATAATTATTACATGCTGTTATGAAAGCCTGTTTTCTTTTTCTAGGGCCCATTTTCCCTGAGGACAAGAACCACGCTTCTCTTTCTTTCATCCTGTTGTAGAGAGACAGTATGGGGTAGTGTTTAAGCAAGGGGATTTGGGAGCCAAACTGCTTAGATCTGAATCCCAGTTTGAGCACTCGTTAACTGCATGGTGCTTGCCAAATCATTTCATTTCTCTCTGCTTGTCTTTTCATCTGTAAGATGGGGATAATAATAAAATCTACTGCAGAGAGTTGTTGAGAAAAGTAGAAGTAATAATAAATGTAAAGGGACTAAGGAGTGAATAACAAGCCATAGAGAGGTTTTAGCTTCCATTATTCCAACCCTGCACTTGGCCACAGTGTTACCCTCCTTGGGAACACGCAGTGTCACTTTTCTCTCTTGTAAAAGGATGGTTCTTGTCCCCTGATAAAAAGATTACATGCACGTGATGAGGAGCATTTGTGGGGTGAAGGGTTTTTTGCAGCCTTGAAATCATATTACAGGGAAAAAAAATTTCTGTCTTCTCTTCTAACTCTGAGACTCTACCCTCACCTGAAGATGTGAAAAGAGATTAAATTCCTCTCAGTCCAGCATTCTTTTTTGCCCAACCCAAAGTCAAAATTGTTCATAATGGTCTGCTCTTATAGAAAAGAAATCACTTTACACGTTCAGATTTCATCAAGTGGCTAGATGTGGTTGCTCCCAGCTGTGACTGATAGAAGCAAGAAAATAGGAGGTGAAGAGAGGAGTCTGTGAAGTCATAGACAAACGGAGTCCTTTTATAAAAGATCACCTGCTGGCCATGTTCAAACCCCAGGGCAATAATTCAGATGTCAGGTGGCTATGGGCAGACATGGTCAGAAGAAATAGGACTCTAAAAACAGGACTTAGCATAAAGAGCTGGGACTGGGAACTAGGAGGCTCAGGTTCCACTCTGGGTGATGTGAGGCATTAGACAAGTGATCTTGTGCAAGTCTTATTAATTCTTTGAATCAGAGATAAGACACGCTGGATTCCTGAGGGGATTAAATCAGAGGTAATGGGTATAGACATAATCTGAAAACTGTACAGGACAATAAAAGCAAATTTAAGGCAATATTATTTTTCCGATAAGAACCCATTTCTTCCTAATTTTTAAAATTGGATAGGCTTTTTTGTGAAAGAATAAAATATTATTATTATTATTATTATTATCCTTATTTTCTCTCTAACATTTAGAGTGTTTTCTGTATGTTCATAATCTAAATGTCTTCTGGTTCCATAGCCCTCACCATGTGATAGGAATTCAGCTCTCCATTCACTTATGCTGTCCTATGATGTAGAGGACATTTCTAAGGGGATGCCTTGCACACAACCACTAACTTTTAGTCTACTCCAATAACTGCCTCATGCCCCTCTTTCATAGTCTCCCAGTCCAATCTGCTGCCTGGAGGCCCCCTGGAGACATTGTCCTGGCCTATCAAAAATACACTTATGTAGCCGGATTGCTTGCTGGCTTTGGATGCCTCAAATGTTCTAATAGTCTGGGTCTCAGAAAGTATGCAAGTTCTGAAGAAATAGCACCAAAAAAGCCCTGCTTTCCCCCGGCTCCCCTGGTCCTATGCTGAATCTCATCCCTTAGACCCAGAACAACTCTCTCATACCTCGAGTCTCATGAATTTTCTCTTGAACAGATCCCACTATCTCTCTCCAAACTGTCTTGACATGGCAACTGAAATTTAAAAACCCGATAGAGGATAAACAATATATTTCCTCTTGGTTCTATTTCTCTCTCCCCTCCCACAATACTCTGCTGATTTCTTTCAACTTCAAAAACACCCCATGCATGTGAGTGGAAACAAATGGACATGTAAGAATAGAACTAAGACGGGAAGAGTGTATGTTGTCCAAACAAACAGCAAAAGCTAAACATATTTTGTTATAAACACATATGTCATGGATGCAAGTATACATACACAATTAAACCATATACAAAGAAAAGGTGACTTTTTTTTTTTTTTTTTTTTTGCTTCACTGGCGTACTATCCCCATTCCACTCAAGAGGTCAGCAAGAAAGCTTGAATTTGTCCATTAAAGATATCCAGATCACTCTTTGGTTAAATGATCTCTTTGTATTTAATATTCAGTGAATCCAATGATTTCAGATTTCCTTTCTGCTTCAGAGTGATTTAATATTGTTTTTATTTAGATTTTTCTGCTTTCCCTGTTCTTTTTCAAGATGGCGTGTTTGGCATAGGAGAGAGAGGGCCAAAGACCTCCACTCTGGGTGAGATGAGACTATAGATTCAGTGTTTTCCTGAAATCTTTAAATTTTGTGGTGTGGTCTGGCTCCTAATGAAGTGAGGGAGTGAAGCTATCCCATTTGTTCTTTAGAGCTGATATGCTCGATCCACTAGGCACAAGTACCCAATGGTAATCACTTAGCACTTTTTTTTTTATTTATCAAAGATATTTTTTCTGAATATAGAATTATGAATTGATAGGTTTGGGGTGTTTAATATTCTCTCATATACTATTTCATTCTCTTCTCATATATAGAATTTCTTATGAAAATTCACAGAATTTAAATTGACACACCCCTCTGTGTAATGTGTCAATTTTTTTCTGGCTGTTTTCAAGAATTTTTTTTTCTTATTTTTAGATTCCAGTAACTTGGTTATGATATAACAAGGCATAGTGTTCTATATGTTTATCTTGCTTAAGGTTGCTGAGCTTCTCAGTCTATAAATTTATGTCTATGAACAAACTTTGGAAATTTTTGGCCATTATTTCCTCAGATACTTTTCTGTCCTCTTTCCTTTCTTTATTATCCTTCTGTACCCCTAAATATCTGTATTTTAGTTCTTTTTATATTGTTTCATGGGTTCTAGAAATATTTTTTGAAATTTTTTGTTTTTCATATTGAATCATTTGTATTGGTCCATCTTCAAGTTCACAGGCTCTTCCATAACTTCCACTTTACTGTTAAGCCTACTTAGTACACTTTTACAATTTTCCCATATTGCATTTTTCAGTCTTATAATTCCATTTGTATCTTTCCAGAGTTGTTTTAATTCTAAGCTTCCTTACTTTTATTCGCATGGCAAAGGCATATTTTCCTTTATAACCTTGAGCTCAGTTAAAATAGTTATTTTAGAATTCTTTTTTGCCAATGCCAACATCTGTATCATCTCCAAGGTAGTCTACATGCATTGCATTTCCTCTTCAGAAAAAGTGTTTTCCAGTTTCTTTGAAGATAGGGTACTTTTGGATTGTGTATTTGTGAATAATATGCCCTATAGACTAGGTTATAATCCTGCCAGAAGGATTGAATCTGTAGTGTTGAATAATTTTATACGTTTTAACAAACAACTTAAATTGGTTGGAATCAAAGGGCAATCTCTCTGTCTGTTTTCCTGCAATGGGCAGCATAATACATCTTGGTTCAGATATTTTATCTTCAGTTGTGTTGCTTCTGTCCATGTCATTATCAGCAAGAGAGATGGGAAGAATTATACACAAAATTTGGAGGTTCCTCCTCTCTGGCTTTCATCTTTTCTGGATTTCTACCCTCCATTTCCATTAACTGTTGTTGCTTTTTATTCTATTTTCTGTTGTCACAAGCCAGAAAAACTGTGAGTTTTCTGAGTTTTTTCTACTTACTCCATGTGATGCAAACTGAACCAGCTCTCATTCTAAAAATTATGAAGCTAGAAAACCTGTCCATCATGTTAACTACAGTCCAGTATTTGTCTGATTTTGGTAATTCTCCCATGTTTTCAGGTAAGGTGTGTGTGTGTGTGTGTGTGTGTGTGTGTGTGTTTCAAAATTTATAGTTATTGTCTGCAAAAGAGTTGGACTGATAAGGGCCACTCATCCATGTTGGAAAAAATATATTTCCTTCTGTCACTGTTTCAGTTCTTCCTTGCTATATTTTGTGATGCTCTTCAATGCTGTTGTTTTCTTCTATTTTTTCCTATAGCTCTATTTCTTTCTGTTTGATTTGAGTATGTATTCTGTTAAGTTTATTTATCCAACTAGTAGTCATTTTGGACTTAGATTTCTTAAATTAAGCTCGAATCAATGCTGACCTTTGTTGTTGTTTTTTTTCCACACACAGTTCTTTTATTCCATTCTCATTTTTAAAGTTTCCTTTTTTCCTGAAATGTTTGGCAAATGTCCATGCCATTGTTATATTATTCTCATATTTCACTTGGATAGCCTAATCTGATGTTATTATTTATGCTAATAGAAGATGATTTACTTTGCTTCAGGAAATCTCTATATTACATCCCAAGCTTTACACTGGGGGCTGGGATAATTTTGTTCATGCCACACTTTTTAACCTGAGAAAAAAGAAAAAAAAAGAGAGATATAACAGTGGGGCAATGTGCAGCCTTTATTGTAGCGCCTGTATGTATGTCTCCTCTAATAGTTGCCAGTGTTTTCTACTGAGCTTCATCCAGTAGGGGAGTAAGGTAAGCAAAGTGTCATTATCTAATAGGATGCAACAATCTGACCTTAAGATTATTCCTTAACTCACTGTGAAAACCTGGAAAATGGAGAATCCTAGAGAATTTTATGGATTTTGATGAGACCATGACATGTACTAAGTTTTTATACAATAGATTTCACTGTCATTATGCCATTGATTACGTTATCATACTCATTCTACTTAAGTTCAGTGTAGGAGTTATTAGTAAGAATTCTCAGGATTTGCTTGAGGTTCATTTCCTTTCTTCTGTATTTCTTCATGAAGATAAGTGAGTGGGTTTAATGTGTGTAGCTTTCTAATCTGCACCTGGATTTTCACTGAATTGCCTGACACATTTAAAGGTGTATAGTATGTGGCATGATATATTGTTGCTTCTGATCATTTTTTCCCTGATTTTACTTTTTGTTCTTTTTGTTGATCATTTAACAAAATCTGGAGTATAGGGAGGGGAAGAATTGTGGCTCTTCTATCTGATTTCTTATCCATAAGCCTTTTTTATGTAGCTTACTAACTTGTCTTTCTGTCTTAAATTTTTTCTCTTCTTAAGATGCCATCAACCATCTCATCTAAGAGATTCTGATATCAAAATTTAATTATATTACTACTCACTTAAAATTCCCAATCACCTGAATATAGCACCAAAATCACAGACCAATAATAACAAAAACTAAATTTGACTCCATTAAAATTAAAAACATTTGTGAGTCAAAGGGCACTATAAAGAGTGAAAAAAAATCCAGATTGGGAAAAAGTATTTGTAAATCATAATCTGAAAAGGGATTAATGTCCAGAGTATATGAGGAGCACCTATAACTCATCAACAACAACAAAGAAAATAAACCAAATGAAAATGGGCAAAGGAGTTGAATAGACATTTCTCCTAAAAAAAAGTTATACAAATAGCCAATAAGCACATGAAAAAACACTCAACATCACTAGTCATTAAGAAAATGCAAATCAAAGCCACGATGAGATACCACTTCACATGTATTAGGATGGCTAATATTTTTTTAAAAGCCGGGTTGGGGGGGCGCCTGGGTGGCTCAGTGGGTTAAAACCTCTGCCTTTGGCTCAGGTCATGATCCCGGGGTTCTGGGATCAAGTCTCACATCTGGCTCTCTGCTCAGCGGGGAGCCTACTTCCTCCTCTCTCTCTCTGCCTGCCTTTCTGCCTGCTTGTGATCTCTGTCTGTCAAATAAATAAATAAAATCTTTGAAAAAAATTTTTTTAAAAAAGGAAAATAACCATTGTCGGCAAGGATGTGGAGAAATTGGAAACCGAAAACCTGGCGCATTACTGGTAAGAATGTAAAATATTGCAGCCACAATGGAAAAACAGTACAATGGTTCCTCCAAAAGTTAAAGACAGAATTATCATATGATCTAGCATATCCACTTCATGGGTATACTTAAAATAATTGAGAGCAGAGATTGAAACAGAGACTTGTAGAACAATATTCATAGCAGCATTATTAACAATAGCCAAAAGGCGGAAACAACCCAAAGTGTCCATCAACAGATGATTAATAAACAAGATATAGTATATATATGCACAATAGAATATTATTCAGCTTTAAAAAGAAATGAAATTCTAATACATGCTACAACAAAGACAAATCTCAAAAATATTTTGCTACATTAAATAGGCCAGACACAAAAATGCAAATATTGTGTGATTCACATATAAGAAGTAACTAGAATTGGCAAATTCACAAGGACAGAAAGTATAATAGAAGTTGCTAGGGCTGAGGAGAGGGTGGGATGGGGAGTTATTGTTTAAAGATACAGAGTTTCTGTTTGGAATGATGAAAAATTTCTCCAACTAGATAGTAGTGATGAATGTAATTAATGGCACTGAATTATACACTTAAAATAGTTAAAATGGAAAAATTTATGTGATGTATATTTTACTTCAAAAATTATGAAAAATAATTCCCAATTACCTATAAAAATTTTTTAAGTTTCATACTCCAACCTCTTTATGACCAAGTTCCTTATCTTCTTACTCTCTCTTACTGCTTCTTTCTCTGTTTTGTCCCAGCAGTATCTCAAGAATCCACAGGTTCCACAAGAATGTTATATTGCTTCAACATTTTGTTCAATCTGTTATGTTTAAAGAATGGTCCTTATTTCTTATTATCTGAAGAGTCTAAGTCACCTTTCAAAAGTAAGTTTACACATTTTTAAGTTTACATATTAAGATTTACTTAACAAGTCTCTAAGCATCCTACTTATTTGCCCAGAACTGGACAACAATCATTGATAAAGGTGCCTTTCCCTACTATAAACATCATCTTTGGGGATCCTGGCTGGCTCAGTGAGTAAAGCATGTGACTCTTGAACTTGGAGTGATGGGTTCAAGTCCCATGTTGGGCACAAAGCTGACTTTAAAAAAAAATCATGTTGTTTTCTTGAGTAGTGTTGATTCACAGCTATTGCTGAATAACATCTATAAAAGGAGACCAGTTAAGTATCATCAATATAATTTCTAACTTAAAGAAATAAAATTTCAGTCTCTTTCTATTTATAAACCTAGACTATGCATCTGAAGAAACTGATAATCATTTTTTTGGACAGTAGAGAAATCCAATTTTAATGTACATGGAAAAACAGAAAAATTACTCAAGGTATGGATATAAATAAAGAAAGAAAATTCTGGAAGCCTCAGGTCTCTGAGAGCACTCTATAGGACTAACTGGTCACTCCTCTTAACTGGTTGGTTCCATGAGCTAATAAATGAGCTCTGCCCAATAACTCCTCAGATTTAAGTTTCTTTCATTTGCAAACTCAATGACTACCTTTGATTACTTCTCTGATTACTTCTTTGATTATATACCTATGACCTTCCAATATTATCTCACTAAATTATTTGGTTTTGTCACTGCTAGATAGTGAGTCCGTTAAGAATAGGTCTTTGGTTCTTCCATCATTGAATTTCAAAAAGAGTTTCATACCTTTAAAATTGCTAGTTTTCTTCATAGGTCATAAATTGTGTTCATGCAGCTTAGTCAGATTTCTGAACTCTGTATCCCCCATGCTAAACATTAAAAATGTAAAGATAAAAATATGACTTGAGGGGCACCTGGGTAGCTCAGAGGGTTAAAGCCTCTGCCTTCGGCTCAGGTCATGATCCCAGGGTCCTGGGATCGAGCCCCGCATCGCTGAGCAGAGAGCCTGCTTCTCCCCCTTCTCTCTCTGCCTGCCTCTCTGCCTACTTGTGATCTCTGTCTGTCAAATAAATAAATAAAATCTTAAGAAAAAATGACTTGATCCTTTATCAATTCTAGATCCAGTAAGAACAGACAGATAACACACTTAAAATTTTGATACAATGTGAAAAGTGATGAGATGAGGTACATGTATTATATATGAGGCATGTAGCTTTGGATATTTTCATTCATCATTTGTAAGCATCATTTTTGCTAAAATAATTACATATTATTTTGTTATGATGAAACAACAGAAATTTATCATAATTTACTTAATCATCCTGCTATTGTTAATGTTTCTACAGTTTCAATATTTATTCATTTATAAATAACACTAAGCTGAATATTTCATTTCACTTATAATTTCTTCATTTCTAATATGTATTTAAGACAGATTTCTCAAAGTACAGGCATACCTTGCAGATAACTGTGGGTCTAGTTTCAGGCCTCCACAATAATACAAGTATCACAATAAAGAGAGTCGAATGTTTTGTTTCTCAGTGCATGTAAAAGTTTTGTTTACACTATCTTACAGCATCATGTCTAAAAAATGTACATAACTTAGTTTAAAAATACATTATTACTAAAAAATATTGACCATCATCTGCCTCAGTGTTGATGGTCGCTGACTGATCAGAGTGATAGTTGCTCAAGTTTGGGGTCATTGTGGCAATTTCTTAAAATAAGACAATAATGAAGTTTGTCACATTGATTGACTTTTTCTTTCATGAATGATTTCTCTATAGCTGTTCAATAACATTTTACAAATAGTGAAACTTCTTTCAAATTTGGAGTTAATCCTCCCAAACCCTGCCACTGCCTTATAAACTAAGTTTATACAATATTCTAAGTCATTTAATGTCATTTCAGTTATTTTCACAGATCTTCACCAGGAGTAGTTCCAGCCCAATAAGCCACTTTCTTTGCTCATCCGTGAAAAGCGACCTCTCATCTGTTCAAGTTAGATCATGAGCTTGCAGCAATTCAGTTACATCCTCAGCCTCCACTTCTAATTCTTGTTCTCTTGCTATTTTCACCACATCTGTGGTTACGTCTTCCACTGAAGTCTTGAACCTTCAATTTGTAAAAAATGCAATATTTGCAAGCACAGTAAAGCGAAGCAGAGTAAAACAGGTAAGCTATGTAGCCTTGGGTCAACAGCTAGATTAACTGGTAAAGGTGTCAGAGATACAATAAATTTTACATCTAAATTTGGAAGTTTTTGAGGCCTATAGAATTTAAATGACTTGTCTAAAGATGTAAAATTCTATTTTTTTAAACTCTCCTTGAAGTACTTCTTCTTTTCCCTTGTGCTTATAACTTCTGCCCAGCACTCATCAACCTTTCTCACCTTGTTGAGTGTAAAAACTTGGTGCCACCTGGCTTACTTATCAGCAGTGGTGGCTTAACCATCCATTCACATGGCACCATTAATGGGAGTGGTCACTGGGCCTGGGGGGCTGGGGTCCCTGGTTACTAATGCTTTATCTCAATTAAAACATCCTAATAATTACCATTGTACCATGCCATATTGGTACAGGAAATTTTTTAGCTTCCCAATAATCACACAATGTTTTTTTTTAATATATTAAAAAAATGTTGCTTTTATATATAATATATAAGTATATAAATAATATATAACATATATTATGTAAATATATAATATATAGTATACAAAATAAATATATATAAATGTATAATATATAACTACATTGGTATTGAAAAAATTTGCCTTTACTTCAGTGTTACAGATTAACTTGCAGAGGGATCATGGATAAATGTTTTCCACACAATTGTTCAGATTCTTCACTTGGAAAATATAACCAGATATGCAGATGTTGAAAAGGGCAGGGTAATCTCTCACCTGTGAACAAAAACCAAGTGCCCTCTGAAAAGGAAAAGCAAATCATTGAGTAAATTGCATATTTTGGCAACAAAATGAGTTTAATTTTTGTTTGGTTTTCAAGGAGATATATCCTGTTAAAGAACATTAAAAAGAAAAATATCCCTAGTATCCAACTCACTAAAGGGGATGCGTGTGTTTATCATTCCTCTCCTCTGCCCACCCCCTGAGGCAGTGGAAGGATTTTCTTGCTGTCCCTTTGCCTTATCTCTTCGAATTTTATATCTCCACCCTCAATAGACTCCAAGGCCCACTGTAATGAATACAAATATGCTTGCTATATTAAGACTGTGAAACCACAGTTACTAGTTCCCCTATTCCCTCTGCTTCAGTGGGATATATCTCAATGAGGCTATTCAATAAAGCATCATTTTACAGTAGTAGAAAAAGAACCTGGCCCTTCGCCATCTCCCAACTACTAATAAGGTGTTTCTTTTTCTAATAGTGGAGTAGGCTAATGAAGGACATATTTGCAGTAGAGGTTACTTCCATTTTTAATGTATGAGTTCAGAGTTCAGAGAGTTCTAGACAGTTGGAAATTAAAGCAAAGAACTTATTTATTGCTTTGAAATCGTATTGTTTTTTTTCAGCTTTATGAACCCTTGATTATTTAATCACTAATTGTTGCAGATGTACTGTAGCCCTCAAGATTAAAATAAAAGTAAGAGGTCTTAGACAAAGGAAAATATAAAAGAGATACAAATGGACCTCTGTTCCTGTGAATTAGTCTTTTAAAAACACTTTTGAACATCATTCTATCCCCATCACTCATTTGTTTGTCTTAATAATAGATGCATAGTGTCTTAAAAAATACAACACAACATACTAGACCTTGGGAACATATCATTTAAAAGATAAAAACAACCTTCCTAAAGTAATCTTTCTGAGAAGTCACAAAATTTATCAACTAGGACTTATCACCTGTTCATTATTTTATACTTGTCTGGAATTAAAAGTAAAATAAGTGCAATGTAATTGTACATTAGAAAGATTAGTACCAGTCAGGGAAATTTACTTGAAGAAGTAGATTTGGAAATGAGTCCTAAAAGATGTATGCCTTAATAAGGAATATCACAGACAAAGGCAATAACATTGTATCAACACCAAGGTAGGGAAAAAATTGGCATATTCAAAGAATTGGAAGAATGCTAATGTTGTAGAAACAAGGAACCATCCTGATCACTGTATCTGAAAATGGTATGTTAGGATTGAGTAAGAAAAGCTAAGACTTGAGAAAGAGTTTGGTAATTTATACTATGGTAATGGTAGAGCAATTGATAAAAGTGGATGAATTTGAAAAACATTTGGAAATATTTATGTTCCATAGCAACAGGGGATTAGGGAGAAATAAGAGTCAAAAGTGAATCCTGAGTTTCTGTCTAGAGCAGTTGCAAGGATGGAGGTCGTAAGGGTTTGTTGAATCTTACAGTCAAAGGCTTTTGATTGCTTGTTATAGAATCCCAAGCCAGCATAAGAAAAAAAAAAAAAACGTAGAATTAGGAAACTTATCAACTTAAAAGATAACCAAAAGTTCAGAAAAACAGATGTAGAGTTTGTTTCATGGTTGATTGGAGGTCAATATTACAACACAGTCGACTTCTCTTTTACCTCTTATTATTGATTCTTTCAAACTGTTGGTTTGATTTTTCCTTTTGGGTAGATGGGATTCTTCATATTCTCAACTATAGATATCTTTATAAACCAGAGACTCCACTGTAGATATCTTTATAAACCAGAAAGCCAGTAGACACTGGGAGCTTCTCTTTGTCACTTTTAATTTGGTAAATCCCAGGGTGAAAAAAAAAAACCTATTACATACTTTGTTTTTAATTGAAGTGTAGTTGACATACAGTGTTACATGCAATTAGTTTCAGGTGTATAACAGTGATTCAACAACTCTGTATGTTATGCTGTGCTCACTCACCACAGTGTAGCTACCATCTGTCACCACACGATGCTATTACAATACCATTGACTATATCCCCTTTGCCGTACCTTTCATGTCTATGACATTCACTCCATGGCTGGAAGCCTCTGCCTTTTCTCCCCTTCACACCTTCAGAATTCCTATTATCTTTGTTTGTTTCCTGTTTTGCCTTCCTATGGCCAGAGGTGCAAAATCGTTACCTAAGAAAAGAATGAGCAGACAAAGCTACTGGGTGATTCACTTTAAGGTATGACTGATTTTAAGGTATCACAGAATATATTCGCCAGCATGGAGTTGGTGAATATTCAACCTTGAGGATTGAGAAAAGCTGAGGTCTGTAAATATTAACTTTTAGATACCTATAAACATCTATTCGTAAGTGTTGACAAGACAGTTTGATGATCAGATCTATAGCTCAAAGTTGAGATCCGAGCTATAGATAACTTTGGAATGAGTCATATATGGATGACAGTTGAAGCCATAGCATTTAAGAGATAACAAAAGGAGAGAGTATAAAGAGGAAAGAATACAACTGAGATTTATATTGGTGTAACATTTGAATTACCAGGACAAAGAAACTGAGGAGTAGGAGCCAGAAAAACATAATAAAGTCCAGAAACCAAAGAAATAATCCTTTCAAAAAGGAAGGGGTTGGGGCGCCTGGGTGGCTCAGTGGGTTAAAGCCTCTGCCTTCAGCTCAGGTCATGATCCCAGGGTCCTGGGATCGAGCCCCACATCGGGCTCTCTGTTCCACCGGGAGCCTGCTTTCCCCTCTCTCTCTGCCTGCCTCTCTGCCTACTTGTGATCTCTGTCTGTCAAATGAATAAATAAAATCTTTAAAAAAAAAAAAAAGGAAGGGGTTATAAACAAGAGCATGCTGTGAAAGTAAAGCCTGAAACATATCCACTGAATTTAGTGAGATGAATGGCATTGTTGGCAATAAGGAGTGATGGTGGTGGGGAAGTCTAATTAGAAAGTGGAGAAAGTGAGAGCCAATAAACCTACAAGAGGTGACTTTGCACCAGAACTTGAACAATGGGTTTAACTGAAGCTGAATTGAGATTAGGAGTTTTTCTTGTGATTTTTCTTTTTTTTTTTTGGTATGTTGTGTGGGTGCTTGTGTGTATGTTTAAGGCAGAACAGATGGTCATACTTAATTGCTAATGGGTCTGTGCATATTTTATTCTTCATTTAAAAGTTTACATTAAGAATACTAATGAGAAGGAGTACAGTACAAGAAGCTGAAAGAAAGATATAAGAAAAACATGAAGAGGAGAAAAATTATAATGGATAATTTTTCTTTTCTTAATCTTAAATAAATTTTTACATCAACCATAAAGTTTGACATTTAAATATTATCTTATTCATTTTGCTTTTGTCACCCTCGTATTCTCGATGAATTTTCTTTTTTCCAGTTCAGAATTGACATTAGAATATCCATTAGAGCACATAACAGGGTGGGACACAGAGCAAACATTCTATAATTTATACTGGGCATTCACAAGACACACAGCAATTTGTGTTTATTTCTCTCAGTAGTTTATAAAATAAAAGGATGTTTAATCAAATTAAATGATCACAAATTCTATGCACTTATTAATATTGATAAGAAGATTTATGTGTATTTTGAAAATACCAGTTGCAAGAATAGTTGCAGAGCTCTGTACCTAGAATTTCCCATATGCCCAGGCAAGGAAAGTCTGTTAATACATTTTTGTGTGAGGATCCCTTTGGTAGGCACAAATGATTGGGCATTTTAGATATGGAAGTTAGTCTCCAGGACCACGCTCCCTAAAGATTAAGGGAAAAATATTGGTCTTAATGTCCTTAGAAATTACACCAGTAGGAGAAGACATGCCTAGGAAGAAAAGAAAATAATTGAGATTCAGGTATGGTAAAAGGGTAAAAGAAAATACAGTGAAGGATTTATGGGTAAATGGTATAGTACCGAGCCTTCGTTACTTTGTGTCAAAACCTCCTATAGACCAATGTTAGAGACTGAGACAGATGAGCTGTAGCAATACATGAGTTGGAGAACACTTAAACGCAGACACACCCAACCCTTGCATACAGACACACATGCATTCATACACATGCAACATTGCTTGTGTTTTCCCTCCAGAATCTACATCACAATGCAGTAGTATTTTAGGCTTGACAAGTCTGTATAACATTAACTGAAAAAAGACATCAACCACAACAAGGGAAACTATGAAATGCAACAGGAAATATACATACAGGTGGTTGTAGGATAGTGATGCAGAAGAGAGAGGGGAGGATTTTATAATTAAAATGTATACTGTAGACTCTTTTGGCATCTTTGGAAGAAGAAAAGATGTTCACAAATACAGACAGGGCATAATGTGGTTTTTATTTAAATCACATTAAAGACATTTGAAGAGCTGTGCTACTAATAGTTAAGGTTCCCTTTCTGTGCTTTAAGGCTTTTCCAATCTCCCAATCCTACTTTGAAATCCTGATTTCTTCCCAACGTTCACCCCAACTTGAGTTAAGCCACAGAAACTCTGTACAAGTCACTGCACTTGCATTTCTCTGGAATTCACCATTTTCCCTCCACTGCTGCACACCTTAAGCTTTGGCTTTTCGTAGTTCTTGCCTTTACAGCTTGATTCTCTTCCTCTTCTCTCTCTTCACTTGGATTTGGAAACCTCAGTGTGTCTCAAAGAAATTCCAGAGCTTCCATAAGACACTAAATAATGAGTAATAAAGACCTCAAAAGAAGTTTGTCCATGATTTTCCAAAGTTGCTTTAGGTTATCACAGTGTTCAGAAACTACGAAGCAGGACATTCTACATATTCAGGTGACAAGGCCACCTTAGCCCAGTGCCAACTCTGTGTGTACTCACGTGGATCCCTATCCCTTCCTTCAGAGACTATATTTGGCTAGGAAGCTTTCTCTTCTGAAACATCTCAGTGAAGAAGGAATCTCTGTTATCATTTCTATGTTGTATCAGGTAAAGTGAGAAATATGAGGGAGGTTGGAGGGAGTATTTTAGGGTAAAAAGAAAAAGGTTCTATAAATCACAAAAGATCAACACAGAAAAAAAATATCCTAGCACTAAAATTTTAGATGAGTGGAGAATGCAGAATAAAGGAATGTTCTAAATATAAGTGGGAGTGACCCAGGGAAAGTTTTCAAGAACATGTAAGCAGGAATTCTCACCACTTACTATACTAGGAAGGATGTCAAAAGGTATAATGCTATAAACATTCGGGTACACGTGCCCCTTTGGATCACTACGTTTGTATCTTTAGGATAAATACCCAGTAGTGCAATTGCTGGGTCATAAGGTAGCTCTATTTTCAATTTTTAAGGAACCTCCATGCTGTTTTCCAGAGTGGTTGCACCAGCTTGCATTCCCACCAACAGTGTAGGAGGGTTCCCCTTTCTCCACATCCTCGCCAGCATCTGTCATTTCCTGACTTGTTCATTTTAGCCATTCTGACTGGTGTGAGGTGGTATCTCATTGTGGTTTTGATTTGTATTTCCCTGATGCCCACAATAGCCAAGTTATGGAAAGAACCTAGATGTCCATCAACAGATGAATGGATAAAGAAGATGTGGTATGTATATACGATGGAATACTATGCAGCCATCAAAAGAAATGAAATCTTACCATTTGCGATGACATGGATGGAACTAGAGCGTATTATGCTTAGCGAAATAAGTCAACTGGAGAAAGACAACTACCACATGATCTCCCTGATATGAGGAAGTGGAGATGCAACGGGGGTGGGAGTTAAGGTGGTAGGAAAAGTAAAAATGAAAGAAGATGGGATCGGGAGGGAGAAAAACCAAAAGAGACTCTTAATGTCATAAAACAAACTGAGGGGGGTGGGGGGAAGAGGGGTTGGGTGAGGGTGGTGGGGTTACATCATATGTTTAAATAAAGCTTAAATAAAGAAAAAAAAAAAGGTATAATGCCAGTTCCACGTGAGAAGAGAACTATGGTTAAAACTAAGGGACTTAGGAGCACCTGGGTGGCTCAGTGGGTTAAGGCCTCTGCCTTTGGCTCAGGTCATGATCTCAGGGTCCTGGGATGGAGTTCTGCATCGGGCTCTCTGCTCGGTGGGGAGCCTGCTCCCCCTCCCCCCGCCTGCCTCTCTGCCTACTTGTGATCTCTGTCTGTCAAATAAATAAATAAATAGAATTTAAAAAAAAATAAGGGACTTACAGAGATTTGACCTGACTCAGCTAGGAGAGTTGGTAAAGCAACATTGGCTCAGTTGTTCCTTCTACTTTTGTATCTGACCCTAAGCCTGAAGTCAGAGATCAGGGAGTCAGGGAAGAAAATGAACATGAAGCAGACTGGACAACTGGAACCTGTGTCTGTGTCCCATGTTCTCTCCCTGTTGTCAGGTCTCCAACTTTGTTGCCATGGTGACCTGGAGCTACATCCCCAACTGGCCACAAATGTGGAGAAGCTGCAGGAAGAAGTTCTGTGGAAGGTAGAGGAGGTGTGTACCCCCTAACGCCCCCTTCCCCACCCCCCCACCCCTGCTGTCCTCACCAGCAAGCTGAGCCAATCTTAAACCTGTGGGACCTCCAATAGGGCCTGGCCTCTGTCCACCTCCAAAGAATAGACATGGCTTCTCTTCACTTCTCCTCATCTTAAACATCTTTCTCTTCTGGCCAGCCCTCATCAGAGACATATAGGGAATTAAACTCTAAGAAACACAGTTTAGTTTAACCAAGTTGAAAAATTACAATGATGTAGGTATCTTCTAGCAAAAATGTTCAGGTCTGTGGCTTGATTTTCACTGAAAAGCAAAACCAAATCTTTCTTGCAAAAAACATTATTGTTCAAGAGATACCTGCCGGCTCTAGGTACCATTGCCTTGACCTCCTCCAAATGAGTGAAGCCCAGATGAACTGTGGCTAAATCAAGGAAACAAGGAATTTTGAAGGGTCTGAACTTTAAGGGAAAGTTATAATGGCTATTTTCAGTTTATTAGGAAGGAATCCAAAAACTGAAAACCATCAGCCATTTTTGTTAAGTTTACAAATATCAAGCTAATAAGTATTTACCAAACCAGCCAGTTTTATGTAGTTGCTTAGTTTTCTTTACTCCCATTTCATTCTTTCATGATAGGTGTTTTTTAAACACATCAAGAGCTGATCAGGAACACCCTTTCATATGTCATTAGTACATAATTATCTAAATAACGTGACTTGGGAGATACTAGGAATGCCACTCTCATGCAGCATTTTTCTTTTGCCTGTAATTCCACTGCTCATAATTTCTTTTTTCTAAGCATATTTCACTTCCTCCAACATCCTGTTGCATATGAATGGGGTGACCCAGTTAGTAATTAGTTCATCATACTTTTTCTTTTAAGGAAAAATGAAGCAGAAAAAAAAAAAAAGAGAAAGAAAACCACACTAGATACCTGAGAGAGGAAGAGGAATAAGAACCAGATTTCATTATATTAAAGGTAAATGTCCTTAAGTTTAGCATTTGGCCATGAAAAGTAATATGTCAACAGCAATACTTTCTGTCAGAAGTCTTAAGGAAAAAGCATTCCAGCACATCAGAAGCTCACTTAGCAGTAACCATAGACAACACTTTGTGAATGCACAGGGTGCATCTCATACTGGTCCATAGGCAGGGCCTGCGGTCAAGGAAGTATAACTCTAACCAACCCTAAGAGGAAGTCAGTGTGATTGCCCTCCTCTGCCAGATGATGAAACAGAGTCACAAAAGTGTTAGGTAACTTATTGAGGCCTACACTGTAGAATGTGGAGCTGGGATTTGAGTTTAGAAAAGTCAGAGGCTGAGAAGGAATTCTCCAATTTGGTTAATCTTTATTTAATATTCAAGCAAATAAATTCACACAATCACCCTCAAAATGGAAAAAAAATCAGCTAAGTAAAGTAATTAGGAGTGGGGAAAAGGGTTTTCATGTAGTAAAATATTCACAACTAAAAATATTGAGGAATTATATTCAAATATGAATGGAATGCAGAAAAGATGGATGACAAGGTTATAGCCAATAATGCATAAACAGGTGTCTGCTAGGTGTTCTAGACATGCTTTTTTGTCATTGTTATTGAGAGAAAAAGACATTTCTGTATGGCATTGCCACTCTTCCCTTTTCTCATTTTCAAGGCAGATGTTATATTTGGAGTTGCACCAGCCATGTTTGACAGTGAGGCAAATAAATAAATAAATAAATAAATAAATAAATAAATAAGTCCCAATATGTTAACAATTGCAAAAATAAAACAAAGACCTTGCTTTGCTGATAGAAGTGTTGAACATCTAAATCAATCCCAGCAGTATTTCAGGCTAATTTGTCAAGAAGAAATATTACTTGCCTTTTAAAGTTATTTGGGCTATACTTAATGTTAGTAGTCAGGGGGGTATTTCTAGCATTTAGTTTCAGGGGTTTTCAAACTGAACTGAGTAAGGTTCTGAGGCTCCCAAGAAATGTCCGTCCTAAAAATGTAGGGGGGGATGATTTGAGGGCACATGGGATCTTACCTTTTCTCCTAACACTACCCATGATTATTCTGCTTTGTAATAGTTACATGTTACATTTATGCATAAGAGTTTATTTAAAGATATATTTCATGTATTAGAAAATGTTTAAAATCCTTTGTCTGGCTAATTTCTAACTTCCCTTCCAGCTTTAAAATCCCAATTTCTGAATTCTTTCCTAAAGCTTTCCCTAATATCACTCAAAGTGGTATTTATTTTTTACTTATTTTCTATATTATTATTTGACAGTTTATTCTGACCATTTAGCATTTACAATATAGTTTATGTGTATAATGCATGACACATGTTGATTTGTACTAGCCTTGTCTACGTAGATTGTCAGTTAAAGATCATAGAGTTTGAAGTAGTTCCAGGTATGTAGTCAGAGTCCTGGGTTTATACACATATAGCAAGGGTCCATTCATTGGACTATATGCCATCCAACAGCCTCTGATTCTTATCACCTGTACATCAGAGATTTCAAGTTATATTATTCATCACATTCAGAGTACAGTGGATGAAAATTACAAATATTTTCTACCCTCGAGATCCTCATCATAAAGTTAGAAAGGGCTCCTTTTCAAAGAAAAAGACCTCCCTACAATCATTTTTATCTGGATTTCCCCCATGCCTCTAGCCTGACCTTGCCTTTATTCCTGATGTATAAAGAAAGTTGCAGGCATGGAGTTGCTAGGATTATTCCAGCATAATAAGAGCTGTTTTTTTTCCAGGTTGCAGAACTAATGTGTCATTTTTCTTTATAGCTTCTGACTTAATTTCTATTAATGTTGCTGATCATTAGTTTGACCAAGAAATTCATCCGAATGAGTTAGTGGTTTTCTACCTTTATGCTGATAGCACAAAAGGCTAGATAGGTAATGTCAGAGTATCTGCAAGAGGCAAATAAAGAGATCGATATACTATGTAAATAGCTTTCACACAGCATTTTATTTTATTTTTTTTCCTTTATTGCTGAGTTGGTGCAAGCACAACTGTGGGTCATAGGGAAGCATAAAAAAGCTACTCACAATTGAGATGATCAATGATAGCATTTTGGAAAAGATGCTCAATCAGTAGCAGGAGAGGCCTCTTATTCTGGAGTTCAAAATTTCATTCATTTGTGTATTTGAGGAATATTTATGACATGCCTTTAATGTAACAACTTTGCTTGACACTGAAGAAACAAAGATTTACAAGACAGTTCCTGCTCCCCAGAAACATGCAAAGAAAAAAAAAGATAAGAAGAAAAAAGTACAACCTTTCTTGAGGTAATATTTATCTAGCACTGTTATGGCACAAGGGAGTAGCTTAATAAAAAACAGCTAAAATTATTAGTAGCCAAAATAGGTGCCCCACTCACTGAAGTCCACAGATGCACTCAAACCTCCTTTCAAAGTCTAAGTGCTAATTATTTCAAGGTAGCCCTGACAAGAGTGTAACTCGTTTCTTAGACTTTTGGAAGTCAGGAGAGACTAAAGAATGGAGAGGCTGACCATGCACAAAGACAAATAAGGAAAGTGGGCAAATGAAGAACTGTTAGCAATGGGGGCTGTCAAATAGTTACTGGAAGCCCACATGCTGTAATGGCAGACACACACCAAAACTGTATCATTCAGAAGCTTTTCAGTGGGGGGCAAACAGGACTGCATAGCTGGGGAGCCTGCAGAACAGGCTCAAGAGGCATCCATAATAGACAAGAGTCAAGTAGTATTCGAGGGTTTTTTTTTTTTCACATGTTTATTTCATTTATTCCTCACAAAGACCCTGCTAAAGTAACTCGTTCTAGTTAACAAATGAAGAGATGAAGTCTCTAACTAATCAAGAAACATATTCAACATGAATCATGAATATGAAGTTCAAGATGTTAAATTAATTTAAATATCTAATTTTGATTACATCTTTGAGTTTCTGGGCTGCTTGGGAACCACTCTGTTGAGGGGTTTCATGATTATAAATCTGTAAATGGCATTTAAGAGTTTCCTAATGCTCTAATCCTATTAGAGGTAGATAGTCCTAATTCAGAGAACAGTTAACATGACCACATTTAAAATATGTAAAGAAGCCAAGAACTTTCTTCAAGAACAGCATATCAAATGTGCTGCTGTTCTTCTCGAGGACAGAAAAGTCTACTGATTTCACCCTTGATCCTTAAGACTCAGCAAAATCCCAAGTAAAAATATAATACTCAATCAGCATGATTTAGAAATGGTTGATTACTGTACTATGTTTTTGTTTTTTAATTGTCTCCACACCCAGTGATCACGGTAGAGTCTTTCCCTCTTTTTTCTTTATGTACCTCAACTACTTCTCCTTTATTTTCAGATGAATCATAATGACAATGTCTCCATGACTTATCCATCAGAGTGGCCATAGACAAACACTCTATATCCCAAATGGCCTTTCTGTACCAGAACCCCCTGCATGGTGAAATGAGAGAGTGAGGAAATCCTCCCCATATCTCATGTGGATGGTAAATAACCCTAAGATATTTTCTTTGTACCCATTGTTTTAAAGCTATCCCAAATAGTTCATCTTAGTGCTTAACATGACATAATGAAATGGCTCTTTCTAGAAAACTTGTTTTTTAATGGTCTAATTTTATTGCACATTGAAATTCATGTTAACTTTATTGTGTTTTGATCTTTTTAATTTTTCACTCAGCATTTACTTTATTTCTGAATATCTTGTAATGGTATGTGATTGAGTTTATACTTTACAGGAATGACCTAAAAGCCATTAGAAGGAGGTAGGGGACCCCACATATCTTATTCATGTATCCGTCTTTACAGTTAAGAGCATAGGCTGTGGGGGTGAGAGTGACCCATGCTGTTTATAAGTTTAAGGCTGTGGACATTCTACTTGATATTCCAAGTGTCAGGCTTTTCATTTTTGGAAAGACGATACTTACCTCACAAGTTGATTACAAGATTGTGTGGCATAACTTATTTAAAGCAGATACTGAATTCCCAGTAGAAGTGTATTGTAAATTATATCATAATTTTTTTTATCTAACACAATGTTTAAATAATAAGGGACTGAGAAATTTATTTGATGATGATGACAAAATCTCAAAAGATGCTAAAATTCCATTCCTTGATCATTACTATATTAACTACTAGTACTCACAGTTTCAGTTCCCCAGAAAATTCCACATTTTCTTTCGAGTTCTGGGTGGTCCAGTTGGCTCTCTATTAAACAACGATGACATAATTCAGGTTATTTCATTTTTCTTCATTTCACATTGCAGTCTTTTGCCACTTCTACCCTCCCAACTGCTCTGTGCCCTCCTAAATTAATAAAGTGGCTGTTGAAGGACTCCTGCAAGGCATCCTTCCCATATAGCAAGTGCAGAAGAGATGTTGGGCTTATAATAAAACAAAACAAAACATGCACTTGATTTTCAGATCGTCCATAAAGTGACTCTGTAACATTAGGTAAGACAAGTAGCTTTTCTGTGCCTTAGTTTACACCTCTGCTTTCCTAGAAAGAAATTTATAAACCTTAATTGCAGTAAATATGTTTGTATATATGAGATATATCTATAATGTCTAAAATGTCTACAGGAATTATGTCTATAATGATGTCCAAATAGTAGGCATTCTATGATATTACATGCTCCAGATTATGTCATTGTATTGAATACCCTTGTTTTAAATGACTTGATTCTATGTGCATTTCCTCAGTCTCGGCTTAATTATTTTTATCTATCACATGAACTAGCTAAAAGTACTAGTAATGTTAATCGGTACTTACTTGATAAAAGATACTTTTAAGATTTGTTTATTTATTTTAGAGAGAGTGCACCAGCAGGGAGAGGGGCAGACAGAGAGAAATTCAAGCAGACTCCTAGGTGAGCACAGAGCCCCACTTGGGTCTCAATCCCACAACCCTAAGATTATGCTCTAAGCTGAAACCAGGAATTGGATGCCTAACAGACTGAGCCACCCCATGATCCTACTTGATAGAAGATATTAACACAGCCCAGGTCAAATATTTGGATTTTGTTTGAAGGCTTCAAGGTACAAAATGCAACTATTAAGATTAGATTTAGTGGAAAATATATAGTTGCCTCTGAGCTCAAATTGGAAAATTCTAGGAAATGTATTTGACACAGGCCAGACTTCTGGTGTTATAGAAGTTTTATTTTAAGTTTACTATAGATGGGTGGCCCTTTGATTGGGTTTAAAACCTAAACCATTCTCCCTTGCATTAAACTTTACATCTCATTCTCTATCAATGGGAAAAAGAAGCAGTTTTTGATTTCATGGTTGTCTGTTTGTATGATTAATGAAGTAAGAGACACAATGCATTGTGAAACAGTGGGGGTAAGGGGACTTCAAGTCTGATATAGACACAGAAATGAAGAAAAAAAGTTAGCTGTTTGGTACATGGCACCTTACAGAACATCTTAATTGAAGTGTGTCTGGATGTAGCCTCCTCAGCCACTAGGGGTCAGAATTACACAGCTCACTCACAGAACAAGGACCACTGGTGGGCCAAAAAGGAGGGACTAGAAATCCCCATTTGGAAATGGTTTTGAGCATTGTGTGCAGAGAGTACACTGAAAAAGCATTTGCCATATGCCTGCCAGGTCTAATTATATGTTAAAGGCTAAGAACATGCAATTGGCACATAGACTTGCTCAGCCTATTTTTCAAGCTTTATTTTTTCTTTTCCCTTATAAGATACCACTTGGAATTAGATTTGAAAGAGACTCTCCCTGGCTTTAGGGGTCAAATTTCTGACAGCCACCATGGCAAGACAATTTGACATTGAAGAATTCAAAATTTTCTGGAGAAAATAAGATTAAGAGGGGCAATATGTATGGTTAACCTATGGAAAGCTATTATAAATAATCAATCTTCCCAAAACCAAAATGATAAAACAGTAGAGGAAAAAAAAATAAATAAAAGGAAAATAAATAAAAATAAATAAATAAATAGAATTTTTAGATAGGAAAATGTGAATGGTCTTTTATATGTTTTAAAAAGAATGATGGATAGAATATTATATATTTCTAACTACTATCTCTTGGCTCATCAAAAGCTTTTCCTGATTGCCCTACAATTTCAAAGAGGTCCATATAATTGTTTTCATTTATTGCAAATAATAAGACCAGTCTTCTGGTTTGATTACTGGAGAGCTTCTGCTTCTGTCCCTCAAGTTCCACTATGGGCCCTAATTTCAGCATTTCTGGCTTTCCTCTGTTACATCCTGCACATTGGTACAGCTCTCTCCCTACAGAAACTAGTCACAGAGAGCTCTTGTAAGACCTAAATTTAAGCCTCTCATTTTCCTTTATGCTTTTTGAAGCCTTTTTGTAGAAACTTAATTTTTTGCCATTTGCTTTACCTTCTTTTTCTATTAGCAGCTAGCAGTCTCCTTTTTCTCTGACTATATTCAAATTAATCACATTTTGTGAATATGAGAACAAAAAAATTTCATAATTGCCAAAAAGTTGTTCAGACCTAAATTCACAAAAACAATTTGGTAGAACTTTTGGTTGGAGATTATATATATATACACACACACATATATACACACACATATGTATGCATATACACACATATATACATATATGTATATATATATATATATACACAAAAATATATGTAAAAACAATGCACAAATGCAAAGGCATAAAAGTATGCCATTCTGGAAAGAAAAGCATAGCTAGGGCATAACAAGTTTATAGAGAAGTAAAGGGAGAAAGGCTTGCAATATAGAGCACAACTCTGTCTGTTCTTTTAACTTCCAGTGATCTCTATAACTGTTTAGGAAATGGGGATTGTGTTGCACAATCTACTCCCAGGAAGATGATTTCACCAGGTACACCTGTGGATCCTGTGGATGGCTGTGTGTGTGTGTGTTTCTCATTGCTGATTGTTTTGTATAACTCTAAACATAGTAATCATAACTCTAAAATAGTAAATATGAACCAGAAAAATTGATTGAAAAGATTTACATTCTCTTTGGACAAAGATAAAATATCACAGAACCAACACAAACAGGAACTACATTTTTACAGATATATGGGCAGTTAAGTGCCCTGGTATAAGTTCCCACAGACAGGTAGCTGGTGGGTTAACAGGTATATGGCTTATGTTTAAAAATCTGTAAAAGAAAAGGAATCTCTGAAATTTACTATGATAAAGGAAAAAACCTTAAGCAAAAAAGCCTAATGGAAAGAATTGCAATGAATATGAAGGCAATGTATAGGACAAGAAATACTGAGGCCAGTCTTGGAAAGAAACAACTTCAGTGATAATTGATAAATGAAAATTAGAACAGCAGTTAAATATGGCATTAATGATTTTGTATGATTTCACAGAACAAATAAATGCCCATCCAAAATAGGATACTCTATAGTTCTTCCCTAAAGATAACCACCTTTTCAAGTATGGAATTTATTCCTCTGGACTTTAATGTATGAAATACACACACATACACACACACACACACACACACCAGCATATCACTGAAATCTGTGGACTTGTGATAGTGGCTATTCTTATTTTTTTCTAAGTGGGAAGCCTTTGTTTTTTCTCCTACACATCATAGAGAGTTTTTCTTAAGGGTTTTTAGGTGAGCACATGTAAATCTTTTGTGTTTTCTAAAATTACAAAAAACAGATATACCTATAATTTAATTAGCTATTTTTTTATTGATAGATATTTAGGGTCTCCATAATGTTTCATTGTAACACAGTGATGAGATGATTTTCACACATTACCATTTGAGATAAAATCTCCACCCTTAAGATTGTCAAAAAAATTAAGTAAGTGATGATATCTGACATTACATGGACATAGGCAAACAAATATCTTCTTACATTCACTACTAGTGGGAGAATATTGGCAATAACCTCTTTTGAGGGCAATTTGGCAACATCTAGGGGGAAAAAAAACTTGGAAGGAAACACACCAAACTCTTAGCTGAGGTTATTTCTGGGAAGAGGAGTTATATTACAGGAGATGCAGTAATTTAGAAAGAATTTAACATTTTATTCTATGTAATGCCACATTGTTTAAATTTTTACAATTTTGTATCCCTTTACAAATAAAATAAAAATAGAAAAATTCTATGATCACATACTTTTTATCTATACATATCATATACTTTCTTTTCCTCTTGAAAATTTACAAAGCTCATTAACACATTTCAACTCTGAGAAGCCCCAACTTATTCAAATTTTGTGTAATTTATTCAAATAACTCCTATTAATCTGCCCATAATTGAGTATTTCTGTAAAACCCTTTAGAAAACCATGCTGATTGTTGAAGAATATCTGTGAAGAAGAGTTCTTCCCAAAAAACAAAATTGTTCAAAATCAACCACTCTCAAGTTTTCCACAAATTTCAGGTCCATGCCTTTAGATTCAATGCCAAACAAGCTCTAAGGGCAAATGACATTTGCCAGCTTGGCTTCGGTAATTAACTCTGTGCTTGATGAACTTTGTGTTTTAGGGCAGTGCCTACTCCTAACCACAAGTATGTGGTCTCTACAGGAGTCCTGCACAATGAAAATCACTTATGCTTAAAGGTGGCAGGAGTGTAAAGTTTTAAGCATGAGCAAGATCAGTATAGTTTCTTCATTTTCTCAAACTACAGCTCCTTTCAGCTTGTCTCCCCTACCTCGGCTGCTGACATTCAAATTGACTTTTCGCATTTATAATAGCAGCTCCTGGCTTGTTTTTACCATTGTCCACTGAGACCACTGCTGTGATTTTCTGCTGATGCGCAAGATAGAAGAAAGTGTCTGGGAAAATGCACCACTTATTCCAGTCATTTTGCTAAAGGACACTCAAGTGTGGGCAAAGTCGTCAGAGAAAATGACAGAGAGCTGCATGCCGCTGTCAGGAATTGCTTCCTCATCAGTGGCTCAATTTTCAGAAGTGAGACCAAAAACGCATGTGCTCTCCAGCTTTCAGACAAGAAAGAAGTGAAGTACATGACATCTAAACTAAAGGAATGAGCCAGATTGGGGAAAAAAGAAAAAGAAACAAAAAGGATGAAGGAAGGCAGTGTCCAGTGATACAGATCCCTGGACAGAAACCTCAAAGTTTTGAAAGATAATGTTAAACTTGATGCAAATGTAACTCAATGACACTGAAATGTCTTCTATATATTTTGTGCTCTGCATGTTCCAGGCAATGAGAGAAGGCAGAAAACCAAAGTGGAGAGTTCAGGAAAAGAATAAGAGCCATGATTTCAACAGAGTAGTTTGTAACCCAGAAGACAAAACAAATAGGAAAAAAAAAAGACACAGAGAGGGAAAGAGGGAGGTGTAGTTCCATATTTTTCAAAATATGTTCCACTAAACAACAGTTTCTTAGATGCTAATAGGTATTATGACAAAACAAACAAATAAACAACAAAAACAAGAACAAAAACTCAGAATCAATTAAAAACAAACAAACAAACAACTTCTGAGGTCAATTAAATCTTAAGTTTCTCAGGACCTATACTGTGTAAATGTGTTTCCTGACTTGCCAAGAGGGAGATTTGAAATCTACATTTGAGAATGGAAATCGTTTTACTGACAGCAGGTCTATTAACATTGAGAGACTATACTTTTGAGAAGCTGGTTAAGAGACATCAGAGTCCTCTAGTTCTGTCTAGTTAGTAGGATGTTGGACAAATTTCTGTCCTTTCCTGACTGAACTGTAGTCTTCCCATCTATAAATAAACTTGCCCAAGATTCTTTCATTATCCTGTGATTCAAACATGATAGTACATGTCCATGTCATCACAGGGTAGCACAAACTAGAATATTACCTTACTGGTCAGGCAATGCCTTCTCAGGCCACACCTTCTGGGAATGTTATAATGCAAATGAAAGCAAATAAACACACAAATCTTGATTCTGAATACCTATTGGGTTTAATAGAAAAATTCAGGTTTGATATTTAGTGGCCATTAAAGCTTTCTACTTATAGTGCTCACAAGTCTCTGATTAACTTTCCAGTAAACTATAGGTCACCACTGAGGTCCAGTAAACCTCCTAAATGCATAGGGCCCCTTTCTGTGAGGGCATTACATTTTTCCTCATCCTAATGGGAAATATCAACATTCATCAGCTTCAGTATTTATAAATTACAAGCATTTGGGCCATTAAATACACCTTAAATTTAAAACAGTAGAAATCATTAAAAGCATGTTCCTAGACTACAATAGAATGAAATAGCACATTAATAACAGAAAGGTACCTAGAAAATTTCTAGATACTTGAAAATTATAAACATCTCTAAATAACACATGGATCAAAGAAGTCTCAAGATAAATTTAGAAAAATATAGATTGAACTAAGTAAAACTGAAGATTTTACTTATCAAAAGTTGTGGGTTACAGCCAAAACAGTGCTTTAAGGGAAATTTATAGCATTGAATACATATATCAGGAAAGAAGAAAGCTCTAAAATCAATAATGTAAGCTTCCATTTTAGAGAACTAGAGAAAAATGAGTAATTTAAGCCTGAAGCAAGTAGAAAGAAGAACTAATAAATTTAGGACACAAATCAATAACCCTGAAACCCAGAAGACAATAGAGAAAAATCAGTGAAACCAAAAAGTGATCTTATGGAAAGGTCAATGTTTTGATAAAATTATGGATAAATACATTTTGGGAATAGGTCAAACAAAACAAAATATATATGATTCATAAACTTCACAAAGACCTTATAGAGTAAGTTCTATAATTTTTTTTCCTATAACTTCAGATGATGTAATGGAGATTAAATGGTTAACCAGATTATTCGAATCTAAAGTACATGTCAAAGGAAGGGACAACTTTAAAAGAAGAAGAAGGCAAATATAATTTCATAAAGGGGGAAGATATTTGCTACATCATAAAGGCCAGTCATATATAAAATGAAGAAAAAATTTTACCCCTGTTCTTTTGCCCAAGAGATTTTTTTTCCTTGTGGTATTTTTCTTGGAACTGAGTGCTATTTATTTCTCATTTTAAATCATGTAATTTAAATATGAGTTTTTAATAGTGGTGTAGTCCACTGGGGTCATACAACGCCTAACAGAAAGTAGGCACAGATAACTCTTAACAGAAATAGACTATGTAAATCTAGGTACCATTCATGCTTTTTGGCTGAAAACAATTGAAATTAATAGACTAACTTAGGGAGGAGCAGGATGGTGGAGGAGCAGGAGACCTAAATATCATTGGGTCCCAGGAATTAAGCTAGATAATTATCAAACCATTCTGAACACCTACAAAATCAACAGGAGATAGAAGAGAAGAAACACAGCAATTCTAGGAACAGAAAAATGACCACTTTCCAGAAGGTAGGAGGTGTGGAGAAGTAAATCCAAAATGATGGGAAGATAGACCTCAGGAAGAGGGGCCAGCTCCTGGTAAGCGGTAGAGCAGCAGAGCACAAAATCTGAACTTTTAGAAGTCTGCTCCACTGAGAAACATTGCTCAATAGGTTAAGCGGGGGTGGGGTGGTGGTGGGGGTTGGAGCCTTCACGGGGACAGTGTGGTCTCAGGACCCACGGGGTCACAAAAGGACCAGGGGTTTCTGAGTGGGAAGAGCTCCCAGGTTTCAGAGTGGGAAGCCAGCTGCCAAGACAGAGCCAAGGAGTGAGCTCTCAACTTGGGGTCACCTTAAGTCATGATCCAATGCAAGGTTCGGGCCACTGCTCTTTGAGCAGGGACCCACAAGTGGCAGATCAGGGGAGACTCACCTTCCTTCTCCAGGAGGAGCAGTGCAGGAGCATTCTGCGGGAATCTGCTGGGAGACTCCAAATGGGGCCGTGTGTCAGAGATAGAAATAGTCAATCACAAGCAGGTGAGCTCCAAGTGCAGCCAGAGACCAGGGAGTTGGGACTGATTGACTGCTCTTCTCTGAGGACATACTGAGGAGTGGGACCCCAAGCTCTCAGCACTTCCAGGCCGGAGATTGGGAGGCCACCATTTTGATTCTTGTCCTCCAAAGTGTATGGAAAGTGTTCAGGGAACAAAAGGTACCAAGAGCAAAACCAAGCAATTTTCTCAGCCAGGGCTCTGGCAAGGCTGGAGCAATTCCAACTTCAGCAAAAACATTTGAGAATCACTGCAACAGGCCCCTCCCCCAGAAGATCAGCAAGAACATTCAGCCAAGACCTGGTTCACAGATCAATGAGAACTGCAGAACTCCAGAGCTAGGGAAATACAACACAAAGAATTCATGGCTTTTTCCCGATGATCCTTTAGTCTTTCAAAGTTAATTTTTTTAATTTCATTTTTTTCTTATTCTCTCTTTTTTTTTTTTACTTTTACCTCCTTCCTATTTTATCTTTTTAGCTATTTATCTTATTAATACCTTTTTAAAAATCTTTTTAAACTTTCATTGTTATAGTCACATTCTACCCCTTCATTGCATTTAGCCTTATTTTTTGTACATATGTAGGATTTTCTTTAAAATTTTGGGATACTTTTTCTTCTAACAGATCAAAATATACCCTAAATCTAGCACATGGCTTTGTTCTAGTCTCCAGCCTGATCACATTCTTTCCTCTTTTTTTTTCTTTTTTCAACCAACTTCTTATCAATTCTGTTTTTAGAATCTTTTTAAATTTTCATCTCTAGTCATATTACATCCCTTCATTGTGTTTACCCTTATTTGTGTGTGTGTGCGTGTATGTATTTAATTTCTTTCTTTTATATTTTGGAAGCCTATTTCTTCTAACAGACCAGAATACAACCAAATTCAAGTGTGTGGCTCTGTTCTATTCACCAGTCTAATATATACTTAATATATGTTAATATACATTTAATATAGAAAAAATACATATCTAATATATATTTTATATATATATATATATATATATGTGTGTGTGTGTGTGTGTGTGTGTGTTTTCTCCTTTCTTCTCCCCCAGGTATCAGGTCACTTCTGATTTGGTTAGTATATATTTTTCTAGGGTCGTTGCTATCCTTTTAGTATTCTGTTCTCTCATTCATCTATTATTATCTGGATAAAATGAAGAGGCTGAAAAACTCACCTCAAAAAAAAGAACAAGAGGCAGTACCAACAGCTAGAGACCTAATCAATATGGACATTAGTAAGATTCAGAACTAGAGTTCAGAATGATAATTATCAAGGTGCTAGTTGGCTTGAAAAAAGCATGGAAGATTCTAGAGAATCCCTTCCTGGAGAAATAAAATCCCTATCTAGAGAAATAAAAGAATTAAAAATTAACAAAGTTGAAATCAAAAAAGCCATTAATGAGGTGCAATAAAAAATGGAGGCTCTTACAGTTAGGATAAATGAGGCAGAAGAGAGAATTAGTGATATAGAAGACCAAATGATGAAGACTAAAGAGACTGAGAGAAAAAGAGATAACAACTGGACCATGAGGGGAGAATTTGAGAAATAAATGACACCATAAGATGAAACAATATTAGAATGATTGGGATCCCAGAAGAAGAAAGAGAGAGAGGGGCAGAATGTATATTGGAATAAATTATAGTAGAGAATTTCCTTAATTTGGGAAAGGGAACAAGCATCAAAATCCATGAGACACAGAGAAACCCCCTCAAAATTAATAAAAATAGGTCAATATCCCATCATCTAATAGTAAAACTTACAAGTCTCAGTGACAAAGAGAAAATCCTGAAACCAGCTCAGGATGAGAAGTCTGTAACATACTACAGTAGAGATATTAGATTGGCAGCAGACCTATCCACAGAGACCTGGCAGGCCAGAAGGGACTGGCATGATATATTCAGAGCACTAAATGAGAAAAGTATGCAGCCAAGAATACTATATCCAGCTAGATTGTCACTGTCAATAGAAGGAGAAATAAAAAGCTTCCAGGACAAACAAAAACTAAAATGATTTGCAAACACCAAACCAGCCCTACAAGAAATATTGAAAGGGGTCCTCTAAGCAAAGAAAGAGCCTAAAAGTAACAGATCAGAAAGGAACAGATACAATATACAATAACAGTCAACTTAGAAGGAATACAATGGCACTAAATTCATATCTTTCAATAGTTACCTTGAATGTAAATGGGCTAAATGTCCCAATCAGAAGACACATGGTATAAGAATAGATTTGAAAAAAAATACAAACAAACAAACAACAACTACAAGAGAAACCAAGACCCATCAATATGCTGTCTGCAAGAAATTCATTTTAGTTCCAAAGATACGTGCAGATTTAGAGTGAGGCAGTGGAAAACAATTTACCATGCTAATGGACATCAAAAGAAAGCTGGGTGGCAATCCTTACATCAGGTAAATTTAATTTTAAACCAAATACTATAATAAGAGATGAGGAAGGATGCTATATTATATGTAAAGGGTCTATCCAACAAGAAGATGTAACAATTTTAAATATCTATGCCCCTAACATAGGAGCAGCCAATTATACAAACCAGCTAATAATAAAATCAAACAAACACATCAACAATAACACAATAATAGTAGGGGACTTTAACATCATCCTCACTGAAATGGACTGTAAAAGATCAGCAAGGAAATAAAGGCTATAAATAACACATTGGATGAAATGGACATCACAGATATATTCAGAACATTCCATCCCAAAGCAACAGAATACACATTCTTCTCTAGTGCACATGGAACATGCCCCAGAATAGATCACATCCTGGGTCACAAATCAGGTCTCAACTGGTACCAAAAGATCGGGCACATTCTCTGCATATTTTCAGACCACAGTGCTTTGAAACTAGAACTCAACCATAAGAGGAAAGTTGGAAAGAACCCAAATACATGGAGTCTAAAGAGCATCCTACTGAAGAATAAATGGGTCAACCAGAAAATTAAAGATGAATTTTAAGAATTCTTTGAAACAAATGAAAATGAGAACACAACTGTTCAAAATCTTTGAGACATAGCAAAGGTGGTCCTGAGAAGGAAGCATATAGCGATACAAGCCTTTCTCAAAAAATAAGAAAGGTCTCAAGTACACAACCTAACCCAACACCTAAGGGAGCTGGAGAAAGAACAGCAAAGAAAGCCTAAACCCAGCAGGAGAAGAAAAATCATAAAGATCAAAGCATAAATCAATGAAATAGAAACCAAAAGAACAGTAGAACAAATTGATGAAACTAGGAGCTGGTTCTTTGAAAGAATTAGTAAGATTGATAAACCCTGACCAGACTTATCAAAAAGAAAGGAGAAAGGACCCAAATGAATAAAATCATGAATGAAAAGGAGTCATCAGGGGCACCTGGGTGGCTCAGTTGGTTAAACGACTGCCTTCAGCTCAGGTCATGATCCTGGAGTCCCGGGATCGAGTCCCGCATCAGGCTTCCAGCTCCATGGGGAGTCTGCTTCTCCCTCTGACCTTTTCCTCACTCATGCTCTCTCTCACTGTCTCTCTCTCAAATAAATAAATAAATAAATAAATAAAATATTTTTTTAAAAAAAGGAGTCATCACAACAAGCACCAAAGAAATACAATCATTAGAACAGATTATGAGCAAATATATACCAACAAATTTGACAATCTGGAAGATATGGATGCATTCTTAGTGACATATAAACTACCAAAAATAAGCCAAGAAGAAATAGAAAACCTGAACAGACCCATAACCAGTAAAGAGATTGAAGCAGTCATCAAAAATCTCCCAACAAACAAGAGCCCATGGCGAGATGGTTTCCCGGGGGAATCCTACCAAACTTTTAAAGAATTAATACCTATTCTGAAACTGTTCCAAAAAGTAGAAATGGAAGGAAAACTTCCAAACTCATTTTATGAGGCCAGCACTACCCTGATCCCAAAACCAGACAAAAATCCCATCCAAAAGAATTACAGACTAATATTCTTGATGAATGTGGATACAAAAATTCTCACCAAAATACTAGCCAATAGGATCCAACAGTATATTAAAAAGATTATTCACCATGACCAAGTGGGATTTATTCCTGGGCTGCAAGGTTGGTTCAACATCTGCAAATCAATGTGATACATTGACATTAATAAAAGAAAGAACAAGAACCATATGGTACTCTCAATAGATGATGAAAAAGCATTTGACAAATTACAGAATCCTTTCTTGATCAAAACTCTTCATAGTGTAGGGATAGAGGTTACATACCTCAATACCATCAAAGCAATCTATGAAAAACCCACAACGAATATCATTCTCAATGGGGAAATACTGAGACCTTTTTCCCTAAGGCCAGGAACATGGCAGACCTGTTCACAATCACCATCACTACTCATCATCGTCCTAGAAGTCCTAGCCTCAGCAATCAGACAACAAAAACAAATAAAAGTCATCTGAATTGGCAAAGAAGAAGTCAAACTCTCACTCTTTGCAGATATGATACTTTATGTGGGAAACCCAAAAGACTCCACTACAAAACTGCTAGGACTCATACTGGGATTCACTGAAGTGTCAGGATATAAAATCAATTCACAGAAATCATATGCATCTCTATACACAAACAGCAAGATAGAAGAAAGAGAAATTAAGGAGGTGATCTCATTTACAATTGCACCCAAAACCACAAGATACCTAGGAATAAACTTAACCAAAGAGACAAAGAATCTGTATTCAGAAAACTATAAAGTACTCATGAAAGAAATTGAGGAAAACACAAAGAAATGGAAAAATGTTCTATGCTCATCGATTGGAAGAACAAATATTGAGAAAATGTCTATGCTACCTAAAGCAATCTATACATTTAATACAATCCCTATCAAAATACCATCAATATTTTTCAAAGAAATGTAAAAATAATCCTAAAATTTATATGGAACAAAAAAGACCCCAAATAGCCAAAAGAATATTGTAAAAGGAAATCAAAGTTGGCGGCATCACAATTCCAGACTTCAAGCTCTATTACAAAGCTGTCATCATCAAGACATTATGATACTGGCACAAAAACAGACATAAAGATCAATGGAACAGAATAGAGAGCCCATAAATGTACCCTCAGCTCTATGGTCAACTAATCTTTGACAAAGCAGGGAAGAATCTTCAGTGAAGAAAAGACAGTCTCTTCAACAAATGGTGTTGGGAAAATTGGACAGCCACATGCAGAAGAATGAAACTGGACCATTTCCTTATATCACACACATAAATAGACTCAAAATGAATGAAAGACCTCAATGTGAGGAGTCCATCAAAATCCTTGAGGAGAACACAGGCAGCAACCTCTTCGACCTCAGCCACAGCAGGTCCTTCCTAGAAACATCGCCAAAGGCAAGGGAAGCAAGGGCAAAAATGAGCTACTGGAACTTCATCAAGATCAAAAGGAAACAGTCAATAAAGCCAAAAGACAACTGACAGAATGGAGAAGATATTTGCAAGTGACATATCAGATAAAGGGCTAGTATCCAAAATCTATAAAAAACTAGTCAAACTCAACACCCAAAGACCAAATAATCCAATGAAGAGATGGACAGAAGACACAAACAGACATTTCTGCAAAGAAGACATCCAGATGGCCAATAGACACATGAAAAAGTGGTCAACATTGCTCCGCATCAGGGAAATACAAATCTAAACCTCAATGAGATATCACCTCACAGCACTCACAATGGCTAAAATTACAAGTCAGGAAACAACAGATGTTGGTGAGGATGTGGATCCTACACTGTTGGTGGGAATGCAAGTTGGTGCAGCCACTCTGAAAAGCAGTATGGAGGTTCCTCAAAAAGTTAAAAATAGAGCTACCCTATGACCTAGCAATTGCACTACTAGGCACTGACCCTAAAGATACAAATGTAGTGATCTGAAGGGGCACATGCACCCAAATGTTTATAGTGGCAATGTCCACAAGAACCTGGATGTTCATCAACAGATGAATTAATAAAGAAGAATTGGTATTCACACACACACACACACACACACACACACAGAGTGGAATACTATGCAACCATCAAACCCCCAAAATCTTGCCATTTGCAATGATGTGGATGGAACTAGAGGGAATTATGCTAAGTGAAATAAGCCAGTCAGAGAAAGACATATGAGAGACAAAGAGAGATCATATGATCTCTCTGATATGAGGAATCTGAGAGGCAGTTTGTGGGGTTGTGGGGGAAACGAGGGAACAAATGAAACAAGATGAGACTGGGGTGGGAGAAAAATCATTAGAGAATCTCGGGAAACAAACTGAGGGTTGCTCTGGGTGACAGGGTTGAGGGGTAGGGTGGCTGGGTTATGGACATTGGGGAGGGTGTGTGCTGTGGTGAGTGCTGTGAATTGTGTTGGACTGAGGATTCACAGACTTGTACGCCTGAAGCAAATATTGCATTATATGTTAAATACATACATACATACATAAGGCTAACTTAAGAATTTAAGGTGCTAAGTTATGTGGTAAAAGAGAGGTCACAGGATCTTTAGGAGGTTGACAATTAGGCTTGGCATCTACTCTATCAGGATAAATATATAAATAACAGAGTTACTTAAAAGCCACTGAATGTACAAACTGCGTCTTATCTCTACCTTCGTCAAAATGGAATCTATTTTCTCCTTTTCCAATCTAGCATTCAGATTCTGGGAAGGTCCCTCACATAAGCAGACTCATAGCATGACATGTATCCATGCTCTAGTTGAAAAAGAGGATGGAACTGTATCAGGCAGATTCAGTCTCTGCAATGGGATGCACGCTCAGCTGCTTGAAGTAGAGGACTTCCCTTCCTAAACATAGGAATGGAGGTGCGGTGTTTCAAGCTAGATAGTATTGCAAATGCTGTTGGAATTATAATTTTATTAAGTGTATAATTATTTTTAAAAGGCATTAAATCATATAATTACATCATATTAAAGGTAAAAAGGGCAATTATGATAACAAGGATGGCAAATTTTATATATTTTAGTAAACTTATTTTATATATATGTATACATACATATACATAAACATAAAACTGTTACTAAATGGGAGTGCAGATATTTATATGTGTATGTGTACATGCATGCCACCAGTCTGAAGAGCCCCTTGCAGATAAAGCTAATTGATACTGAATTTATTTTGTTCCTAGCCCAGATATAATCCTTATGATTACTATGATACAAGAACCTAATCTTAATCAATCAGAGATGGCATTTAAGATAAAATCTACTTGCAAGCATAAAGCCACATTATTGTTCAAATGAGAAATCAGAGATTGAAAGACCTTAAAGAACATTCTCATGTTACTTATCAAGACAGATAGTTAATGGGAAACTCAGGGCTAATGGCTAATAGCTAACATTTATCTGGCTTCTCAATCTACCAGTCACTATTCTGAGTGCTTTATGTGTAATAACGCATTTAATCCTCATAACAACCATGTAAGATAAGCATTACTATAATTCTTACTTTATGAATATGATGACTGAAGCACAAAGTAGTAATTTATAGATTCAGGATTGGAATCCAGGTAATCTAGATAAAAAATCCATGCTCTTCACCATTATGCTAAACTTCTCACAAAACTTAAAAGTACAAATTATGGCCTTAATAACTACTCTTATCAAACTGCTCTTCCCATCTAAAAATTAGTTCTCTTGTACACTCAGAATTTTCTTATAGTATCTCTTGGGTATTAAATATATGATACATCTATACATATATATACTATATGAAACCAATTAGAGGTAAAGAATACAATAATTGAAATTAAAAATACTTTAGAGGGAATCAACATCTGATTAGATGATATAGAAGAATAGATCAGTGATCTGGAAGACAGGGTAGTAGAAAGCACTCAAGATGGACAGCAAAAAAAGAAAACAGAATTTTAAAAATGAGGATAGGGACCTCTGAAACAGTGTCAGGTATATATAAAGAGGTCCCAGAAGAAGAAAAGAAAAAGGGGTGAAAACTTATCTGAAGATATAATAGCTAAAAACTTCTATACAATGGGGTACCTATGAAAGACTCACTTTAGACCCAAAGACATACAGATATGAACAGATGGATTACTAGAAACAAATGTGAATCATTAATCAAAAAACAACAAACACACAAAAGTTCAGGACTAGATGGCTTCATGTGAGAAATCTACCAAACATAAAAAGTAGAGTTAATACCTACTCTCCTCAAAGTATTCGAAAAAATAGAAGAGGAAGGAATGCTTTCAAGTTAATTGGAAGAGGCCAGCACTACCCTGATATCAAAATTAGACAAACACACTACAAAAAAAAAGGGAAAATTAAAGACCAATATCCCTGATAAATGTAGCTGCAAAATCCTCAACAAAATATCAGCAAACTAAATTCAGTAACACCTGGGCACCTTGGGGACTCATTCAGTTAAACATCTGCCTTCAGCGGAGGTCATAATCCCGGAGTGGTGGTATCAAGCCCTGTGTCAGGCTCAGTGGAGCACCTGCTTCTCTCTCTCCCTCTGCCTGCCACTCTGCCTGCTTGTGCTCGCTCTCTTTCTCTGTCAAATAAATAAATAAAAGCTTCACAAAATAAATAAGTAAATAAAATTTTACTCTCATGTTTAAGAAGAAAAAAAAAAGTCCCAAGACACAGAGTTATGACTTATATTATCTCTGGCTCTTAGTTTTTATTATTTGTAAAACAAAATTAGAGGATATGCTTCTAAAATGTGTTCACATAGTGCAAAAAGTCCTCTTAGTACAAGGATTTTTCAAATAATGTGTTTGAGAATATTCAAGATACTTAATCAAAGTAAATATCCAGGATGAGTGTAGGATATAGGGAGAATGTCAGAAATGGCACAAAGTCCTAAGTATTGAGAAGAGTAGTGATCAAACTATCTTATACTTGGGTGAGTAAGTGTGTAGGAGGGACACTAGAAAATTTTAGAAAGAATAGTACCACAACTCACCCAGGGCCAGAAACAGTTTTTGCTCCCAAGCTAGCCAGAAACATTTAATAATTCAAAGGGCATTAGGCAAGAAAATCATAAGATCTTGCCTCTGTAGCATAGAATAAATTGACCCTGTACTAAATGATGTTATAGTCTTAACCTAATAAAGCTTAAAAATAAAACTTGAAAGTTCCATGCAATTTCCAAGAAATTTAATTGCACATCAAAACAAATTTCAATAAAATTTATAGGATTACAAAAAATATGAAGCATCCAGGAAAAAAAAAATACAGTGTCTGACATCTACTCAAAAAATTGTCAGGCAGGGAGAGAACAGAAAAATACTACTCACAGTGAGAGGGATAAAACCATCAAAACTGACCCAAATGTAAGCATTAGCAGACAGACATTAAAAATTGTTATTACTATATCCCATGTGCTCAGTAAACTAGAAGATTAATCATGTTAAATAAAGACAGGTAAGATATGAAAAAGACTCAAATAAAAACTCCAGACATGAAAACTACGTTGCCTAAGTACATTGTCTATATGTCTAAGTATTTTATGTCATAAAAAATACACTGAATGGGATTAATTCAGATTAGACATTGCCAGAGAAGAGATTAATAGTAAATTAAAGAATAGGAAAGAAAGTATAAAAATGAAATACAGAAAGATACAACAAGGTCAATATACAAAAATCAATTGTTTTTCTATATAGTAGCAAGGAGTACTCAGAAATTGAAATTAATATACAAATGACAAATGAAATGATTCCCAACATCATTCATCATTAGCGAAATCCATATTGAAACCACAATGAGATAACACTAAACACTTATTAGAATGCCATTAATTCAGTACCATCCCTAGTGTTAGTTAGGATGTGGATCAACTAGAAGTTTCATGAAGATATTTGCTCGATTATCCACACATCAGAGAGGACCTCCTTGACCACCCTGTCAACTTGTTTTTCATACATGAAACCTTTAGCATAAAGTTTAGTGACTGACATTCAGATATCTTCACAAAACCTACTGTAAGCTTCCAGATGACCCTTAGTGATTCTCCCTGTGCTGTCTCAGTCTTGAATGAGGGGAAAGGAAGTGTTTGGTACTATATTCTGCAGATTTTTGCAGATAAATTAAAATGTAGTTCTCATTTCCAGGGAAAAACTGAGAAAAAGTTCTAGTCTATTATTTCTGTTAAATTATACATATAAATTTAAATACATGCTATTTTATCATGAAAAATGCCTTTATATAAACAGGATTCATGACTTGATATGCATAACTGCTTGTCACTGATAACCTTAAAGGATAAAGCATCAAGGTGGCCTGTACTTTTTCAGGTAACATTCTTCAAGTTACCCAATTTCAGATGAGTAAGGGTAGTTATCTTTCATATAGGTCTATGAGCCATAGCTGAACATTTTACTGTCTCTAACTCTAATGATTTTTTATCCTCCGGAGTAACCCCTTCCGAACTCCTGCTCACCTTATTGATTTAAGTCAATGAAACACAAGTTACAAGAACTCAGTGAGAAACTAGGGATGAAAGCAATTTCAAGGATGGGGCTAAAACATTGGCTTTGGACCCAATCAGTTCCTAGTATTCTTATTTCAAAAAGAAAAACATTGATATGCTTCTGGTTTTGTTTTTGTTTATTTGTTTTATAGGGGCAGGGCGGTTAAGTAACTTCTAGGCTATCTGCTTGAAATTCCCCTAAGAGGCCCCATGACAGTTTTAGCAACTCTTAGAGTACAGTTTGAAAACACAGATATAATACAATTTTCACTTTATAAACTCAGAAAAGTTAAGTGACTTATAAATATTCACATAGCCAGTGGTGATTTTTCTAACAAGTTGTCTTCTATAACCAGTCCCCTCTTAACATTCAGTGAAGTGGATGTACTTTCCATGTCTGCTCTCCAGACTCAGTTCACATCTCATTGATTCTGAGTAACTCATGCCATCAAAACAGGATATACCTACCTTGGTAAAAAAGAGGCATCAAACTGCCTAACCTACCAAGCGACTGACTCAGGCTTTAGGGCAGTGTGATATTTTCTTCTGCACCAAGAGTCTTTGTTCAGATGACATCCCTTAGTTGTATCTTACCTTACCTGAAGCTTATCCAGTCCTTGCCTCTCTGAGATTCAGTCAAAGAATTCTGTCTTGTATACATTAATGCTCAGATGCTAAATTAGAATGGTAAATATGTCTTGATTGATAAGGCAGATACAACCTATTGGAAATAACTGCATGGAGCTGTTTCTTTTTTTTTTTCCTCCTCCTCCTCCTTCTCCTCCTCCTTCTTTTTTTTTCTTTCTTCTTCTTTTTTAAACAATTATGAATCAGTATCCAAACTCACAAGAAAAGAATTTCATGACTGAATAACAAAGTATGCTATGACCTCTAGACAGTTATAGCTTGGCAACCATGCCATCTACATGCCCCAGTTTTCCTGAATCTTATGAGAACCCCTAGAAGGCAGAGCATTAATACCATATAACTACCTTTCCTGATTAAGTAACCAGCTCCCTGAACTTTTACAATGACTCTTGGCTCCACACTAGTTACTCTTCTAGGCTTTGAACTTTTCACTCCTTGCCTCACTCCACTCTCCTTCTGTCTTAATTTTCAGGCCAACTGCTGATGCTTTTTCCTCTGAGTTTTGGTATATTTAGCTTCTGAATCTATTTCAGACTAAATGTCCTGCCTCAGGGACATAACATTCAACTATTTTGTGCATTAGAATGACATGTGTACATTTTCCAAAATATGTATTCCTAAATAATCTGACACATTGAATTTATAATATAGCCTGAGATTTCATTTGTTTTAGAAGTTGCCTAGGTAAATTAGTAACATGAAAGAAATAAGAACCATTACCATAAGCCATATTTCTATTTAGATTTCCTCAAATTCGAGTGTTTGGAACCTTATGGCTCCCACTGGGACTGGACAGTTTTGAAGCTAGGACAGAGAATATGGATGTTAATGTGTATCAACCTTCCTAATAACAATGTTACAAATGTAGTCAAATTCCATTTATGCAAACTAACTAGAAAAAAAGTAGAGGGGATTTATGTCATCAGAAATTTGTTCAGATGATAAATAAAATTTGTACTACATAAATTTTAAATGAAATGTGCTCTAGATCTATTTTCTAGAATAACATTGAAGTTATATGTATAAATATTTATATAAATATAGATAACTGTCATGATTTATCCAGAATTTGAAAAGACAATTAAGATCCATCAGGATAGTATACATTCAACAAATATATTTTTAATGAAATAAATACTAGATTTTTTATTTCATAATCATTAGACTAAACTTACTTTGATGAATAAGCAGGAATATTTACAATTGAAAACAGTTCAGGGAAAATAGTCATAGTAGTGGTATAGTAGTAGTACTAGTGGTACTAGTACTAGAGCCAGTAGTTTATGATACTACATGCAGAAACAGTATACAGGGTACTTGAAAATATTAACCCAGAATGACCGTAAAAAAATGGTAAGAGAATGGAAAAACTGTAAGAAAAAAAAACCAACAAAAACAAAGGTCAAATTTTAAAATATTTTAAGAATCATTATTAGTGCTAGTAGTATTAGAATTGCTGTTCAGACCCTATTGTGTGAAAAAAAGGAAATAAAGTAATCTGTAATTATTGGATATTCTAATTCTGTCATCCCATTGCTCTTGAGAACCCAGATTCTTTATGTGAAAGAAAGTACATGTAAATTAGAAGTTAAGTTCAAATTTTTGTGGTCCTGAACCTGAATTGAAAATATCAATCTCAACTCAAAATATGCATCTATAGCCTGATTCTTTCCACTAAAAAGAACAAGTGACAATAACCAATCCAGTAATAATGAACATGCCTAAGTTCTTGAAAATAAATAGAAGGCAGGAAATAAGGAAGAAAAGAAAGAAGGGAAAAAATAAAGAGAGGGAGGAGGAAGAGAGGGAGAGAGAGAGAGAGAGAGAGAGAAAATTTTTTGGAGAAGTTTTAATTTGTTTATAATTTTTTTTTAAGTAGGCTCCATGCCCAGTGTGGAGCCCAACATAGGGCCTGAAGTCATGACTCAGAGATCAAGAGTCAGATGCTTAACCGACTGAGTCACCCAGGCACCCCCCAAAGTATTTTTGAAATAACAGTCATTGCAAAGTGCTGGAACTGTTCAAATATGTTTAAATCCATGAATTCTTAATGACATTTTTAAAAATTACCTTATAAGAAATATAGGGAAGTAAGTATATTAAAAAACATTTATTCTGACTTTTCTACATGTTTTCCTACATACTTTTCTGCATTGTTCCACCAGGTAACCAAATAGTAGAGGGAGGAAGTGGGAGAAACATTTCCTTGTGAAGTTATTATAACTCATAAAGGAAAATTAAATGATTAAAATGTCACCATTTTGCAACTCCAGTTAATTACTGGATGTTGGGATTGTCAACATTTTCTAACATCACCAAAAGAGACAGACATTGTGTTCTTTCTACAGTCTTGCAATATACTACCTACAATTTTGTAAGACAAAAAAATTCCTAAAAGTAATTCAGTTTCTGGCCTCTTGTTTTTGCTCACAATTATGCCTAACAAATCTTTTTACTACATAGTACACCAAAGTGAAAGAAAAAGCTATAAAACAGGTTTCTAGTCCTACTCTGTAAGTTTTAGCACCTGTAAAATGAACCATTTGCACTAAATGTTATCTCTCTGTTTGTATGTATGTGCATGTGTGTGTGTTTCATTTTTACTTATTTTTTTAAAGATTTTATTTATTTGACAGAGAGAAATAACAAGTAGGCAAAGAGGAAGGGGGAAGCAGGCTCCCTGCTGAGCAGAGAGCCTAGTGCAGGGCTCAATCCCAGGACCCTGAGATCATGACCTGAGCCCAAGGCAGAGGCTTAACCCACTGAGCCAGCTAGGTGCCCTGACCATTTTTAGAACATTCTAGAATATTACTTTCTTGTTAGTTTTATTTGAGTATCAGGTGAGTAATACAGAATTTCCATGTAGACCCATTTTCATCACATTTTGCTCTATCAAAATCATTTCATAATATTATTCCACTCAATCTTCAAAGCACTGTTTATAGGCAGATCCGAGCCATCACAGACTACAAAGCACACTCGACTTAAGCAGACTGGGGAGTAAACTGGTGTAGTAAGGCTAGAAAATATATGTCTTGTTGCTCATTTTAGCAAAACAAAAACAAAACACTTTTTTCATATTGTTTTTGAAGATTCAACCTGGAGAGAATAAAAACACTTGCCCCTTCTTTAAAAAGGAAATTCAGACATTCACATCTCTAATAACTGTAATTATCATTGAGGAACAGCAAAATTAGTTTATTTAGTTTTGAGGTTTTTTGAAGGATGGCAGCCTTAGGTGACTTTTGGTGGATTTAAAGCTCAGAATGGGGGAGAAATAAGAGATTGCAGGAAAAGAATTCGGAGGAGAAGAAACAGGGATGCAAAGTACCAATTAGGTCCAGGGTTTTGGATATCTGGGCCCCATCCTTGAAGGAGGCCTATTGGCTCATCCTTGGCCTGAGAAGTGTTAGAGCCAGGACACTTATACTAGGAAGGAACCCTGTGAAGAGTGTTATCATAATGCTCAGAGGCTGTGCTGGATCGGAGAAAACTCCCACATTCCCAGCCCAAATCCTTCTTGGCTAAGCAATCAGCAGTTCAGTGGGTGGGAACTTCATTGTATTTAGGCTTTAAAATCTCTCTTTAAAAAAAAATAAAAATAAAGATTTTATACATTTCTTTGAGAGAGAGAGAGAGAGAAAGCCTGAGCAGGGGTGAGCAAAAGAGACCAACAGACTCCCCGCTGAGTAGGGGAGCACAATGCGGATCATGACCTGAACTGAAGGCAGGCACTTAACCCACTGAGCCACCCAGGTTTCACATTCTAGAGGTGTAGTATTTGAGTGGAAGCATTGCAGTTCTTGGGCCTAACCATCTGGCTTTTCAATGAGGAAGCTGTCCTCTGCTTGCTGCAAATACAGATCCTTGTAAACCTTTGGGAACTACTCAAAGAGGTGAGTATTGGAAAGGAACACCATTCATATTTATTTCTTGGACAGTAATGCACCACTAGGAAACCCTAAGCTGATAGTAGAGGATAGTATTTACCCCTATAGAACTGGGAGTGGGCAGTGCTGGGCTAAGAATAGGTGAGCTAACTGTATGAGGTCATGTCCTTAAGGAGAACAACAATATTTCAACTACTCTGTCTGAGGGACTTTGACAAGGCCCAGGAGGCTTCAGCAAACAAAAAATCTAGTACTGTAGCTAGCCTCAAGGCATCTTGGAGCTTCAAGTATGAGAATATGTACAGTAAAGTGGGTAGCATTATCTCTTTGTAGGGTTATAAAAGAAAAACCTTCTTATTTTGTTTTTTATAAAGGACTCAAGATGGTGACTGGGTTTTAGGATTCAGGCAGCACTGGGTTTATGATATAGTTACATGGGGTCCTGTGCTGGGAAGGGCTCAGTACTCAGTTTAATGCTCTTCTATGGTCATCTTTAATTTCTTAATAATTTACAAACAAGTCCCATGTTTTCAATTTTCATTAAGCCTTGCAAATTACATAGTACCCAATTCTTGGAAATAGTTTAGTAGTAGGATGCTAGTTTGATGAGCAGGGTCCCATGTCTTGGGGCTGGAGCTTCGGAAATAGTCTTGTCCCGGTAGAGAACTAGAATGCAGCATAGAAGAGATAACTGGTTTTACAAACCTGGCTCATGTGATTGAGGTTAAAAGATAGAATATATTTAGTGGGTTGAAGACATGAAAGGATCCTTTCAGGACCTACTAGGTAGAGAACTGAAGGCTACAAGGTGAATTCTAGGCTCTTTCTGGTGGCAGGAATTGGGCTTCTGATAAATTCCCTCTCCTAGTTAGGCTGGGACAAAGATTAGATGTGGTTCACACTGCAGATCATGATTATAAGCTTTTCTAAAATGTGGGCTGTCTCATTCTTCTATGGCAATCACAAGTGTAAAATTTTCCAAAATTTCAGCAATATCTTATCGTCTCCAAATCCCCAGAAGACATAATGCCTAACACGGAGGAAATGAGCATGGGATAGAATAAAACCAAACCATAGACCAAAACCTTCAGTGGTTGCAGTTTTATAGATTTGGTGTTAGCAGGAACTTGCTAGATAGGCAGGATAAGTCTTATTTGTCCCCATTATGTAAATGAAAAAGTAGACTTTGATTAAGGAACCCAATCAAATTTACTTCAGTGATATTAGCTGTTATCAGATTTCAGTTCTCCAGATTCTAGACCAATTCTGTCACACTGTCTCCTAAATTAATGACATTTTACTGAACTGAAAATGCATCACCAACTCATTTGTTTGGTGATGAGGACCTGAACATCATTGCTGGATCTTTGTAAGGAAACTCAGTGAAAGTGAGGTTCATATATCAAAACCAAGAAAGGCTGTGGAGTCTTCATTTCTGATGATTCCAGTCTTCCAAGACATATGAAGGGGGAAATGAGCTATATGGTGTTGTCTTCACTTCATTGTCTTTCATTATTGAGCATTTCAAACCCATGAACTTTTCTGGGTTAGAATATTCCTAGGACATGGGAACAAGCTGTGATGAGTATTAAAAAAATAATCTAACTTCATCATTTTGTCATATTAATCAATTAAAAAAATAGGCTCTTAGTAATTTCTTTTTCATTATTGCACATTACCAATCTTTAAAAAATATAGTCTCTCTTCTATATGGCTTAATATTCTGTCTAGTGAGTTGAACAACTGAATAATTATCCAGTTAGTTGAGTCAGGATAGACTATTGATCTACTTAATATTGCCTGAAATGTATCTGTTAGATTAAAACTGATTTAGAGCCCAGAGGCTATTTGGCTATGTGAAAAACATGATAAAATTTACCTCTTTAAAATTTATATCTCCACCAAAGACAGTGTGATTCTTCCCTGCAGAGGTTTGTTCTCCTTCATGTATATTACTAGATTATTCTGAGTGAGACTTGCTTCCAGATCACAGCTTGCAACCTTGGCTACAGTTTAGAATCACTTGAGAAGCTTTAAAACAGAGGGATGCCCAGTCTGCACAGCAGACCAGTTAAAGCAGAATATTTTGAGGAGATATCCAGGAATCAATATATTATTTAAAAATCCCATGGATAATTCTAACAGACAAACAAGATAACCATTGTCCTAAATTCTCTTTGACAGCAGAAAATTTAGAATATTTCATATTCTCCTTTAAATGAGCATCTCCTGTCTGAGCATGCATACTTCCATGCCATGGCTATTTGTGAAAATTGATTCAGTTTTAATTTGGTTAATCTGTGGACAATTGCTTAGATGTGTCTAATTTGTCACTAGTATAATAGGCCAGGCCAGGCAAAGCAGTGACAGCAAAACTCGAGTCTGTCCCCATCTCTACCTCACTCTCTTCCTCTCTAGTTATTGTCAACCTGCTTCCTCTATAGTTCTTTCTCTACCAGAACCCAAGAAGCTTTATATCTCCATGTAGACCAGGATTCTAGCCTCTGCCCTTGAAAGATTTGTTGGTTCTGCTTTTATTAGCAAATTCAACTTCATTTCCCCCTTTGGATTTTGCTGTTGTTCCATTCAGTGCCCCCCACCATCTCTGAAGATACTTTCCTTACCTCATATTTGCCAGCAGAGAAACCTAAATCCTGACCCTAGCCACATTACTGGCATTCACCTGACTCCCTTGGGGGAAAATTATATAAATTCAATCCAGTCCAAAATCAGAGACCTCTTTAGAGGATTGGGAAAACTAACAGAAGAAGCAAACCGCTTCAATACGTGACTCTCAGTCTTAAAGCAAATTTAAAAATCTCCTTTGACTTCTTGCTTAATGACAAATGATAAATTTAGGCATTGAAGGTTCTTATTCTATAGCTTATAAAGGCCAAGAAAGACAGCCAAACTACTGCTCATTCCACCTTAAGTCAAAAATCCAAGGTTCTTAACTAAAAGACATACCAGAGTTTAAATACCACAGAGCTATGTAAAATAAAAGACTGTGTAAAATAGAAGAAGGTAATATGTATGTACAGAAAGAGACTTATGTTGGGTCTCTAACATTGCAGTGGTCTATAATTCAGAATATAAATTCCAAGGTAGGGTAGCCCCCTGAGGTACTTGTGAAGCTATTGTCAAGACAAATGATGCCTAATCAAGTTGCAGAAAGTAGTATTTAGGACTTAGTTGGCAGAAATACAGAGTCCTCCATGGTGAATCTATACTGAGTAGTACCCCAAGAAGTGCCTGGGAATATGGGTCACTGGTGTCAAAATTTTTCCCCAGGTGAAATGGAATGCAAAGTGGCAGGTCTTTAGCCAAGTGAAATATAGTTCATAATATGGTCCCAGGTCCTCTAAAGGAGGAAAGGGGGCAACAAATCCAGTATAATTAATTCCAGGTCAAATCAGGTAACTAAGTTTCTTAATGTCTCCAGTGGCTCAACATGATCTCTGTCAGCCTGGGGTACAACATGTAGTACAGATGCCCTGATGAAACCTATTTAAAGATTGATGTTAGAGCTGTTCTTCATAAAGTTTTGACTTGCCGTTTTCTCTCCACATTTATACACATTGTAGTTGTCCTTGTGTGCATGTGAGCAGGTTTCTTTGGAAGCATAGCACTGGGTGTGATGCATAAACAATGACTCTTGGAACACTGAAAAAAAAATAAAGTAAAAAAAAAAAAAAAAGAAAAGCATAGAAAGGGAAGGACATTATCGTTTAGCCAATGACACAGTGTGTCAGATACTTCTAGGTATTTTATTGATATATTATTTAATGCAAGGAGATAACCTCTGTACGAAGTTGTTATTTCCATATTTCCATATGAAAATGCTGAAGCTGTGAGAGATCAAGCATTTTTTTCTCAAAAATCAAATGAATTTTAAATACTATGGTCAAAATTTAATTACAGAAATTAAATGATATAGGAAAATTAAATGTCTTGAAGTGTGAAAAAGCAAGCATGAACTTTAAAGACATTGACCAAGGGATGGAATTATCATCTTTTTTTCCCAAAATGTGATATTAATATGATATCTTAACATTTGGGTCTTTTTTCCAAGAATAGCAGTGAAAGATCAGATAAATAGAGTTAGAAAGATCTGCTATATTACCTAGGGAAACAGTACACACGCCACACACATGTAAGTAATGTTTATATCAACACTAATAAACACTGCTTAAAATGAGGTGGAAATGCAGACTACTGAGACACAAAATGCCTTGTGTGGAGCAACTATGACCTCCAAATTCTAATGAATGGAGGAGTCAAGAATACTGCTCTGTACCGATTCTAGCCCCTATTGCACTGGTGATGAATTCAGTTTAATTATATATTAAGCACCAAACTTCTGGGCAGTATACCAAGCACAGATAATGAAAAAGGAAAAGAAGTATCGCAGAAAGTATATAATTGTCATTAGATATTTTCTAACACCTGTGCAGATTCAAAGAAGATATTATATCTCTTCTTGGAAGAGTTTGGAAGATTGAAAAAAAGTTTTATTGATGAGTTACTTAGCAAATAGTAGACTTTTGAATGAATGAATGAATGAATGAACCTCATTTTCCAACTGGAGTGGGGGTAGGAAGAAGATCATATTAAGGAGGAATTTTTACTTATGATCTAGTCTGCTGAAGTTGAAATTCTGAGTGTATGGTCAAGCCTCAGTCCACCTGAGCTGTTTTAACAAAATTCCAAAAATCTGGTTGGTTTGTGTTAAGAGAGAGACAGACAGACAGACAGATGGACAGATAACAGGCCCAAAACCAAGTCCCAGGCTAGCAAACCAATACTTCATAACTAACCTAACTGCAGTTTCAACCTCTCCTAGGGATGTAATCTTAAAACAGTAAAGCTGGAATATCCTGGTCAGCAGTAGTGAGGTCATCTACCTCACAGCCTCCTTCCATCCCCCGAAGAAAATGAAGTGACTCACTTAACTTGTTTCTCCCCCTTCTGCCTCTAAATATTTCTCATTCCATCTCTCCAGAGCTCTTTTCTGTGTGCTCTGTGGGGTGGGATGTTGCTTAATTCATGAAATAATAAGATCTTTAAATTTTATTCAGTTGAATTTTGTCTTTCAACACTTTTGTAAACAAAAGAAATCAATTTCTCACAGTTCTGAAGGCTAGAAGTCCAAGATCAGGGTGCCAGTGTGGTTGAGTGATGGCTTTCATCCAGGTTGCAGACTTCTCATTGTGTCCACACATGATGGAAGGGACCAGTAACTTCTGTGGTGGGTGTCTATAAGGGTGCTAATTTTCATTCAGGAGAGCTTTATCCTCATGACCTTTATCCTCATGACTTTCCAAAGGCCCCAACTCCTAATATTATCACCTTAAGGGTTAGGTTTTAATATTTGAATTTGGTGAGGGGGAAGTCACATAACCATTCAGGCTATTGTAGTATGGGTCAAGGCTAAAAAAAAAATAGGTTGCTCATGCCAGGCTTGCTCCTGTTCCAAGACATTTCCCTTCACTGTTCTCTCTGCCTGCAATACTTGTAATACTTCATACTTCCTTGGTTCACTTATTTTCCCCACTCAGATGGATTCTTATGCATTATTACTTCTTCAGAGATTCCTTTTTTGACTATCCTTCCTAAAATAAGGCTCCCTATTATTATTTATAATATGGTTGGCTTTATTATTTTTTTAAAGATTATATTTATTTATTTATTTGACAGACAGAGATCACAAGTAGGCAGAGAAAGAGGAAGGGAAGCAGGCTCCCTATTGAGCAGAGAGCCTGATGCAGGGCTCGATCCTAGGACCCTGGGATCATGACCTGAGCCAAAGGTAGAGGATTTAACCCACTGAGCCACCCAGGCGCCCCTATTATTTTTTTAATTAAAACCTGAATTATCAAGTTATCATAGCTTATTTGTTCTTGTCCCTTTCCTCACTGGAATGTAAGCTTCTTAAAGATAGGTATTGTGTCCATTTGCTTTATCACTATACATCTCTAAAATCAATGCCAGACCTGTTGTGCCTTAACAAATATATACTGAATGCATGAGAATATCTTAATGATTTTGAGGTAGAAAAGAATTTCTTAGGATAGAAAAAGCACACTATGAAGTAAAAGATCAATATATTTGATTATATTAAAATTCAAAATTTTGTGCTATAAAATAATCTTAAATAAAATAAAAAGATAAGCCATGATCTTGAGAAGATTTTTTTAATGGTACAACTGAAGAGTTATATAAAGAAGTCCCACAAAATAAAAATGAAAAGACAAATAGATAATAAGGGAAAAATTGAAGCAATTTATTAATAGACCATTTACAAGAAACAAGAATATCTGTATGTTCAACTGCACTAGTAATCAAGGAATGCAAATTAAAATTGTTTTACTCTTATTCGATTGGAAGAATATAAAGATATATGTACACTGTTCAAGCAAGAAGTGTTGGTAAGGATATGGAGAAAGAAACTCTTACACTCACAGAAGGAAGTGTAATTGGTACAACTACCTTGATATTCTTGGGAGACTCCTGCATAATGACACAGGACAATGAGCATAAGAATATATACTACAGCATCTGCCATTGTTGTAAAATATTAGAACAATTTAAATGTCCAAAACCAGGAGAATGGATGTAAAAATTATAACATACTCATGTTCATGTTATAGAATAAAAGCAAATATCATACCAAAAAAACTAGTAGCTGAGTGATGTGTTTCATGGGACAGGATTTCTGTATTTAAAAATCTAAAGAACACTAGGGGCAGCTGGGTGGCTCAGATGGTTAAATGTCTACCTTCAGCTCAAGTCATGAACTCTGGGTCCTGGAATCGAGCCCCATGTGGGGCTCCTTGCCCAGTGGGGAATCTGCTTCTCTCTCTCCCTCTCTCCCCAAACCCCAACTTGTGTGTTCTCTCTTTTTCAAATGAATAAATAAAATCTGTTTAAAAAATCGGAAAAATACTAACAAATATTTTATTTATGCATAAATATGTAGCAATATTATAAAAACAAACAGAATAAATTAAAAATCTTACAGTTGTTATCTTTGGAAGGAGGGTTAAATGGGATCGCAAAAAAACATATTGAGTCTAGTTATTTAGAAAAAAATTGAAGAAAATAAGAATTATGGGTACATGGAAGGGTGCCTGGGTGGCTCAGTGGGTTAAAGCCTCTGCCTTCAGCTCAGGTCATGATCTCAGGGTCCTGGGATCAAGACCCACATCGGGCTCTCTGCTCAGCGGGGAGCCTGCTTCTCTCTCTCTCTCTGCCTGCCTCTCTGCCTACTTGTGATCTCTTTCTGTCAAATAAACAAATAAAATTTAAAAAAAAGAATTATGGGTACATTGATGTACTAGCTATATCTTTTAGTTGATTTGTAATATTTCATTAAAATTGTGTATTATAAATGTTGCTTACTTACACGAACCTTAGATATTGTCAAAATACAATTGATATAATAGGTCACTTCCAATCTTCTAAACCCATTTAATTTCTTGCCACTAGCTGATAACCTGGAATCATGTATGTGGCTGACACCTTTAAACTCTCTTTCTATCCACATATACTTCTATGGCTCTAACTATTTCTCTATATTTGTGCATTGATGGTACTAAAACCCTGGTCCCTAGGTGATAATGCTCTCCTTTTTTGGTGGACTTTAAGAAGAGTTAAGTAATTAGTTATCTTATATAGTATATATAAGTCTTATATCTTACATCTTATATAGTATATATAAGTCTTATATATAATTAGACTTATAATTATATAATTATTATGTAATATATTTTTAATTTTATAATTATTATATAATATTATTATATAATTATATAATAAGACTTATTATAAGTATATATAAGTCTTATATCTTATATCTTATATAGTATAATAGTGTGGTTTGTAAAGTGATGATAATACATCCTTGCCCCAAAATAATCTCCCTGATACTTGAAATACCACAAGTGCTGCTTTATTCCTTTAAGGTAAGTATCATCCCCTTCATTCTTCTTCATTGAAATGCAAATCTTCCTGGTTAGGATTTGCATTTTAATTAAGCCCCTAATGCTTCAGCATTAATGAGTTTATCTAAGACTTTCTTCTTGACAGAAAGGTACAAGGCTAACTGAAAGGCCTTTTGATCATTTGGAGAAAATATGAGACATACATGTGTTACTGAAAATAGTGACAAAACACACAGATTAGGGACAAAGCTATGTAACAGATTTACTCTAGAGACTTCACAATCCCATAGAATGTTGATGGGATCTATCACTTCCCTTCTTTTCCCTACATTTTAGTCTCGCACTTCTCATTCTTTCCCAGAAGGACCTAATCAACTTACTGGCTTAATAAACTTACCTATAGAATGTTGCCCTCTGCTTTCTATAACCTTTATGATGTCCCCACTAGATTTATTCCTGGGTTACCAGTGTGGTTCAATATTAACAAACCAATCAATGTGATACATCACATCAATAAGAGAAAAGATAAGAAAGAAACCTAGGATCATTTCATTAGATGCAGAAAAAAGCATTTGACAAAGTACAACATCTGTTCATAATAAAAAACCCCTAAGAAGTAGGTTTAGAGGGAACATACCTCAACACAATGAAGGCCTTAGATGGCAGCACTTAGGGGGCATAGTCCTTTAAGAGTTGGACTCTTGGTTTGGGCTCTCATTGTGATCTCAGGGTTGTGATCTCAGGTCATAAGATCAAACACCATGTTGGACTTCATACTCAACATGGAGTCTGTTTGAGACTCTCTCTCCCTCTTCCTCTGCCTCTCTCCCCTGCTCTCTTTCTCTAAAATAAATAAATAAATAGATAAATGTTTAAAAATAAATTCCTCATATGAAAAACCCACATCTAATGCTATCCTCAATGGGGAAAATCTTAAAGCCTTTCCCCCAAGATCAGGAAAAAGGTAAGGCTATCCATTCTCACCTCTTTAATTCAACATACTACTAGAAGTCCTAGCCATAGCAATTAGACAACAAAAAGAAATAAAAAGGATCCAAATCAGCAAAGAAGAAGTAAAACTTTCACTATTTGCCAATGACATGATACTATATATAGAAAATACAAAGGAATCCACCAAAAAAAAAAATGCTGGAACTGATTTTAAAAATTCAGTAAAATTGCAGGATACAAAATCAATGTATAGAAATCTGTTGCATTTCTATACACCAATAATGAAGCAGCAGAAAGAGGGATTAAGAAAGCAATCCTATTTACAGTTACGCCAAAAGAATGTGATACCTAAAATAAACATAACCAAAGAGGTGAAAGACCTATACTCTGAAAACTACAGGAAACTGATTGAAAAAAAATTGAAGAGGACACAAAAGACATTCTATGCTCATGGATTGGAAGAACAAGTATTGTTAATATGTCCATACTACTCAAAGCAATCTACATGTTTAATGCAATCTCAATCAAAATACCAAGAACATTTTTCACAGAACTAGAACAAATAATCTTAAAATATTTATGGAACCACAAAAAACCCTGAATAGCCAAAGCAATATTGAAAAAGAAAGTCAAAGCTGAGGCATCATAACTCCAGACTTCAAGTTATATCACAAAGCTGTAGTGATCAAACAGTATGGTACTGGCACAAAAATAGGCACATAGACCAATAGAAAAATAGAAAATAGAAATAGAAAAATAGAAAAAATAGAAAACCCACAAATGTATGGTCAATTTTTGACAAACAGGAAAGAATATCCAATGGGGAAAAGCAGTCTCTTCAACAAATGGTGCTGGGAAAACTGGACTCTAATATGCGAAGAGTGGAATTAGACCACTTTCGTATACCAAATGTAAAATAAATTCAAAATGGTCTGAAGACCTAAATGTGAGACAAGAAATCAAAATCCTAGAAGAGAACACAGGTAGTGACCTCTTTGACGTGGGCCATAGCAACTTTTTTCTAGATATGTCTCCAGAGGCAAGGGAAACAAAAGCAGAAATGAACTCTTGGGACCACATCAAAATAGAAAGCTTCTGTACAGCAAAGGGGACAGTCAACAAGACTAAAAGACAACCTTTGGAATGGGAGAAAATATTTAAAAATGACCTTTGGTGAATGTATCCAAAATATATAAAGAATTTATACACCTCAACATCCAAAAAACAATCAAATTGAAAATGGTCAGAAGACATGAACAAACATTTCTCCAAGAAGACATCTAGAAGACCAACAGACACATAAAAACATGCTCCACATCACTTACAACTTGTGAAATGCAAATCAAAACTACAATGAGATATCACATCACACCTGTCAGAATGGCTAGAAGTCAACGACACAAGGAACAACAGGTGTTAGTGAAGATGTGGAGAAAAAGAAACACTTGCATACTGTTGGGAATGCAAACTGGTGCTGCCACCATACAGTATGGAGGTTCCTCAAAAAATTAAAAATAGAACTATCCTACAATTTAGGAATTGCACTACTCATTACTTACCCAAAGAATATGAAAACACTAAATTGAAGGCATATATGCACTCCTATGTTTATTGCAGCATTATTTTCAATAGCCAAATTATGAAAGCAGCCCAAGTGTCCACTGATAGGTGAATGGATAAAGATATATATCTATAACTCTAAATAAATATATATCTATATATAAAATGGAATATTATTCAGCCATAAAAGGAATGAAATCTTGCCATTTACAATGGCATGGATGTAGTTAGAGAGTAGAGTACTAAGTGAAATAAATCAATCAGAGAAAGACAAATACTCCAAGATTTCACTCATATGTAGAATTTAAGAAACAAAACAAATGAGCAAAGTGAAAAGAGAGAGAGAAAGAGACAGAGAAACCAAGAAATAACCTCTTAACTACAGAGGAACAAACTGGTGACTACCAGAGCGGAGGTGGGTGAGAGGATAGGTGAAATAGGTGATGGGGATTAAGAAGTGTACTTGTGATGAGCACTGAGTGATGTATGGAAGTGCTGAATCACTATATTGTAAATCTAACTAACACTATAGTGACTAACATTACACTATGTATGTTGACTAAATAGAATTAAAATAAAAGCTTTAAAAAAATGATATCTGTACTAGCCAATTTAGTAATTTCCTTCAATGTAACATTCTGATGGAATTCCAAAATCCTGGGTCTCAGAAGAACCCTAGATGTTTTTCCTATATTAGTAAAATTTTACAATATCTTTGAGCCTCTAAATTCTCATCAATAAAATAAGCAAAATAGGGATGCCTGGGTGGCTCAGTTGGTTAAGCAGCTGCCTTCGGCTCAGGTCATGATCCCAGCGTCCTGGGATCGAGTCCCACATCGGGCTCCCTGCTCGGCAGGGAGCCTGTTTCTCCCTCTGCCTCTGCCTGCCACTCTGTCTGCCTGTGCTCGCTTTCTCTCTCTCTCTAACAACTAAATAAATAAAATCTTAAAAAAAAATAAAATAAGCAAAATAATAATTATAATAAATGAATATAATAATATCTAAACATTTAGCTCACAGATTTCTATATAGGATCAAGATGAATGAAGCCTATATAAGTACCTTATAAAATACAGTGATCTACTTATATATGTTAATGTAGATGTTTGTCATTGCAGGTAATAATAAATCTGTATCAAACTAGCTTAAACAAAAGGAGTAGCTATTGGCTCATATTGATAGAAAGTGTAAGATTTAAAAGTTTTAGGCTTAATCCTATCAAGTTTTGCCTGTATTAGTCTGTTATTCTTTCACTGTTCCTGCCATCCTCTGAATGCCAGCTTTATCCTCAACCTGGTGTCTTCACATCACAAAGTGGCTGCCAGTAGCAAATTGACCTACCTCCTTTTTCAAAAATTTCCAGGGAATGTGGGGAGAGAAAATCAAATTTCATAACCACCAAATGTGTTTTTGGGTGTCATGCTGCTTCTCAATCATTGAAGCTTGCTGACCATCTCTGTATGAAGAGTGTCATACACCGACTGGCATAGGCTTTCACTGCCCATACCATAAAAGTGATAAGATTGCCTAGACTGGCTTAGGTCAACCAGAACCTACCTCTGGGAATGAAGTCAATCCTACCAAATTTCAATGGAGATGCATGAAATGGTTATATCATTTATAATTTTATTATCAGTTGGCATCTACAAATTGTTTTATTATTTTTAACAATATTAACTATGCAATCATTATTATCAATATTACTGCTACTTATACTATACTACTATTACTATTTCTACCACAGTTACAGTATCTTTCTAGGAAATGAAAAGCCATTATACATATATAGTACTGTCACTTTGTTAAGGACAATGAACACACAGTTGATCTAATTACATTGCAAAATGAGGTTTCACTATCAGTATATGTTAGAATATATTTGTCTTTTAACTCAAAGAAGTTTTTTCCCCCTGTTTGTTAATTAATCCTTGGGACACATTGTGGCGGTATCCTTTTATGAGAGTTGAAGTGATTATCTTCAAACTAAGCTTGCTTCTTCTCTTCATTCACTGATGTACAATTTGTCTTAGAAATTCATTGAAATTGGTTTGATAAACAAAATAAAAATGAATATAATAGAGAAACATAATTTGTGGAACCTGAGGAATCACGTCTGTTTTTATTAAGTACCTTTAAACAACATGAAAGAATCAATAAAGTATAATTTCTGGAGGGTGATTCAGACAGACTTCTGGTTTTAGAATGTTCAAAACTCTGTCATGACCCCTTTCTACTATGACAATTCTGATTCTATAAATTTATGAATAGAGAACATGGCTGAGGAGCACTTTGGAGCATTTGGTTGAATTGAATATTGACATTAACAGATACCATCTTAAAGATCACAAGATCACAAGATGATGAAACCCACAAACAATATATTTGGAAGCATCTAACTTAGCAACAACCCTATGAAGTAGGAAAGAATGGATTCAGAGGCTCATTCTTTTTTTTTTTTTAAGGTTTTATTTATTTATTTGACAGAGAGAGACACAAAGAGAGAAGGAACATGACAGGGGGAATGGGAAAGGGAGAACCAGGCTTCTTGCTGAGTAAGGAGCCCGATGTGGGGCTCAATCCTAGGACCCTGGGATCATGACCTCAGCCAAAGGCTTAATGACTGAGCCACCCAGGCACCCCTCAGAGGCTCATTCTACATCAAGGAACTAAATCTTCAAAACAAAACTACTTTCATTCACCATCCCAGAGTCTACAGATAGTGGCAACCTATTCTTGAATTGGAGAAGATGATATATGCAACCTGATCTTTAAAAACAACAACAACAACAACAACAACAACAAAAGATTCTAAAACTATGTATGTTGAATATTTTGAAACAAGAAGAGCCTGGAAGACTTGTTACACGATGTAAGTGATTAATAAACAAGTGCTGAAGATACAAGTAGCATTATAGAATTAGGTAATGTGTAGAAGAAAAAAGAATCGAATTTAAAAGATATTATGATGGATGTGTTAATAGAGTGTGGAGACTGACATGAGGTGAAAAAGCAGAGGTAAAGGGAAAGAGTCAATAATGACTTCAAGGCAATAAGGGAGTAAGATAATGTCTCTCTCTCTCTCCCTCTCTCTCTCTCTCTCACACACACACACACACATACACACAAATAAATTGAACAGAAATGCTACTTTTAATAGAAAAATGAAGATACAGATTTTAACTAGGGTGATTTTAAGATGACAAAGGACTTCAAGGTAAATCATTTTAGCAAATAGGAACTCTAAAAGAGATTTTAAAATTATAAATATTAGAGGCCCATAGATTTAACAAGTTGTAAGGGACAACAATATTTTTGTGACCAATCTTCTCTTTTGTCATCCTCACTTTTATGAAAATAGACCATTCACAACCATGATTTCATAAAATGTATAAAATATGACATTAATTTCACATTATACTTAATTGTTTGAACTGTGGGCAACTAATAAAAACTTGGCCAATCAGTATTTTCCCCGGGAACTTGGAGTTGGGAATAAGCAGTTAAAGGACAGCCTGGTTGATGTCCCTAAAAAAAGAAATAAAAATAGCCAGTGATGCCTATTTTCCATGATGGGCATTGGTAAACAAAGACAACTTGCCTGGAGTGAAAGCAAAGAATAAAACAGATGTATAAAGAGAAACAGAGATGGAGGACAGATAAAGAGAATTCTCTGTGCTGAAACACCATTTCAGTCTATTTTGGGGGTCAGATTATAACTCTGCTCTTTGAATTCTTGGAGACATCATATATCCCATCAATAAATGGTTAGATATCCCACATCCTAATAATAAATGGTTCTCTTTATGTAAATAGGTTTGTCAGATTTGGCCAATAAAAAATCAGAACTCCTAGTTACTTGTGAAGTTCAGGTAAACAATGAGTACATATGTTTTAGTATAGGTATGTCCCATGCAATATTTGGAGTATAATTATACTTTTAAAGGAAAGACCTGTAGTAGTTGTTTACCTTGTCAAAATGTAAGCTGAGAAATATTAAAAATCTTAAAAATTTTAAGAGTTTATTTGAGCAAAAATCCTTTCAAATTAGACAGCATCCAATATAGCAGATAGAAAGGAGGTCTGAGGACTTGTCAAAATGAAAGACTTTTATAGGCAGAAAGAAACAGGACAAGGAAGTTATACCAGGCCAAAAAAGCAAACGGGTCGGTTATTGCAAAGTTATTGTCCTTCAGCAGATGGCAGGGACCTATCAGGCAGGTAGGTTACCTGACTAGTGTTGATTATGTGATTCCTGATTGACTGGTTTAAGATTCCATTTCTGGGAGAGCTGAAATTGTAATTAAATTAAGTCTTGGATTGATTATTCGAGACTTAGCCTAAGCAACTTCATTTTGGGTGTGTTGTATTGTTTCTTAACAATCTGAATTTCACTTTTAACTGGGTAGACTGTATTTCATGTAGCAATTCTATATGTGAGCCATTTAGAATTGATTACTGTTCTTTCCAACCAAAATATTCTTAAAATGCAGTTGTTGCAGTTAATGAGAAATAATGGTGTTTCTGAGGGAGAGAATAAGACAAGTCTAAGAACTGAGTCTTAGGGAAAGGACCATAATCAATTCTGTGATCTCCTAATTTACTTACCTCCCTGAGCACTGGAATGTCTATCATTGGTCAAGTAATCATATTGTCAATTTTAAAAAGAGAGAGAAAAACTGCTTGTTTTTCATATAACTTATACTTGAGTCATTCATCAACTTCAAAAACCTTGATAATAGAGACCATGTCATTTGTGTGTGTTTCCCACAGCACCTAACTCAGGCCTGGCCACACAATGAACACTAAATAAATACTAGTGAGATTGAAGTTTTCATCATATAGATTACAGGCATAATCAGCTCTCTCTTTTTCTGTGCTGGTTTTTGCTCCTTATGCCCTAAACTGCATTTGAGATTCTTTGAAAGTGAAGCCTTAAGAGGACCTCACAGTGTTATAATAGCATTAAAATGAAGAGGAAGAAAGAGGTCTGGGGAGGGGTGGGAAACAAAAGCCCAAAGAAAAAACCTGAAAGAAAGCCCAGCCTTTCTCAACTAAACGCTTCAAGCTCTTGCTTCAGCCTCTGCAGGCAGCAATTACATTCCGAAGGAAAATGTTTTACAATTGTAATTACACATAATAGGAGGAATGTATTTTTCCTTCATCCTACTCCCATGGCGAGTCAATTTAATTTTTAAATACAAGAGACATAATTGATTTTAGCCCTAGATTAGCACTGAAAATGATCTATATGTGTTCTCACTAATGGAACAAGAGAATTGTCCTCCTTGGAGACTTTTACCCAAATCTGTTCATGCAACAATTACTAGAGTTTGACAGGTTAGTGTGCAACGGGAGGGGTGCAGGAGGGAAACACCCCACTGATTAACAACTGAGCAAAATAATTAATATTATGCTCTTCCCAGTTAATTACGGATTAGGCACAAATATATTATCATCATAGAGGCCACAAAGTGATGAGACTGCCTGGAGGAGCCTTGTCCTATTCCCCCAGAAAATGGGCTTCCTCTGAGGGTTTCAGGGCAAACCCATTTCTCAATGGGGCTCTCAGGGAAGGGGGTGGATCAGAGGGGGTGGGGACTCATTTTCTCCAGTAATGACAGACCTATCTCTTTTCTGGCAATGGTTTTCCCATCTGCCCCTCTACCAGGCTGCCATGCAGCTGATGGGTAAATAGAATTGGAATCACTCAAGGCAAAGCTATGAAATAGGTCATTTATACTCTGCCATTTCACTATCAAAATCCGCCTTTAAGCACAACTTCAGAGTCCAATTCCTCCTCTCACCAAGTTGTCAACTAATCTCCCCTAAAGCAGGATTAGTAACTGGGATATTAGCTTCTAAGACTATAATTCCCAGGTGTGTTTGCATTTTAATCATTGATTACAGGGAAGCAGATTTGGCATGGATATATCCCTGGAAACATAGTGTAGAGGCCTATGTTCCAGTCCAGACCCCTCCACTGACCAACTAGGCAATTTCCAAAATGTAAAATAGGATTATGTTTACCTCATGAGATTGTTGTGATAATCAAGCAAATTACATAATATATTATAATAGTCATAGTATGATGCTCAATACCTTTGAATGGGTTTCATTCTGGGGGTAGGAATGGAATCCTCAAGTCCCAAAGGAATGAAACTATGGTGATGGTGCTATGTGATCCTGGGAAAGTCACTTCACCTGTTTAGGGCTTCAGCTGTATCACCTTTAAAAGAATTGCTTATTTATATGATATTTAAGATCCTTTCCCCTTATAAAGTTCCAAGATTTAATTTCTACAAACTAATAGTGTTCTCCTCGACAGCACGCGAACATGCGAGGTTGCACCAGTGCAGGAACCCAGCCCTTCAGTCATGAATGGAGACAGTCTTTCAAAACATTTATTCAAGTCTGACTAACTCTTGAAAATAGACTGGGTTAGGGCTCAGAGCATTGTAGCTGACAGAAATAGTGTGAGCAATTGTCAGCATTTGTTTGCTTGTTTTGTTTTTGTGGGGAAATGGAATGAGGAAAGGGCTAAAGTAACAGTAAACTCCAACTTCAGCTGGCCAGATAACTAATTTATAAGTCTCGCCTTCGCTGCACTGTTTGACAGCCCAAACCCCAGATAGATTTAGATATACAGTAAAATCTTACCACCAACTGACCTTCCCTCTCTGATGTCTCTTATCACCCTACCATGTGATTTTACATCACTCAAAGCGTGTCATTTTTTGGACATTCTGAGACATGGAAAGATACATGTGTTTCTGCTTGTGTGTGTGTGTCTATGTGAGTATTTGTCACATGTCTGTGGGGGGGAGTGTGTGTCCGCTGTGTCTGTCTGTATTCCCAGAAGGACTACCTTTGGTAGATGTAGGCATCACATAGCTTGTCTTTAATACTAGTAGATGTGTAATATATAGGAAATTGTCTGTATTCCTAGGAAAGCACTAGAGCCTACAGTTCACTGACTAGCTAAATTGCTTATGAGTGCTTTGATGTACCAATAATGTTCAAACTCACATACCCAAGTACACTCACAAGAGTTTCAGATGGCAGTAAACTGGGCCCATGAAACTCACTCAGTCCACTAAGACAAATGGGAAACCATGTAAAAAAAAATATTTCCATCCCAAATCAAATGACCAAATTTCTTCAAAATCAACTGACTAGTCCAATGCCCCATTATTTTTGTTTGTTTGTTTTTAAATATAAATGAATTCCTAAGAAATACAGAAGATTCTGAGGGTTGAAAAGTTCTAAGACTAGCACTTATATATGTTCTGCTCAAACTGCTCATATGTAGGCAGAAACAATGGTCATTTATTTAGCAAGATATTAGAAGTAATTTTCTCCTTAAAGAACTTGGATTTCCCACCTTTCTCACCTGGATGAATAGGCTTGAAGGATATTAATGTATCTTTAATGACTTAGAATTGAAATTGGATAGAAATAGGAATTATTTGTGAGCAAACCAACATTCTGTCATTTTAGTGTAGGGAAAATTGAGATCCCAAATAAATCAATCAAATGCTCCCTTGACAGGAGCATGGACCCTTATAACCCTGTACTCTTCGTTTTAGAACATCATTGACCTGTGATGAACCAAAACAATGATAATGGAGTAAGTGCTTTAAATCTGTATTTAAAGGGGGATCAGAGAATCCTTGATATCTGGCGTAGAATTAAACATTCAGTGTACTCTTTGTATCACTTCAGCAACAAATTAATTAAATAGATTTGCATTTTGAAATCATGATTTGGATGGCAAGGTCAAAGTTGTGTAAAAAGATAGCTATACACCAAAATAGAGAAAAGAGGGTCAGTGAATGAATGGACTGCCTCTCATGGGCAAACAAATCACACCTCTTTTCTTGGAGTGGGCATTCCAAAAGTAAGTTTCAGGATCATTTATGGCTTGTATTTATAAGACAATCACTACCAGACTCAAAGAAATACACTTCTTTCTCTAAATATTTTGTATTCTAGTTTGTTGGCAGTCTGCCTCTTTGACATCTCCTCTATGCTACCTTACTGTATCATTTAGCTTCCTAAGAAAAAATATTTGAAGATCTGATATTGGCTAGGACCTCTTAGGAATCCAGTTGATAATAATTTCCTTTGTCTCCCTCTTCCTTTTAGAATATAAGCTTCTTAAGAAATAAGACTTAACATCTTATTTTAATTCTCCACAGCTCTTAACATGATGTCGTTTAGATAATAGGCAATCAATAAATATTAGTTGAATCAATGAATTCATGTCTATCCAGGGTCAAGAGTGCAAGAAGTCATTGAGTGGCCAAGCGATTAAGAGAAGCCTGCTTCTACAAGGGTGGAAACTGGATTATTGGCTTCATTAACACCTGAATGACTGGATTGATTGCTAGTTTCCAAGGTAAGAAATTTTCTCTGCCCCAGGCACTGTGCTTAGCACTTTGCATAAATTATATATTCACAGGAAACCTGAAAAGTAACTTCATTTTATAGAGAAGGAAACTCAGGCACAGAATGATTAAGTAACTAGACCAATGTCACACAGTGAGCCAAGTGTCAGAGTCAGGAATTATATCCTGACCTTTTTCAATGACAATGCAGTTGCCTCTGCAAATAATCCAAATAAATTAGTTTCCCCATTGTGTCTATATCACAGTAAGAACAGGGATATATTCCAGCTGGATTAATTTGAGGAGGCTTTAATAAATGAGTAGTTTACAAAGGCACTAAATGGGGGGTGGGGGAGGTGGTGCCTGGGTGGCTCAGTTGTTTGGGCGGCTGCCTTCGGCTCAGGTCATGATTCCAGGGTCCTGGGATTGAACCCCACATAAGGCTCCCTGCTCAGCAGAGAGACTGCTTCTCTCTCTTCCTATGCCTGCCACACTGCTTAGTTGTGCTGTCTATCTCTGTCAAATAAATAAATAAAATCTTAAAAAAAAAAAGAAAGCAAACAAACAAAAAAACAAAGGCACTAATAGTAATAGAAAATAAGAGATAATGCAATAAATATCTTGTGTTTAGTTACTTCTCTCATAAGGATGAGGGTATTAAGGAGGGCAGGTATTGCATGGAGCATTGGGTGTGGTGCATAAACAATGAATCTTGGAATGCTGAAAAATTAAAATAAAATTTGAAAAAAAAAAGATGAGGGTTCAAAGGGAAGAAAAAGTCACTGGGACCTGGGGGTAGAGAGACTATATGGGGTGCCCCCTCCTTCCCTGTTTCCTTCTCCACTTTCTGAACCAGTGACCAGCAATTGAGCATTGAACAACAGTGAGCAAACTAGGAGAATAAACTCTAATCCCCTACTGATGCCTCCCATTGGCCAAATCCAAGAGAAAGCAATAGGACAAGGGATTTTATTTGTAGAGTGCATGTTAAGTCAGCCTCCCCAGAGTACAGACCAGGTAGAAATGGGAGGAATGTAGATCTCAAGGAGCAAACAGAAATTTTTCAGCAAACCCATCATGTAAAGTTTAAGAAAAAAAGTGAATTATGCTCTCTGTGATTTGAGGTCTTTGAAGTCAGAGAAATCTATAAAAGTAAGAGTAAGTCTTGGATAACTTAAAAAAAAAGAATCTATAAAGTTATCAAAGAAATAATTGTAACTGCTGAGTTCAGTTTAAGCCTGTTTTTTTATGGAATGACTGGCATCCAGAGCAAATTTATAATGCACCCAAGATATTAATTGGAAAGCAGTTGTAACCAAGAATGAGGGCAGAGCAGTAGTGGCAGCACATTCAGCACAGTGGGTAGCTCTGCTTTGTCAGATCAGAATGGCCCCCAGACTGGGAGGGATGCATTTCAATTCCATTTTAACAGCCATGGCACCCTGGAGAAGGAGTGAAAAATGCCAGCTAACATTTTTAATTTGGGCCTCTAGAGTCAGTGTGGATACCTTCTTTTTCAACTCCTTGACCCTCTGCTGTAGTCAATATACAGGCTTGAAATGTTCTCAACGACCCAAATCTTAATTAATATTACTTCTCAGCTGTGATACTACATCTGTTTCCACTGACCTTCAAATGCCCCTTACTTGGCATCCTGGAAGCCCCTTTAATCTTCCCCATCTACAGCCTGCACTCCAGGTACCCGGCATGGGTCAGAATGATGGGCATGGATTAGATACTGAATTGATAGAGACGCTCAGTATACGAATAAATAGCTAAATAAATAAACTGGAAAAAACATGTCTCCCTCCAAGTGAAGAGAGCAGGAGCCAGATATATGTTTTGAGAACATACCAATTGTACAATTAAAAACTTGTATTTTTCAGGGGCGCCTGGGTGGCTCAGTGGGTTAAGCCGCTGCCTTCGGCTCAGGGCATGATCTCAGGGTCCTGGGATCGAGTCCCACGTCGGGCTCTCTGCTCAGCAGGGAGCCTGCTTCCCTCTCTCTGCCTGCCTCTCTGCCTACTTGTGATCTCTCTCTCTGTCAAATAAATAAATAAATAAAGTCTTTAAAAAAAAAAAAAAAAACTTGTATTTTTCAAAGTTGGCTTTTTAAGAAAATGTCTTACTTATATTTTTCTAATGTCCCTGAAATATCTGAGGGTAGTTTAGATAGAAAGAAGTGGGAAGAGAGAGAATGGAGCATGTATAGAAGCTGGGAGGAGAGAGATGAACATTTTATTAATGTTTTAGTGTTCATTTTATATTTAATAGTAGAATTCTCTGTTTCTTATGTTCCCATCTGTGGTCCAGCCAGACTTCAAGGTTCACAGGGGTAAGATATCTCTTTCATATTTCTTATTTATCCCCCTGCAGAGCCTATCACATATGTGATACTCCATGTAACTGACAAAAAGCAGTGGCCAACATCCTTTGCCCTTCCGGTTAATTGTGGCACATATGACTAAACAGAGGATTTCTCTGAGACTATTTGAAAGCACTTGGGAAAGCCACCAGTTGGGAAAGGTGACATACAGTCAAGTCTCTCCTGAATTTGATTTCTTTAAGGATGCAAATGAATAAAATAAAAAAAAGCTAAGGGTAAACTATTGAGTAAAGGAATCGGTGGAGGGCAGTTTACAATTAGAAGAGTTTTAGACAGTTTGTATCCTATGCTCTAACAATTGCTGAGACCTTTGTCTTATTACAGGAACCTCCAATATATATAGAAACCAAAGATTTAGATATGAAGGGGAAAATTAATTCCACCACAAGGTTTAGTCTGCCAGCTAAGCAATCTGAGGCAACCACAGATTTATATTCCGACCACTGCCTCTGCATAGGTAATTATATTAACACGTGTTTTCAAATTGCCTCATTGTTTCTCAGAATCATTTATAGCTTCTTAAATTTTTAATAAAACACCATTTTTTTAAGTGCCTGTCATTTCTCATGGACTGCTCTAGCTTTTTTTGCTTTCTATATATGCATGCTTTGTAGGAGAAAGTTCTGTTTTGTTTCTGTTGTTTTGCTTTGTTTTGCTTTCCTCCCGTGTCTTCTGTTTGGGATAAGGTGGCTTTGTATACAGAATACACACGATTAATACCTACTGGTTTTATCAAATACGCAGGAGATATAAAATCTTTTGTTGATATCAAGCATGTCACATTAGAATTAGCATGACACTGCGTTATTAAGAGAATTCGGTCAGGGTAAACAGGACCAAGGCAGTTGTTGTGTTTACCGTTGACCTTTCAGACCATTTGCTCTAGGACATACGGTCTTTTGCTTCTTATGGTCTAAGAAGACTTGGCCCACACTGCAAAGCACCTGTCCATTCTTTGTCTTCAGCTTCGATCTAGACTGCTGGATCACCATTCATTAGTAGAAGCAAGCCTGAACTTTTTCTTACATATCAGGACATAGCACAGTTTAGGGAAACACATTTTCTTGGTAAAGTTGAAAAAATTTCCTGTCTGGTGATTAATATAACATAATATTTTTTTAAATTTCTGATACAGAAAATTGGATATTTGCAGATTTTAATTACCTACGGTCAACCACAATCCAGAAACAGGTGATTCTACTTATGACATACGGTCAGAAGGCTAATAGTAACCTAACACTACATCACAGTGCCTACATGACTCACCTCATTTCATCTTATCAAATTTTAGACATTTTATCATCTCATCACCACAAGAAGGGCAAATATAATACAAAATGATATTTTGAGACAGAAAGAGACCACATTCATATAACTTTTATTATAGTATATTGTCATAATTGTCTAATTTTATTATTAGTTATTATATATCTCTTACTGTGCCTGATTTAATTAAACATTTTCATAAGTATATACAGATAGGAAAAATTCCTATATTTAGTGTTGGGAGCTATCCTCAGTTCAGGCATCCACTGGGGGTCTTGGAATGCATTCTGTGCTGATCAGGGGGACTACTCTATAAAATTCTACATAAAATAAAAAAATTAATAAACCATGCTTATATAAATCCAGTGGTAGATAGATTATGTTTTCAGTAGAAATAATTCAGTTAGAGATGCTTCAGGCTATACAAATCCTAAAAGCTCTCTTAGGCACCTACCCTCTTCCCATAGTAAAAGCCAAACATGAACTATATATGATAAGAATCAACCTCTTTTGACTAAGACTTAACCATCTCTCTGGGACTTAATTTCAGCACTTAACTACCATCCTTGCCACCATGCATTAGTCTTCTAGACTAATACTCTGTCACATGTGGTTTAATTCAGTTTCCTCTATTTGTTTTCTAACAGCAAGGAAAACCTTTCAATTTCTGGAAGAAGGCAAAATTTTCACTAGAAATACTTCCCCCCCATTTGAGTTACATCTATCTCACACATAGAGATCTGCTATCTAAACTGCCCAAATCAATGCCATCCCACCACCTGCATGTGCACTCACAGACACCTGTATGTGCACACACACAGACACACAGACACACACACATACCATTCAGGCCAACCTCTAATATATGCAGAGCCTGAGAATAGAGTAGAAATTTAGGTTCACACTTCTTACAAGCAGACATTTAAAAGTTGTTAATCAAATTAATAAAATACTAAATAACCATGTTCTTTTTTAAATTTAAATTCATTAGTTTTTGATATAATATTCGATGATTCATTAATTGATTATACACCCAGTTCTCCTCACATCAGGTGCCCTCTTTAATGCCAATCAACCAGTTACCCCATCCCCATCCACCTCTGTTTCTGCAACCCTTAGTTTGTTTCCCAGTCAAGAATCTCTCATGGTTTAGCTCCCTCTCTGATTTCTTTCCATTTGGTTTTAAATAACCATGTGCTACTCTCCAACCTTGACAGCTATACTTTCATAATGACCAGGGAGAACAAGTTCCAACTGAGAATTCTTTAATTCCTCAGAGTTTCACAGGAGAATGATAAGTGGAGACACAGCTTCCTTGTTTTTCCCAATTTGGGCTCATGCAGTTGTCCATTTTCCTTCTTACCATCTTTCTTGAACCCCCTCCTCCTAACCTGGTCCTAAAATGTCAGAAAGCCTATATCCACATTTGTGGATACCCCAGCCTGCATGTCAAGCTACACCTTTGCAAAAGGTAGTCTCTTGGTCACTCTTTGAGCCTAGGAGTATACACACTACAAGGTGTGGCATTAGGAGTGGGAGCCAGGGTAGTGCAGGGCACAAACCCTATAGCAAGTGCAGGATTCTTTGGGCTAGAAATTCCAGGATCCCAGAATTGGAAAAGTTATCTAAAAGTGAAGGGCATGGGCTATTGATGCACATTCTGCTTGAACCCATGGACTCCTCACTTTATGATACAGGTGAGGGCAGGTTCTCTAAAGAATGGAGTTGAGGCAAAGGCTGAGATTTCTCAGGTCTAAGGATGGAGTTTCATGTATAACTGACACTTCACCTAAAAATTCCACCTGGCTCTTTATTTATGTTAGACTTGGACTGGTGTTTCCTGCAACTTTAGAAATGTCATAGGCTTCCCTAACTTGAACTTGAACATGGAAGAAATCCACATCATGCACTTCTATTGAACTCTATTAGAACAATCCACTATTTAAACTATGTGCTGGAAGAGGATGCTTTCTGATAATTTTTAACTACTTGAGTTACACAAATATGTAGCTGAACAGCCTGCATCTCTCAGGCTGAACTGGAATTAAGAGACTGTTCTTAGACATGGCTCACATTACAAGGGTTTTTCCCAATTTGGGCTCTAAGGCATTTGTTTGCGTGCAAAGCCTAGTGAACAAGGGTATCTATTTTACACATTCACAAATTCTTTCCCCTCTAATCATTATCCTTATTCCTATAAAGATTTTTGAAATAGGGAATTTAAAGTAGAAGATGAATTTATTTCCTAACTTCTTTCATGTTTCTTGCTTAAAACACACATACAGAATATTTATCTTCTGAGCCCGCCATCTAGATTACAGGAGATCATATGTCTGAGTTCCACTAGGCATCAACTCATATTTTTCAGGTTGGATAATCCAAATTCATTGATTATTTGAAAAAATTCAAAGTCATATGTAGTACTTCCAGATATTTCCAAGACGATCTATGCCTTTACAGAGGAAATGAGAAGAGAGGAAAAATCCAAATTCTTAGACTCTGAAGTCTCCCCCCTGACAGGTCCATGGAGAACATAGAGAGGCTCTCCATCCTCACTTCTTAAGACAAAATCTTCAACTCAGAGAAGTAGCAGCACTACTTCCTAAGACACTTCCAAAGACCTACTGCCACAATCGACTTCTAGGGTCTCCAGAGAGCAATAGTGGTTTTAGGCAAAGGTTTTTTGGGCAATTGGTGAAGATAGAAAATGTAAACATTGTGTTTTCTTCTTCCCTCATTTCATTGTTATCCCTTTTATTCTTTGTAGTTTTTCCCCTGGTTTTTCATGATCCATAAATCTTTCTACTGTTTTCATGGCAAAACCTCTTTTTAAAAAGGTTCTTTTATCAGTAATCTATACCTCAGTATTAATTTAATTGATTTATTGTATTTATTCATCAGTTATTGGATGTTTTCACACATAAGGAACTTTACAAGATTCAGAAGATATGAAAATTAATGTGCTAGTATATGAGACTTTAGTGGATTACTAAAAATTGGGAAGATTCCTGAAGAGAAACCATGTGCCACACAATTTACTGTCTACATAAACATGACTTGACTATCATCTTGTTTTCATTAGCATAACTTTACTATTCCAGGAGATTCATTCCAAAAAGATAAAAGTTCCAAATAACTTTATCACTTATTCCTGAATCTTTGGAAAGACCTGTCAATTTTTCAACAGAAAGCATTAACTGATGGTTTACAGTCCAAGATTCTTTTAACCCCTTGCCTCAGATGTACTCTAATCCTAAAGTATTGTATCATGATCCTTATTCTACCTTAATAAGTTCTCTGCACTTAACCGGATATCAGAATTTCAATAAATATAATGGCTTTTCATATTTCTTTTTTTTTTTTTTTTTTGGAGAGAGAGAATGCAGGAGCATGGTGGGGAGGGGTAGGAGGAGAGGGACAGAGAGAGAATCCCAAGCAGGTTCCACACACAGCGTGGTAGAGCCCAATGCAGGGCTGGATCCCATGACCCTGAGATCATGACCTGAACCAAAATCAAGAGTCAGAAGTTTAAGTGACTGAGGTGCACCTGTTTCCCTTCTTGAGGCAATAGTTACCCTTACTTCGGTAGACAATAAATTCAGCTTTGTCTTAACAACAGGCTGTTCTGGTAATATTCGTGAGTTGAGTATTTGATGGGTTATGTGAGTTCCTATTTTGGGGACCTGTGCTATTGACGATTTCACAAACCCATTACTCTGTATTGCTTAAAGTGACCTAGATTCTTGGAAACTTCCCGGTTCATTTGCATTGAATGCTCTGGGATTTTCTGCTCAATCCATTTTGGTAAATGAATGTCTGACTCTCTTGCTTATGTGTCAAGTCTAATGATTGTGTAGCCATGTGTTAGATTTTCATCCCCTCAAGCTATTGAGATTGATCACAGATGGACAAAAATACCAGCTTCTCACAAGCCATAATGATTTTGTTTGTGAAAGGAGAAACAAATGAATCCTGAGCCAGCCTTTCATTCAAATGTGTGTGAGGAGATCATAGCCTGCAAGAACTTCTCTATTTCCCTATTTAAATATCCCCACCCCTCCTCCTGGCTACAGGAATAAGCAAAGTATATGCCTGTCACAATTAGATTTTAATTCCCTAATATTAATGATTGTTGTCCTGAAAAAGATATATAGCATTGTCAGCTGCTGTCATCTACAACTTGATGTGAATCAGTGTGTTAGGGATTTGCCATGTGGCAGGAACAGAAGACTAGACATTGAAAGGAAAGCCAGAATAAACAGGGATAGGATGAAGAATAATCTGAAGTCTGGAATCAGAGGAGCCTGAAAGCCATGAATGAATCTGATTTGGAGATAGAAAAAACTGACATGGCTTTCGTGCATACTAACACCTTCACAATTTTCTCAAGGTTACTGTGTGAACTTTTTTGATATCCTCAATGGTGAAGTGTTCTATCCATTGGAGATAAATTTGATTTAGAGAAATAATTAAAATTATATTAATCCAGATTTAAAAGAAGGGTGACCTTAGGTGATGTAAATTTGAATCCAAAAGTAATGCTGGAAGGAATTAATCAGATTATTTTTATTATTGTTGTTGCTGTTTCTTGCCTCTAACCTTGTTTCAAAGGTAAATACCACAGGTTTTAGCATGAACCTACAAAGCTGATTATGGTGAAGGGTACACTTTATTTAGGATATGAAATTCTCTTTACTTGTTTAAAATCAGCTGAATTTTGTGTTTTAATTTCATACAAAAATGAAATTCAAACAGCTGGGACTTTTTTTTTTTAATCAAATGTAACCCTATCAGGAGAATCTCATGAAAGATAAGATTAATATTATTATTTGAAAAATCATATTCTCTCAATGGAGTTATTTACTAATGTTTAAGCCAAGTGCTAGTTTTTTTCTGATTCTTTACTTACTTTTTATATACAGTTTAGGACATTCTCTGGGATTTAGTTGTCTTCTTGCTGGAATACTTCTGCATAAGTGTTTCTACAGAGAATTGCAACTTAAGCCTGGACAACATGAACTTTTACACACCTGATGTCTTGTATAAGGTTTTGAAGACCCTCATATTTAAATAAGAGTTTAGGCAGATAAAAACTTCTACATTGAAATTACTGTTTTTCTCTTAACATTTTGAACAGGTTACTCTAATCATATTCTTGGTTTTTGTGTTGCTGGTTAGAAGTTTGTCATCAATATGACACTTGTTCCTTGTATACTATCTATTCATTTATTCTGGAAACTTTTCAAATTCTCTCAATATCTTTGACATTCTTAAATTTCAATCAATTATTTCTAAGCTGATGTTCCACCCTCCAACCTCATCTCCTGTTCAGTAATGTTGAATACTTTTAGTCTACCTTTTAAAAAATCCTTGTTTAATTCTGAAAATCTCCTTTATTATTTCTTCCATAGTTGCAGCTTTTATGCTTTCTTCATATCTCAGTGTTCCTTGATCTGATATTTATATTTATTGATTGATTATCAAGGTTTATACACACTGGGTTCAATTAAACTATTGAATTCTTTATTTTCATTCAATTTTTTTTTTGCCATATATGAACTTGATCTCATCAGGATGCTTGTTATGTTGGCTTAAAAGGGGTTATTAATTTTTCATTTGGTATACATTGTTTCAGTTTGTGACTTTTTTGAATGATAGTGATGATGCTATGTATTCTTTTTTTGTTTGTTGGTTGGCTTTCTATTAGCTCATATCCCTCTGGAATACTGGAGTCTTGGCTAATATAAATGAGGAAATGTATGAAAGTCCAGAGTGTATCTTGAATCCATTAGTTGATTTAGGGACAATAGGAACAGAGGGAAATATACCTCAGGGTGAATGTTCTCTGTTGTTAAAAGCTGAGCTCAACTAAATATTATTTGTATCTGTTCCTCTACAGGTGACTGCTCTTCAGAGAATTCCTTTTACCCTCTATCCTAGGGACTAAGATTTTCCAAAAGTTCCTCCTTGTTTGTAGTTGTGCATTGCCTGAGAATATGTAGGTAAGGAGCTAAATATGCTTAGGGATCTGTAGGTCTTCTTGCTCATGTTGTCTGCTTGTAGTCCCCATGGAGGCTACTTCTCTACCAACATTATACCTGCCATCCATAGTTGGCACTGAGAGGTGCTGTACTATACCTCATAGTGACTCCAGATGACATTGGAACTCCCAGGCATTGTGGGAGAAAGAAAAACATGAAACTAAGTTTTCCCCAGCCAGATCTCACTGTGGCATGTTGTCCTCATTCATTTTAAGCTATTGTGCTCCTAGAAACCAGGATGCAGTGATCTACTTTTTTTAGGGGCTTCTATAATTTTGTCTTCATAAGGTAAGCTGTATCTACAAGAGGAAAGTAGACTATTGGCCCACTAATTTAGTAAGTCCTGAGGGCTAGTAAGGAAGGGGAAAATATTATATAATTTCTGATATTGTGTTTTTCTATTACCTAGATATCATTTCACTTTACCTTGAGCTTTCTGACAGCCCACAGATCGATCATGAGTGTTATCAGGTTGAGAACCATATGTCATATGTCTCTAATAGTTTTCAGTGTGCTTGGGTTTTGAAGAAGCATTGTTGCTAATGGTTCAATGGAATGTAAATAACCCCTAGAGTGAACTCAATGGAATCCCTGTAGAAGGTCAGAGAGAGGGATAATTGTTGTGAAGTGAGATGATAAAGGCAGAATAATGTAAGAATAATATTTATACACATAATACATATAAACATTATATGCATACTTTGAGAGCCCTTTGATATAATAAGTACTATTATTGCCTTTTATAGATGATGAAACCGAGTTCGAGAAAACAATAGTTTTTTACAGTGTTGAGATCACATAGGATAGCTAGTAAGTGCCAGAGCTGGGATTCAGACAGCTCTCAGACTCCAAAGCCATTGCTCTTTGAGTTTACCATAACCCCTATTATGAAGGAAATTAATCTTAACAGTTTGTGTACATGGTGGTTAAAAGTGACATTTACAAACATAAACAGAGTCACTTTGTGTATATCCAATTAAATCAGCACATACTTTGAAAAGAGAGGACCCCCACCATGTCAGTGATGTCTGCTATCTTTTGTGTGTGCTAACAAATGTTCCCTTCGTGTTACAGCATAGATGATCAGGACTGTCCTTTGAGGTAAGATAGGGTGGGGTAATAGTGGCCCTTCCCAAAGAATGAAAGCTACTCTAACTCCAAATAGAGCATTTCCAAAGTGAAGTTAAGAAGATGAAAGTGTTTTAGATAAAATAATAGACTCGGGCAGGGAAAAACAGCCCCATAATTTATTTTCAGCATTGTTCCAGTATTACAAAGTTTCATGGGCAATGTTAACAGGAATGTCAGAAGTCTAGTCTGCTTGTCTGACTCTAGCAAGCATCCTGCTGTGGAAGTGGAATGAGAATGCCTGAATTTCCAGCAGAAGTGCTCATAATGGAGCATACAGTTATGGCTTCACATGAAAAGTAATGTATGGTGCAAAAGATAACGGAGAGGAGTACAATACGATCTGCACGCGTTCCTGGGTTTATAGCCAATCAAGTGGAGTATTAAAATCTGAGCACACTTAATTAAATGTCTCATTTTGAGTAGTGTGATGAATAAGGGTCATGAAATGGTTAGTGCTGAGAACTGAAAGTCAAATGCCCTAGACTCCATTCCAAACACCATCTTCAATTCAGTGCTGGGACTGAGAGGCACATACATATTCAAGCTTCTGCTCACTCATGCCGTGCCTCGGGTCCTGCAGCATAAACTCTAGGTTACTACTGTATCTTGTTGAACTCTACATGCAGCTGGAAAACATAACTTAGCCTGCCGGTTTTGAAGAGAAAAAGAGAAACCCAATCATTCAATTTATCAGGTGTAGAATGCCTTGCTTCTATCCTTTAAAACTTTTTTTTCTTACTTACAGTAAGAGTTTTCTAAATACGTGCCTCTCTTCAAAAGGCAAATTACACATTTGTAAAGGTTGTTTGTAAGGAAAATGAAATCACTCTTGGTAACTGGAGTTGTCTGCAACCAATTGTGGGGAGAAATGTAGGAATCTGTCCTTTTAAGCCCATTGGTATTGGGCTTTTTAATAAATTTACAAATACAACTAGTCTATTTGTTTTAAATGTTTATTTAAATTCAAATGTTAGAGCTTCCAGAAAGCTAAGCAAATATATGATTTTCCATTAATCTTTTCTAATTAGAAGCTCATTTATTAAACCTGCAAGTTTCATTTATTAAAGGTCTGCCATTTTTAGAATTTCGGTGGGACTCTTGGTGTTTTTAATCTATATAAACCCTGGTTCTTATAGTCTTCAAAAGTTTCCCACAAAATTTAGAAGTTAACAGAGTCACATGAAGAGATTCTTAACACTAGAAGATAATTTAGGAAAAGTGTCTCATAAGTAAGGCATTCAGTAATCAAATGTGGAATCAAAACTATGTAATCAAAAATTACTTAGTACTCACTTTGTACAGGACAATGAGGGGGCAGCTGTGGATGATAAAGGAATTGAGAAGTGGAAATCTCAGTTTTCCCCGTTTCTCGCTGCCACAAGTGCACTTTCTTAGCTATTATGTAAATATTCAAATTGTTCTAAGTGCTTTTAGAAATAAAACCTTCCCTTCTATAAAGGCAAAGAATAATCCCTTCCTCTTGTAAAGCACTTGACAATTTTCAAAGCACTTTTATATTCATGATCTCACTTCATACTCACAGCAGACCTATAAAGTAAGTAGGGCAGGTGTTACTACATACATATATTTTCCACCTTAGAACCTGAGGTGTAAAGAGATTGTTACTTTCCCAAAGACACAGCAAATAAGTGATGGAAAAGAGATTAGAACAAAAGTATTTTAACTTTTAATATGATGTTCTTTTTATAACAGTACATAAAGGAGTCAGTGTTATTTGACAGAAGACAGAAGAGGAGAGAGAAAAGAGAAGGTTAAGAGGCAGTAATCAGACAAAACTAATGACCAGGTTTTCTTGTCTCTAGATATTCTTCATGCCATCCTGCCCACATTTGATTGCTCCATCGTTCTTGTTCCAGATCCACTTATGACCTATCACATTTATAAAAATTTTTCATATCATTTCAGACTCTATTTAGGACACGTTGAATTTGATTAGCACTTTGCTATGAAAGGGAAGAAGTAACCTCTGTTGATCCTTTGACTCTATCTTCTTTCAAGTTGTTATTTTATGGTTTCATACCTCCATGATTAGATGATAAGCTTCTTGCAAACAAGGAGCAGAAAATAAGCCATTCTACTCCTTCTTTAAAACCTTTAGAGCTATACAACTAGAAATACGCAAGAGAGAAAGTAGGCCTTTAAGAGATCTCACCAAAGCAAAACAGAGTTTGGTTGATTTTATTCTGACCTGCTTCCTGCGTTTCCTAGTTACACATACTTTGCTAACACATCAGTGTAGAGTTGTACTCAAACATGGTAGCCACTAGCCATTTGTGGTTATTCAAACCTAAACTTTTTAAACAGATTTATTGAGGTATAATTGACATAGCTTGCACACAGGTAAAATGTAAAACTGGTCATTTTGACACATGTATAAACATGTGAAACCATCACTGCAATCAAGATAATGCACATATCCATTCCCCACAAAGTGTTCTTCATGCCCTTTGTAATCCATCCCTCCCAGCACTCCAAAGCTGGTGCAGTATGTCCACTTTATCTACACTCCTAGCAAGATGCTGATTCTGGCCGGTGGGGATCCCTTGAGCTTTTTGTCCCTCTAGCCACGCCTCCTGAGTACCCTGCAATGGGCACAGCTTACACGTGTGGGAATTACACTTACTCCATGCCCATCACCAAACCCTGTAAATTACGAAAACTGCTCCGTCACTGGCTGGTTTGCCTACCTTGGGCTGGAGCAGAAGGCAGAGCTTCCCAAACAACCAGAGACTCAGGCCCTGAAAGGCCCTGAAGAACCTGCAGCCATTCCTGGGCTGCCTCTCACCAGGTGACCTGCCTTCCCCCAATGGGCACACACTCACTCTATAATAAATCTAATAGTATCCCATGATTTAAAAAACTACTATAAAAACAGAAACAAAGGCAACAATAATGATCAACTTTCTGGCATTTTAGATTAATTTACATTTACTAGAGTTTCATGTAAATAGAATCATATAGTGCCCACCCATTTGGGTGGTGGTTTCTTTCCACAAGCGTAATTGTTTTAAGGCTTATCCCATTTTTTTATGAATCAATAGTTCATTCCTTATTGTTCTTTATTGTACTGTATTCCATTTCATGAATCTACATGAGTAATTCCTTTAATCATTTCTTGGTGGATTATTGGATTGTGTTCGGTTTTGGGCTATTAAAAATGAAGTTTTTATCAACATTCTTGTACAAGTCTTTGTATGACAAAATGCATTCATTTTGGGGGGAGGAACTTTCTAGGAGTAGAAAGTCTGGGTTACATGGCAGTTACATGTTTAACATTTTAATAAAATGCAATATTTTCCATTAGCATGGTGCTGGTTTTGAGGATGAGATGGATGTATTAGGATAGTATTAATTTCTTGCTTTGTAATTGAAGATATTTATAAGAATTGTTGGTGTCAAATATTTTTTTGGCATCTACGGAGATATAATTTTTCTTCTTAGATTATTAGAAAGACATATTATATTAATAGATTAGCCAATATTGAATCATTTTTATGTTCTTAGAATAAATCCTTCTTTGTCATCATTTTTTAAATGTTTTGCTGAATTCTGTTTTCAACATTGTACTTAGGTTTTCACATAAACATGTAAATAAGGTTGGTGTGTGGAAATTTTGCAGTTGAAGGGCTTTAATGGTAACTTTATACTTTCATAAAAATAAATTGATAGATGTACTTTTTTGCCTATGTTCTGGAACATTTTATGTGCCATTAGTCTAGCCTTCAAATGTGATACCAATAGAAGATTTCCCCATATTTTCTTCTTCAGATTTAGAAATGAATCTGATAAGAATTTTTCTATCTTTTGGGGTATTTTTGTTTAAGAACTGAAACCACTTGATTTCATATAGCTTAATTATCAGGACTGAAGACCAAGACCACCTATGTCAATATGACTTTACTATTGGTTCAAAAAAATTCTTGCCCAGGGAGATAAGGCTGTAAGTTAATAAATAACTTGATTACTAGCTTTAGGAAGTTACACACCTGAATAGACCCATCTTAAATCACTCAATCCCAGAATACAAAACCCTATGCATCTTTCCCCCTGACCTCCCCATTTTGAGATATTACTAAGATTCAGTCAAGGTTGTATTATTTCTTTCTATAATCACTTAATGAACTTAGCTTTTGCTTAATCAACAGATTATTCTGGTGGTCTTTGCAGGGAGCTAACTCTTGATCTCCATTTTTATTTGTATCATTTCCTTTTTATTGTGGTACTTAAAATATTCCCACCTTGGGGCGTCTGGGTGGCTCAGTGGTTAAGCCTCTGCCTTCCGCTCAGGTTGTGATCCCAGGGTCCTAGGATCCAGCCCCAGGGTCCTGGGATCCAGCCCCTCATCGGGCTCTCTGCTCAGCGGGGAGCCTGCTTCCTCCTCTTTCTCTGCCTACTTGTGATCTCCTTGTGTCAAATGAATAAATTAAAAATATATATATAAAAAAATATTCCCACCTTGTTTCTTGAATAGTTTGCATGGTAGTCTTATGTATTTATCTCTTTATCATTATACTATTTTCTGGTTTTTTAGCTACAAAGCTTTTTTTTCTGAGTCCCTCTAAAGCTGCATTCCATAGGCTATTGTGCTTATTTTCTAGAAATTTTACAAAGCCAGTTTCTACTTTCACTTGTCCCAAGAGTTGAATATTTATATTAATTTTGCATACATCAGGTACTGATTTTTAATTGGAGGTCCTGTTGCTTTTTGGTTCAAATTTTAATTCCATTTTGTATAAAAACATAATTTTGAATATTTTTTAAAGATTTTTATTTATTTATTTATTTGACAGAAAGAGATCACAAGTAGGCAGAGTCAGGCAGAGAGAGAGGAGGAAGCAGGCTCCCAGCTGAGCAGAGAGCCCGATGCAGGGCTCGATCCCAGAACCCTGGGATTATGACCCGAGCCAAAGGCAGAGGCTTTAACCCACTGAGCCACCCAGGCGCCCCAATTCTGAATATTTCTAATTTAAAAATCTACTAAAGTTTTCCCTGAGTGTGTATATATATAATTTTATTTTTGGATATATATATATATTTCCAAAAATAAAATTATATATATATAAATATTATATATATATAAATATTATATATATATAAATTATATATATATAAAATTATATATATATATTCCATTTTTTTAAAAGATTTTATTTGAGAAAGAGATAGTGAGAAAGAGCACTGGACAGGTTGGAGAGGGAGAAGCTGCTCCCTGCCTCACAAGGAGCCAGACATGGAGCTCATTCTGGGACTCTGGGATCATGATCTGAGATGAAGGCAGCTATTTAACCTACTGAGCCACCCAGATGCCCCACCAATTTTTATGATGTTCATGAAATTTGGGAAAAAAAGCCATAGCCTCTATTTTCAAGATACAGAGATTGTTATATATAATAATATACATATAAATATATGACATGCATTTTATTTGCCTACAATAAATTTCTATATCACATGATATTTATTTATGATATAATATGTAATTATTATTTATATAATTAAAATACTTCCCTTATTATATTATTAATGTTTATCTTTACTTCTTTTTTTATAGACTCTGGAGTGACAGCTGTGAAATAAAAAAATAAAATAAAATAAAATTTAAAAATAGAATAAAATAATTTCAGACCATTACAATTCTCCCTATTTATCTTCTCTTTCTCCTTATATTTCATGTAATTTTCACTTTGTGTATGTTGCTGCTTTGATGCAGTGGTAGTCATAGCTTAAATTTTTAAAAAGTGCCTTTTTTCTGGATTGATTTTTTTTTTAAGATTTTATTTATTTGATAGAGAGGGAGAGAGAGAGAGAGAGAGAGAGAGTGCGGCAGAGAGAGAAGCAGAAGCTCTGCTGAGCAGGGAGCCCGATGTGGGACTATATTCCAGGACCCTTGAGTCATAACCTGAGCTGAAGGCAGATGCTTAACCAACTGAGCCATGCAGGCACCCCTTGATTGATGCTTTTTATGTGAATTCTAGTATTTTTTAAATTTCTATTTATTTATGACAGTATTGCCTTATATAAGTTTTTTTTTAAATTATTTAATGTTATTTTTATTGTAGCTTTGTTTTAGATATGTCCTGTGAACATATCAGGGAATTGGGTCTTATTTTAATTACTAGATGACTTTTGTTAGCAGCTATTAATATGATCATAGACATTTTGTCCATTCATTATGTTGATAGCCTCCTAAAATACAGGCTCACTGATATAGTCCCAGAATAAATCTAATCTTTTGAAGTGTTATTCTTTGATATCTGTCTAGATTCAATTTGTCCATTTTTTGTTAGAATTTTACATGTATATTCCTAAGTAAGATTGAGCTCTCTCTACCTTTCTGTTTTATACATTACTTTTATTACTTTTATTAAGGTCTGGTATCCTACTTATGGTGTGGGATTATTAATATAACATTGGGATTATCTGTTTTCCAATGATTAGATTAAAAAACTGTGAAACTTTGGTTCAGGATAACTTTGGTTCTAAAATAACTTTTAGTATTAACCTTTCATTTTTGTGTTGTTGTTTTATTTCATTACCTTTCATTGGTTATTTTTATTATCTTAATACTATCTTTTGACTTACGCATTATATTCTTTCAAAACTCTTAGGATGAATTTATTGACATCATTTAAAAATATAAATTTTGAAAATAGTTTTACACATTTCCCTCTGGCTGTGGTAAGATGTTTTAGCAGACATTTGAGGTGTCTAGGAAACACATTCTGGGGCGCCTGGGTGGCTCAATCAGTTAAGTGCCTGCCTTTGGCTCAGGTCATGATCCTGGAGTCCTGGGATTGAGCCCACATCAGGTTCCCTGCTCAGCACAAGAGTCTGTTTCTCCCTCTGCCCCTCACCCCACTTGTGCTCTCTCTTACACTCTTTTCTCAAATAAATGAATAAAATCTTTAAAAAAAAATGGACACACGTTCCTCCCTTATGCCCATTTAACCCAGTTAAGTAATCCTAATTAATGTAATTAAACTATGGATCAAATTTACTTTACTTGTGTATAGTTAGCCCTTGGGCACGTGACCAAATTCTGGGCAATGAGATGTGAATGGATGTCTGTTGGGGGACTTTGGGGAAGGATTTATTTGTTCTTATAAACAAATGCTGAAAGAAATGGTCTCCTCATCCAGTGGTTGCTGGCACATTTGAATACAGTACTTGGAAATAAAGCAGACCTCTTGCAAACTTGCAAGAGAGAGAACTGAGAATGAATCCTATAAACCAAAAATGGCATGGCAGACCAAGCTGAAAAAACACAGTGTCCTGATGATATACTTGAACAGCTGAAGTAATCCTCGAAGAGTCCCACCTCAAGATTCTTTGTTTTAGGAGATTATTATTAAAGCAATTTGATCCTGAGACCTCTGATACCTTTAACCAAATAATCATAACCAACATAGGAGAATTTATTTGCCTTTCCGTAATTTCAGTTTTATCTTTTCTTTGGCCCCAAGAATTATTAAGACAAAATGTCCTTAATTTGTAAGAAATCAGTATTTGGAAGATAATTTATATTAAGAATCAAGTTAGATTATAATCAGAGATTATAGACTATAAAAATTATCTTTTGAAAATGTTTTAATTATGGACAGGATGTGAATGATTCCTATAAATATGCCCTAAATATAAGGAGAAACGTCTTTTCTCTTTTTGTGGGATCCAGTGATGTACATTTTGTATATCTGTGCATACCCACCCATAAAATGTAGTTTATTGACTGTATTATTCTATGCTTCTGTGCCCTCACTTAGTTCTTGTCTATTATATCTGTGCAATTCTTGATTGTGGTGTAATAAAATCTTCTCCCATAATTGCATTTTTATCAAGGTCAATGTGCATTTCTAATATTTTGCTTTATATATTTAGCTGCTATCTTCCTGGTGCATGCAACTTTATGACTTTTATATCTTCTACATAAATTGTTCCTTTTATCTTTGTGTAATGTCCTTCAGTATCCTCTTCAGTACTTTTAACCTTAAATCCCACTTTGTTTTGTATTAAGTCTAATACTCCTGCTTTGTTTTGTTTACATTTGCCTAGAATATTCTTCTATCTCTATTTTCAGACTTTTTTATTACAGTGTTTAAAGTATTTTTACAAGCACTCTATAGCCAAAAGCTTACATTTCATTCAGTTTGAGATCTCTGCCTACTTGAGGTGAATATGGAAACTGATACCACACTGTTTAATGTTACCACTTACTTTACTCTGCTATGCTCTCCTTTTGTTTTTTTTAACTTACTTCATTTAGTTACTATTCATTCTGCTTTTTCCCCTGTTAAATTGGAAATTTGACTGGTTTATTGACTATTCATTCCTGTAGTTGCTTTCCTCACTTTCCCTGCATTGTTAATCATACTCATGTATACATTATTACCTATAACAAATGCTTTTCATTTTTTTCCCTATCAAGATCCTCATCCCTTACAGGAAAGTTTAGAATGCTTTTAATTTCCCCCACTCCTTGATATTTTATAACTCCTGAATTCTGCTGAAATATTTTAGTACTCTTATATAACTATGTTATTACTCCATTTTTCCTTGCACTCTATTTTTTTCTATTTCACAAATCCATACTTACTAATTACATTGTATGTAATAATCTCTCATAATCAGTTTAGCTTTCACTATATTTATTGCAAATCTCTTTGTCTATGATTTCCTGCTCCTTCAATACTTCCTCTACTTTGAGATTTCAGATTTGATTCATTTGGTGTTTAATGTTCCTCCTCAGGTCATTTCTTCTTATGGGAACTTGATGAATACGTTCTCTGAATTTTTGCATACTCACACTAAATTTTTTTGATCCAATAGGTTAATGATATCTTGTATAGGAACAGGACTACAAGTTCAAAGTCCCTTAATTCAATCGAGCAAAAATTATCTTTCCACTATGCCTATCAGTACATTTCCTTTTATGGAAAGACTTAGATAATAAAGAGCTTAGGCTCTGCAGACCAGTCTCTGTCTCTACTGCTCAACTCTGTAGTTGTAGCACAAAGGTAATGACAGATAATATATAGATAAGTAGGTGTACTATGATTTAGTAAAACTTTACAAAAACAGGCAACAGTAGAATTTTTCCCATGAGCCATTTTTATCAACGCTGTTTTAACTTCTACTCTAATATCATTCTGATCCATTTTAACTTTGTAAATATTTTGTTCCTTTTTTATTTTTTTTAAGATTTTATTTATGTATTAGTTAGAGAGAGAGAGTGAGCACAGGCAGAGAGGCAGAGGGAGAAGCAGGCTCCCTGCCGAGCAAGGAGCCCGATGTGGGACTCAATCCCAGGACGCTGGGATCATGACCTGAGCCGAAGGCAGCTTCTTAACCAACTGAGCCACCCAGGCGTCCCTGTTCCTTTTTTAAAAGATTTATTTATTTAAGAAAGAGAGAGCACATGTGCACATACACAAGTTGGGGAAAGTAGGGGATGGGCAGGGAGAGAGGAAGAGAGAGAATCCTCAAGCAGACTCCCTGCTGAGCACAGAACCTGATGTGGGGCTCAATCCCAGGACCCTGAGATCATGACCAGAGCCAAAACCAAAAGCTGGCCTCTCAACCAACTAAGCCACCGGGGCAGGTACTCTATATTTTTCTTTAAAAAAGCAAAGAGTTTTTGCAAAATTTTTCTTTATTATTTGATTCAGAATACTGATAAGATACAGTAAGTGATGTATTTCTTTCTTACTGCTGCTTTGAAATTAAGTGATATTTCAAACTGCACAATATTTTCAGTTTAAGAAAACTATTTTTTATTATTTTGGTAAGCATTGTCTCTCTTTCCCTGTTTTAAGTTTTTCTTTTTCAATAATGAAAACTCTTATTATTGGCATTTTAGGGCTCCTGAATATCTGCCTTCCACATTTCTTTTCTTTTCCTCATGCTTTCCATCACCCCCACCCCACCCATGTTTTCTTCCACTTGATCTTCTGGGTCATGAATTCATGTTTCATATGAGTCATCCACAGTCAATGCTGCATAATAAATAAAATCAATCACCAAATTTCAGTGGCATATGATACACACACACACACATTTATTCAGCTCTTAAGTCTGCAGTTCAGTCATTTAGGCTGGGCTCCATTGGCTAGTTCCTCTGGACTCACTTCTGTATGTCTGTGGTTCCTCTCTGAGTTGGCTGACCTACGATGATATTGGCTAGAATGACTGGCGACTTGCTTTACTCTACACGCTGCATTTTCCAGCAGGGCATGTACTCATAGTGAAAGCAGAGGAGCAAAAGCACAAGTGCAAAAACCTCAGCTTCTTGAAATCGCAATGCAGACCTGGCACACCATCACTCTCATTCCATTCTGCTGGTCACCCAGAATCTCAGCCTTGATTTCAGTGGTGAGAATACAGATTCCCCCCACCCACCAAAAAAAGAATACAGATCCCCTGTATTTTCTGAGAGGGACAAATTCATGTGGTAAATGGAATAAATGCAGAAAAAGAAGAACTGGGAAAATTAGTTTAATCAACCCCATGTCTCAACACTTAAATTCATCTACTGAATATTTTTACTGTAAACTCTCACCCCACTCTTCTGGCAGACTTTTAATGTGTTTGTCTAATTGTTTAATTTTCTAATTGAGTCTCCATTATGCTTTATTTTTTTGTTTGACATTCAAGAAAATGTCCATTTCTTATAACAGCTTTATTATTATTTTTTTAAGCTCTCTGCTCTGGATGCTGTAATTGTTTTTCTCTTCAGTTCCTGGTTGGTTTTTTTTTTTCCCCCTAAAGAGATTTTTATTCATTTTCTGGAGCTAATGGCTAGAAAGGAAATACTATGGGTGGTGGGAGGAAATACAGTAATCTTGGCCTTTGTTGAGAAGCGATTTGCTGGATTACAATTTGCTATTTCCCTCGGAAGACACGAAACACCACGAATCTTCTCAGGAGCTACAGTTTTACATGGCCTAACTCTCTCCAGTAGTTGAAGTCAGATGTCTGACCAAGAGTCTTTATTCCAGATTCCTGTGTGGCATGTTGTAACTATTCAGATCCTGGCACAGCTGGAAGCCAGCTTCCACTTCTGGATATAGCCTGCCTCCAGAAGTTACCTGGATATAGTTTTTTTTTTTTTTACTTTATTTAAGCTTTATTTAAACATATGATGTAACTCCACCACCCTCACCCAACCCCTCTTCCCCCTACCCCCCTCAGTTTGTTTTATGACATTAAGAGTCTCTTTTGTTTTTTCTCCCTCCCGATCCCATCTTCTTTCATTTTTACTTTTCCTACCACCTTAACTCCCACCCCCGTTGCATCTCCACTTCCTCATATCAGGGAGATCATGTGGTAGTTGTCTTTCTCCAGTTGACTTATTTCGCTAAGCATAATACGCTCTAGTTCCATCCATGTCGTCGCAAATGGTAAGATTTCATTTCTTTTGATGGCTGCATAGTATTCCATCGTATATATATACCACATCTTCTTTATCCATTCATCTGTTGATGGACATCTAGGTTCTTTCCATAACTTGGCTATTGTGGGCATCAGGGAAATACAAATCAAAACCACAATGAGATACCACCTCACACCAGTCAGAATGGCTAAAATGAACAAGTCAGGAAATGACAGATGCTGGCGAGGATGTGGAGAAAGGGGAACCCTCCTACACTGTTGGTGGGAATGCAAGCTGGTGCAACCACTCTGGAAAACAGCATGGAGGTTCCTTAAAAAATTGAAAATAGAGCTACCTTATGACCCAGCAATTGCACTACTGGGTATTTATCCTAAAAAAAAAAATTGAAAATGGATATAGTTTTATTGTAACTAGAGAAGGAGAGCAGCAGAGATTCACGTTCTAGTCAATCTTAGAGGATTTCTTGAGTGACAGTATTTAACCACTGAATAATATGCTTCCTTATACCAAGGGTTAGTAAATTTGATTTCAGAGGAGAGAATACAACCAGACATCCCAAGAAATGCTCAGTCACCAGAAACCCATGTCTTTGGGGCAACCCACTCATGGGTTATTATTGCCCTTAACTGGGCACCACTCACACATTGTTTTAAAAAATAATAATAATTACCTGGAAGAATTTTATTTTAAGTTCCCTAAGCATGCTCACCACAAATATTTTGTTTTGCAAACTATATCCCCACAGTTCAGTACATCTCAGCCATCATCTCTTACTGTTTCTCCAATGTAAAAATGCATTTTTTAGTGTGGTTTTGTGGTTACAAAAAGAACAGTAACATGTAGGTAGCTCTTTATGTTAAGAGAAAACACAAGAAGTTTGACTACAGGTTCTTTTGTTCCTTCACCTTTACAGCTACTGTCATAACCATTACTGTCCACCTTTTTTTTTCAAAGATTTTATTTATTTATTTGACAGACAGTGATCACAAGTAGGCAGAGAAGCAGGCAGAGAGAGAGGAGGAAGCAGGCTCCCCACTGACCAGAGAGCTCGATGCGGGCCTCGATTCCAGGACCCTGAGATCATGACCTGAGCCGAAGGCAGAGGCTTTAACCCACTGAGCCACCCAGGTGCCCTACTGTCCACCTTTGATTGTATCATTTCTCTAAATCTATTTCTTTTTCCTTTAAAGATTTTACTTATTTATTTGTGAGAGAGAGAGAGAGGGGTACCGCACAAGCAGCGGAGCAGGAGGCAGAGGGAGAAGCAGACTCCCCGCTGAGCAAGAAGCCCAAAGTGGGACTCAATCCCAGGCCCCTGGGATCACCACCTGAGCTAAAGGCAGGTGCTTAACTGACTGAGCCACTCCAAGTGTCCCTAAATCTGCCTATTTTCTAATGATGATTGCACTATCTGCCAAAAGTTCATACATGCATCTATCAGCTTGATATCTTTTACTAGTAATGGAGGAAAATAATCTTGATGCCTCTGTGAGTGTTTGGTGTGTTCACCATATCAAAGTAAAGTTCAACATCTGATTCAGAGTAAATTAGGGCTGGAGAATTGATTATGGCATCTGCCACACTCTTAAGCAGAACCAAACTTTTCTATCACTGACACCATCCAAAGCTTTCTAGTTTTTGGTTGTGGGGAGAGAAGTATGGGGAAAAAAGATAATTGAGTCTTATCAATCAATGATGACATACTAATCAGAATTGTGTTCATTTTTGTCTTTTACTTTATTTCAAAATCTCAAATGTGCTCGTTGATTTTCTTTGCCTCTCATCCACTGATGCCTCTGGTTTTGGCTTACATCTTAGACTGATTTTCATATTAATAGATAAATGTAAGTGTCTTCCACTGACATAGCTTTCTTCCTGCATGCTTCCATTCTTTGTGAAACAGGATGTGCTGACCCAGCCTCATTCTCAAACTAAGTTCAGTCTTTGACTTGAAAATTCTGTGTAATCATTTGCAACCCACAGGGGGTTTACTCCACAATGCAACACATATTATAGCAGCAATCACTGTAACTTATAAATATTTGGATCTTATAGATATTTGTATCTTCCAGTGTGCCTACAAAAAGCTGTGTGAATATGAGAAACGATTTAAATACTTATTGAATGCATTCAGTTATTCATGTATTTATAGAAACAATATGTATGTTTTTAAAGTTTACTGTCAAAAGTTTACAATCACATATTTACATATATTCACAAAACACACATTAACATTTATAAATTACAATTTACTAATTATAGAAGCAATTTGCTCTCAACATTAAATTTTAAAATATTCACCATATTTTTTTCTAACAGTTTGATTTCCTCTTTGACTTTAAGGATAATGTTGGAAATAATATTTTCTAAAAATATTTAATTGTTTCAGGATAATTTGGAGATTTTTTTAACTTTATGTTTTAGTAGATAAATAAATTTTAAATATCTTCCATAGACATTTGAAAACAATGTGTATTCTCCATTGCTAAGAGATATAGTTTGAACCACTCATTGAATGAAGCTATTTAGGTAATCTCTATATTACTTATTTTTGTTGAATTAATGTGCCCAAAGTTAAAAATGTCATGTTAAAATTATTCAATTTTTCAATATATTTCTATCAGTTTTAATTTTCAATAGATATGGAAATGTAGAAATAACACATAGTTCTGATAATTTTCAGAAAAAAATTAAATCATGACTCTCATATAAGTATAAAACTGAGCATGTGTTTAGTCAAATGATATGAGAAAGTCAGGGAGATGTTATAATTAGTTCAAAGGACAAGTTAAAGATCACAAATTTTATATGGAGTAATATTGAGAAGAATTGTAAATAGAAAAAACTTTTTCCACAGGGGTAGAGTAGGGAAATCAAATACAATCACTAACAGATAAGACAGCATTTATATATCTCTCAGTTAATTACAGTTCACAAAAAAGCTACAAAATAGCTCAAAGACAGTGAACTGGACTAGAACCTGATAACCTGATAATCTGATAAAGATCATGTATAGCTTTCCATTGGAACATATTATAGCTTTGTTAACATCTGTTAAGTAGAGACCAAGGTGTCTGATGATAAGTCAAAGTTCAACAAAAGGCCACAAGAGAAATTGCCTCCACAAGTCCTGGAGGAAATGCACAACATGCCTCAAAGGGCAACATGGGGAGGTGAAGGCAGGGTGCTGGCGGAGAGAGAACAGGACCTCAAGAACATGCCTTTATTACAGTCTGGCTATAGAGTGTTTTGGGATTCTCAGGCTAAGGTTCAGTTATCATTTCAAGCTAAAGATAAGGAGGTTTTGATAGCTCAGAGGGGTTCTTATCAAAGGGACCCACAAGGGGAGGGCCCGGGAAGACCCTGGAAGGCAGGGGAGACTGTTGATCACAAGGGCTGATCACAAGGAAGTCATATGATGAACCTGCATTTGCTTGTGATTCTGTAGCTCCACATGTGGCACACACTTGTATGAAAGGGCTAGTGTCAGCTGAAGGTCCCCACAGGCCACTTGGCCAAACAAAATGGATGCTGATACAATAATATCATGGAGTAGTTTAGCTAAACTCTCAATAAAACACATTTTCCCCCTACAATCTACCTATTTTAAACAAAAACAATTAAAAAAATTCTTGATCACAAAATAAGATTGATCTCATTAAGATTGGCTTGCTTATTTATATTGAAGCAGCATGACTGAATTTGCCGTATGAGCTCTCTTAAATTTGCTTTCCTGAAAGTTTTCATAAGGAAAATCAGATTGAACTTATAAAGCCATTTGAGACAAAAAAAAAAAAAAAATTTCAGGACAAAACCACCAGATATCACTGGCATCATTTATATTCAAAAAACCACCAGATTTCATTGGCATTGTTTATTAATTTGGGGACATTTCTCTTTTCTCCAGGCCCTCCATATTGTGAGTTTCCTATGCCTGCAAGGAGGGGACACTACTTACTCATCTGTATGCTGGGGAGCCTATAAACTAGGTAGGCACTGGTCAGTTTTCCTATGATGGCTTTGTAAATAAGTCTTAATTCCTGAAAAGTATTTAGTCATTTCTGATTAAATGAGCATGTTTCTCAAGTATGGCATCCCTTGGTCACATAACCAATGTTTTCAATTATGTTCTAGTGAAAGGGAGGACAAATACTTATTGAACCTATGCAAGAAGACCACATTGCCTTGAAAATAAAGATATTCAGTAAGTATTTCCAAATTCTGGATGGTCTATACAGGGAGAATATATCATTTATAAGTGTTTTATTTTATTTCAGTTTACAAAGCAGAGCCTACAAAATTGTAATGAGTTATACATAGGAAGAGAAGAAAGAGAAAGGTCTTACCTTATATCCCCAAAATAGACTATTAAAACAGTATCAATATTCTAAACAAAACTACAATTATCTCCGAGTTCATTTAGGTCTATGTAATTAAATTTTGATCCCCTGCCTCATGGGTCAGCAGTCTCATGAATTCAACTACTTCTCCACTAGAGTCCTGGAAATCCTAGCATAGCTCACTGACACTGTCTCAAAGTTGTTAATGCGATGACATCAGAAGACTGTATTCAAAAGTACCTTTTATAGCCCCTTTCCATTTCTGGAGATACTTTGTTTTTTGAAGATAAAGCAATCTGGTCTGTAGTAGATTGTGAAAGCGTTCAGGAAAGCATCAGTATAAAACAAAAAAGATCTACAGATGACAAAAATCTTAAAATAGCTGTGGTTAATTTATTGCTGATGATTTTCAAATGTGAAAGATCGGAAGGGAGTTCCTTGGAATATGTTTCTATAGAATGCAAAACACGATAATAAAGTCAATTCCAAAATGAAGTTTTAGAATAATTATACACATAATGATTAACCTTATTTCAAAGAAGTGATCATTATATCTAATTTATTTAAAAAATGGATGAAATATATTCACTGCAGAGAAAAAATACTGATATAACATATAATTTGACACAATACACCATCACTGTCCCAAACATATAGTAAGGTTATATCTAAAATAGGTAAAAATTATTGAGTAATTAAATTCAGTGAGTCTGGAGTGAGTTCTAAGGAGCTATATTGTCTAGAAAAAAGCTATTTTCCTTTACTTCACACTACACTTGACTTCACTTCAAACACTAGATGTGATGTGTGGGTTTTGCACACATCAAGCAATTCTCTGACACCAGCTGGTATTGTACAATTCAATTCAATCTGACCCTCTCTACCTAGAGAAAGCTTCAGACCCCACAGGTTAAGAGATCAGTCCCACAAGTCTACTCCCACTTTAGACTCCAATTGCAAGTCCCAGGTTGTTACCTATACTTCTGACCTACAATGTAGAAATCAGGGTTTCCATAAACCCCTCCTTCAATTCGAAACACTTGCCTATTTACTGGTTTATTAGAGAGGATATAATAAAGGATATAGCTCAGCAGTCAGGTGAAGAAATATATAGTATGAGTTATAGGGAAGGGACATGGAGGTTCTATGCCCTCTACCCAAGGGTCATCCTAGCAGCACCAACGTGGGTTGAATAACCTGAAAGCTCCCTGAACTACCTATTTTGGGGATTTTTATGGAGGCTTCATCTTGTAGGCAAGATTGATTATAAATTCTATTTCCAGCCTTTCTCCTCCATATGGAAAATGTTGGCATGTGGCTGAAAGTCCCAAGCTTTTTTTTTTTTTTTTCTTTAAGAGAAAGAAAGAGAGAGCGCACACTTGCATACATGCAGTGGGGGAGGAGCAGAGGGACAGAGAGAGGGAGAGAATCTTAAGCAGACTTCACACCAAGTGCAGAGCCTAATGAGCAGAGCTTGATCTCACAACCCTGAGATCATGACCTGAGCAGAAGTCAAGAGTCAGTGCTAAACCAGCTGAGCCACACAGGTGTGCCTGGAAGTCCCAAGCCTCTAACCAGGGCTTGGTTTTTCTAGAGACCAGTCCACACTCAGGAGCTCCATAAGATTTGCCTCATTAGAACAAGAGAGGCTCCCATCACCCAGGAAACTATAGGGGATTTAGGAATTCTGTGTCAGAAACACCTATCACTTGTAAATTTATAAGAGTTTTAGGAGCTCTTTGTCAGGAACTGGGGTCAAAGACCAATGTATGTATTTCTAATTATTCCACAATATTTTAGTGAAACTCATAGGTAAGCAATGCCAATTCCCAATTGAAAATCACCAGCCTGGAACATATTGAATTCAAATTAAAGAAGTAAAGACGGTGCAGTCAAGTTAACATTTAAAAAAACAACTGAAATTTGGCTGGTAAGCTGTGCCATTTTTGTTAATTTCATGCAAAGCAGCAACAGGATTCTGATAAATAGAAACATGTTGGGGAGAGTGAAAGCATTGACAGTTATTTAGACACTTTCCATATAATATACAACATCTGAAATATTTGTATTGATAACATTTTACCATTACAAATTTAACCTAGGGGATGCTAAGCATTTCTTTAACTTTTTTCATGGAGTATTTTTTAAAATTTTGGTATAGTTGACATACAATATTACATTAGTTTCAGGTGTACAACTTAGTGACTTGGCAAGTTTATGGTGTTTATGTTCCCCACATGTATAGCTACTGTCTGTCCTGTTAACATTCCTATTAAGCATTTCTTGATATGATGCTTCCTATGTAACACATCAATAGCAACATATCAAATAAACCAAATTATTTCTAGCACCTCTGTTTTTACAAGGTGAAAGGATACAACTTTTTATCTAGCAGAGGTTCTTTGTGAAATTTTATAGATAGTTCTAGGTGCAAAAGATATCCTGAAAGTTTTATTTTACTTCATTTCATTTTACATTTAGGATTCCATTTGCAGAAGGAAAAATTGTCAGAAGATTTTAATGCCTGAGATAGGAATCAGACCATGGATGCCTAAGAAACAATAGCTGGCTCATTTCAAAGTGACAAAATAATATACCTTAAGATCCAGGAAGATAATATGATTGTAAAGCTTTTTTGTGATTTTAGCTTTTTTTTCAGTGAGAAAATGGTTTTCTTACATAATCAGACATATAGTAAAGTCAACAAAAACCATAGAAGGTTATTTGGTAAGACATTGAAACTTTGTCATCTAGACAGGTTACACACAAAGGGGGAAAAATAATCCTTTAGGTGGAAGCAATCAACAGTAAACAAACAAAAAACAAAAAAACAAGCCCATTGAAAAGTGAGCACACTTTGCTAAGATTTTAACATATGTCATAGCTTTTCAAACTCAGATATTACAACTCATTGTAAAGTAAATTTATTTAAATTTTGTACTGCATTATGCTCTTTCATGTTCTGGAAAAAAACGGGCCTTGTATCCAAGGAGCAATTGCAGAATAGCCACAAGTTGAAAATAAATTTCTTAATATTACTAAGTTGTTGACATGCAATACATTCATCCTGGTTGCTTCAAATAAACCAATAAATAAATACTTAAAAGTTATCTCTTTCTTTTTTTTAAAATATTTTATTTATTTATTTGTCAGAGAGAGTGAGCACAGGCAGAGTAGCAGGCAGAGGCAGAGGGAGAAGCAGGCTCCCTGCTGAGCAAGGAGCCTGACACGGAACTCGATCCCAGGACATTGGGATCATGACCTGAGCTGAAGGCAGCCGCTCAACCAACCGAGCCACCCAGGCGTCCCAAAAGTTCTCTCTTTCAATTTTCACTAGGTTCATGTCAATAGCTATAACCTACAAAAACTCTTTTTGGGTCCTTGATAAGGTTGAAGGTAAGGGTTCTGGAGATTAAACAATAACCCAGTCCTTTAGGACAAAACAGCTCTTTCCTTGAAAAATAGAAATACACACACAATTATTTTTCTCTGAAACTTTTGTTCCTAAGCAGAGACTTTTAACCAAAGCTAAATTTTATGTCACAGAGAAAACTATGTATAACCATGAATGTTCCACATCAGCATCCTGAGAGCCCAGCAGAGCTCATGGATACACATGGAATAGCCAGGATTCATACAACTTCTCAAAGTAGCAACAATGAGGATGCCTAGGTGGCTTCGTCTGTTAAGTGTCTGCCTTCAGCTAAGGTCATGATCCCTGAGTCCTGGGATGGAGTCCCACATGGGACTCCTTGCTCATGGGAAGTCTCCTTCTCCCTCTCTCTCTCTACCTCTCCCCTCTGCTCATGCTCTCTCTCTAGTGCGTTCTCTCTCTCTCTTGGAAAAAAAAAAAATCTTTAAAAAAAAAGTAGCAACAATGAATATGTTCATTAACAGATTCAGAAATCAAGTCTCACTATATTTTATGAGAATAACAAGCAAAAGCCTACAAATTTAAAAGTGTTACTTAGTAATCAATGTTTCAATATTCTATCTTAGTGAGAAGTGATCTAGATATTAAATGAATATCTATGTTAATTAACTCAAATTAATATCAGTGTAAGGTTTCAAGTTACCTAAAAATCTTGGAAATTATCTTTAAGCTGACATACTAAAAAACAGCTACAGTAGAACTGAACGTTTGTCAGAAAAGTCCATCAATGTGGTTAAACACAAATTTAAATTTTTCATAATCTGAAACATTAAGTAGAAGTAATGTTAACTTATTTGATTAGTAAACCTGTGTGAGTTTAGGAAGAAAATACTCAATTGAATAAAAACATAGAATTGTATTACATTTAACAATGATAAGTCAGAGAAAATATCGTTTTTGTTGAATTAGTCTCATTTGCTAAAAAGTGACCTAATTATGCAAATTTGGATTCTTAAAACATTTTTGAGTTTGTTTTTATAAAAAATATGTTTAAAACCTAGAACATTAAAAGTATTAGAAGGTCAATTTCCTTATTTGGGGGAAGTCTGATAAATTTAGTTCTATATAACTCCTTAAAGAGGCTACATAATCTTAATAGTACCATTCAGAAGTAGAAAAATATTATACACACAAAGGTCCTTCTGAACTACAGACCCATAGACAGACACATAGACATATAGAAAACTTTTAACTTTAGTTCGAGAGTTAACACAAATTAAAGAACTCACAGTTTGTATCAAAGAGCTCTTCCCTTCCCAATAGGTAGAAATTCTTAATTGATTTTGTCGCAAGATAGACAAACAGGAAAGACTACTAGATTCTCTCATATCTCTCACCCAGAGACAAAGTCTCTGTAAACCATTAACCTTTTTACGAAGATCACCAAATGGCCAGACCATAAACTCACTGTGGAATCATTTGTCAGCTGTGGACAAACTAAATATAAACCCAAGTGCAACTAGCATAGAGCAAAATTAAAACTAGAAAAATAGAAAGCAAAATTCTATTGTCACTCTGATTTTATCTCAGGGAGCCAAGAATGATGCATCTGGGTTTAAATAATCCAAGAGTTGCATTTTTCTGGCAACAAAGTTTATCTGGCTTTGGTAAATAAAACTGTTGAATAACTCAATAGAAATCCCATAAAACAGTTAAAAAGTAATTTTCAGGCAAAGGTAAAATCACAATTCTCTTAATCAGATACCTACAGAAGGCATGCTTCTGGGTAACCATGGACTCACTACTTGAGAACATGTTAGTCATACTAGGGAATACAATAGGATTGGAGGCCATTTCCTAACTGTGGTGAAAAAAGTGGACAAAAGAAGAGAATGAGTCCAGGCTTCAAATTCCCAGTTCAAGATCTTCATAAATATCCTGAAAAATTCTCTATCTGAAAAACAACAAACCACCTCACCCAAATCTTTATCTCCTGGAGCTTCATGCCTGGGATTTCTAAAATCCAAACCCAGAGTCTCATACTGTGAAGGGTTGAATTCCAACTCAAGTTGAATCCCCAATTTATCAGAGTATCTAATGCAAGTAAATTGTTGGGGAAGAATAAGGTCCTGATCATTGGAATTGGGGCAGTTGGGGATATCCTAAAGAAGCTGTAAATCTTGAACCCCTAAATTCTGCTGAGTCCTCTTTGCCCCCTAGGTACACTCCTTTTAACCCTGCCTGAGGAGGTTAGCCTTCCTTTGCCTTGAAAACCCACCATGGCCTCCCCTGAGGTAGAAGCCTTTTAAGACATTGCTGATTTTCCTTGAGGCCCATCCTTGGCATCTCTCTTTGTTTCTAGATCTAGACTTAAGTCCTAGAGGCCACAAAGGTTGTGTGACTCACATCAAAGCACACTATATATGAAAAAAAAATTCATCATTGTTCCAATGTATACAGACAAAAATATGAGGAATATGTATAGAGATGGATTTTAAGGATGTGATAATGGATGGTAAGGATGTTAATGGTGGTAGGAAATAAAGTTGCATCATGTTTAATTTTTTGGTATGAGCCTAAGAAGAGATTCTGGGTACAAAGTTTTACTTTAATAGGTTTTAAAAGGGCTCTATTAGTTTGATTGGCTAACATATGAACCTGAAGGTAGCCTATACCAAAAGTTGAAATGCTATAAGTTCTTTGTTATGTTATAGAGGAAGGTATCCAAAACTTTGGGGAGACTGGAATATTAGAGTGAATTTATCATGTAAGATCTGCTTATCAACCCTGGGAGAGTTCAGGGGATATATGTTTCACCACTATGAGAAATGAATTTGTGGAGGAAGCCTCACATCTTTTTTTTTTTTTTTAAGATTTTAAGTAATCTTTACACCCAGTGTGGAACTTGAACTCACAACCCTGAGACCAAGAGTCACATACTCCTCCAATAGAGCCATCCAGGTGCCCCATGGGAGCCCCACATCTTTGAAGATCTCTGTGAATGCATTTCTATGTAGGTCAGAAATAATAGTGAGACAGCTACCATCTAATGGGGGTCCCTAAAAGAATGGGGATAATTGGATCCCAGAGTAGAAAGAATCGTGGTAGCACATAACTGCCAGACAAGGTAGATGTGACTATTGTAATGGATGCTAGAGTCAAAGCAAGTAATCAGAATAGTCTGACTTGTAGAAGCTTAGAACATTTGACTGGTTGATCATGGTGTCCCAAGAAAAGAAATAAATGGCCAATTTATTCCTACCTGATCTATCTAAGAGGAGTTCTAGGTTGTGAACTCAACTTGATTTACCAAAGCAGAGAGTCACTGCCCCTCAATCAATTCTCAAACTTGAGCAAGTTTAAAGAAACAGAACCCTTAGAAGGAAGAAGAGGCCAGGTTCCCTCAAGGAAAGACCCTGTTATATTGACAAAAATATATACTGTTGATCTTACTTTCACCTTTCCCAAAAGGAAAGTGATTATGTTTTGGGAAAGGAGAACAATTCCCTCAGTTCCAATGTGTAATTGGAATATATATACTCTGCAACTGACATGGTCCCCACATAGGCTCCCTGACTTGTGGAATAAGAGCTTTAATAATAAGACAGACCTGCTTCAACTTCTAAAAAGAGTGAGACATCACCTAGTGGGACTCTTTGGATTTGTGAGACAACTTTTGTGAGTGATTTGAAAAACTGCAAGTTCTGAATATGCCCAGAAAAAAAGAAGGTTCTAACAAAGCCAAGCCTCCCCAAAATGGCTCTGACACTTAGGCCATATGACTTAGCAGATCCGATGGTGCTTGAGGTGCCGGTAGCAGGTAGGTATGATGTTTGGAGTCTTTGCAGAGCCCTACGATAAATTACATCTCAGACTCCCAGAATTTTGGAGCAAAATTCTGTTATTTTGGGTGGATAACTATTTTCTTTTTGAGAAAGAGCTTTTGGCTTACTATTAGAGCTTACTACAGCCTGAACACTTAACTACAGACCACCAAGTTACCATATGAACTGAACTGCCCATCATGAATTACATGTGGTCTGACCCACTAAGCCATAAACATGGGCATGCACAGCAGCACTCCATCATCAAATAGAAATGGTATATATAAATTGAGCTTGAGCAAGCACTGAAGGCACGAGTAAATTGCATGAGGAGATGACCCAAATGCCCATGACCCCTACTTCTGCTGCATTACTGTCTCTCCCCAAACCTATACTTATGACCATAGGGGCAGTTGCCTATGAATAACTGATGGAGAAATAGGAAACTGGATGCTGGTTTATAGATGGTTCTGCACTCAGACACTACTGAGACACTATCTACTCAGACGCTATCTAAAAATGGACAGTTAAACCACTACAGACACTTTCTGGACATCCCTAAAGGAAACTGGTGAAGGAAAAGCCTCCCAGTTGACAGATCTTTCAACAATGCACCTGAGGTTTATTTTTCCTGGAAGAAGAAAAGGCCACATGTATGATTCTATATCAACATATATGCTGTGGCCAATGATTTGGCTGAATTGGAAGGGACTTGAAAAATATGATAATATATAAATTATTGACAAGGAGGTCTTGGGGAAATTTGTATGAACACCTCTCTTTGAATAGGAAATAATATGATGAAATTTCTGTCCCATGTGAATTCTCATGAAAGGATAGCCCCAGCAGGGTATGGTTTTAATAATGAAGTGAAGAGAATAACCTATTCCGAGATCCCCATCAGCTTCTTTCCCCAGCTACTTGTATCATTGTCTAATTGGCTCATGAACAAAATGACTGTGGTGGTAGGGATAGAGGCTATGCATGGTCTCAGTGCATTTATTTCCACCCACCAGAGCTGACCTGACTTACAGTCATTGCTACTCAGACATTGCTGAGTATTCAAATCGACAACAACAGAAACCAACACTTAGTCCCTGATACAGCACTATCCCCTAGGGTGATCGGCCACTTACCTGGTGGCAGATTGGTTACATTAGAATGCTTCTATCATGGAGGACCCAGTGCTTTTCTCTTAATGGAATAGACACTGACTTTGGATATAGATTTGCTTTTCAAATATCCATATACCATCACAAAACCCTTAAAAGTGGAAAAAAGGAGAAGAAAAGGCCAGGGTAATACCATGTGGGAATATCCTATAATTGCTTCTTTTGAACATGGAGAAAAGAGGCAATGAGCCAAGGAATGTAGGGGCTTCTAGAAGTTAAAAAAGGCAGAGCAATGGATAATCTTCAGAGCTTCCAAAAAAGGAATGCATCCCTGCTTACACCTTGATTTGAACCCAATGAGATCTATGTTATACTTCTGACTGCTGGAACTGTAAGTTCTAAATAAGTATGCTATTTAAAGCCACAGTAGTTGTGCTAATTTGTTAAAGCAAAAATAGAAAACTAATGCATTGCTCACTTAGAAGTTATTACCAACTATATATATGCATATATGTGTGTATATATATATTTTTTACATACATAAATATCTATATTTATATTTATCTGTGTATCTTACCTATCTATCCATCCATCCATCCATCCTTTGAAAATGGGCACTGTGCCATGTTCTTTTTTTGTGTGTAAATCAAGGTCTAGCACAATGCCTGTTGCATAGTAGGTAATCAAGTACTGTATTCTGCCTTTGGCTGCATAAGAGAATGGAGAGCTCAAGATTTTCATCTTTAAGATATAGGCTGCCAATGCTGCTTATAAATATTCTTTAATATATAGGAATTTCTTCCATTTTACTTTTCCCCCTCCTTTTCTCACCCCCTTGCAACTCCATTTTGCAATAAATTTGGATTTCTTCTGTATTTTCTATTGGGAAAATGCTTAATCAATTGCAATATTTCAGACTGAGCAATGAAATAATCTAGGGGTACCTGGTTGGCTCTGTCAGTTAGACATCCAGCTCTTGGTTTTGGTTCAGGTCATGACCTCAGAGTTGTGAGATGGAGCCCCATGTTGGGCTCTGCACTCAGCAGAAACTCTGCTTAAGACTCTCTGCCTCTCCCTCTGCCCCTTCCCCACTCAGTCTCTCTCTCTCTCTCCCCATCTGTCTGTCTCTGTCTCTTTCAAATAAATAAATAAATAAAATTTAAAAAGAAAAGAAAGAAAGAATCTAATAATACCATTTAACATTTTTGGATATTTACTATGTCTGGGCTTTTTTGTGTGTGTGAATTCATTTAATCTTTTTTCCAAACAACTTAGTGTTTAGTTTCCTCAAAGTTTTCTAGCTGACTTGGCTGCCTTCATTAATTAGTCCATTTATTCCACAGCCTTTGAATACTGATTTTGTGGCAGATGCTGTCCTCAATTCAGAGAGCACAGCACCTAACACAGTGTTCAGTGCAAGGTCCCTGTCCCATTCCACATTGCCATATTAATTTCTTATACTGTGCCCCATGAAGCCTCTGATCCAGGTACTATTTCTTTCTCTCTCTCTGTCTGTCTGAGACAGAATTCAAGGCTGCTTAGATTATTCTTTACTTAATAGAAGTCTTCACTGTGGCTACATTCTGAAGAATATTCCTTAATTAGGTAATAAGCATGTTACTTTATTGTTAAAAGAAAGAGCTCTGCATGTATATAATGATGGTTTTTAATTATAATCAGAATTGTCTGCCAAGCATTAATCAATACAGTCCTTGGATATAAAAAGCAAGAGGGAAAAGCAGAGAATCTTCAAGAGAGTGAAAGAAATAATCATTAGATGTTATTAGATCAATAACCATGGGAAGCTCATTCTTTGTATAATAGCTGATGTTTCAAACGCATATTGATTCACCTTTGTAACAATTATGTTGGATGCAGGGGCAGGGGCAAGTCCTGGAATAGAGAAACAACAAATCTCAGGCATCTCTTCATGCCTCAAAAAACACGTAAGTGTCAAATGTTCACACTTGGATGGGCAATCTGTTCTCCACGTGGCTAGAGGGGGAGCTGTGCTTTGATACACCCTGTCTAATGTGTTTTGTTTAATCATTCATGGCAAAATATCTGATGCTAATGTTTCTGTTGCTTACCTTCAGCCCTTCAAATTAATATTAGCTATATCGCAGATCCTTTCCCTTTGGATGTTTAGCCTCTTTAGACAAGCTCACTGCAGAAGCCATCCTTCCTACATAATTTATTAAAGCATGATAAGGTAAAGTAATTACATTATCAGATATCTCTGTCGTATTTGAGCAATAAGGCACCATAATAATAGTATAAGACATCTTGGAAGGAGGATATAATTACCACAAGGCAATCACACTCCTGGGGATTATAGGAGCTTGGATACATGTCTTCCCTTATAATGCCCTAAGGATGTGATTATCTCAAGAAGAGAGAGAGAGAAAGAGAGAAATCCAGCGAATAATGTTGTATTCTGCTCTACAAAATTTATAGGAAAGGGCAAAAGTGTATTTCATGTGAGTATGTGATGTGGCTGTTTAGAATATTTGAACAGCAGTTTCAAAGGAGCTGAACTATTTGTAGGAGTTAACCTGTTTCTTCTGGAATCAAGTAGGCCACTCTAAATCATTTTGTAAAGCCCGATTGAGCTCAGAAATGCATTAGAATTTTAGCATACTTTAAATGTTAGGAAAGTGGTTTGATGGGGCTACTAATTTCTAGCTGGCTCAGTGCATCGAGCTTTCTATTCTCTTTCTAGCTGGTAAGGTGTGGACTCATCATTCAGGCTGCTATTGACATTTTTTGCCTGGTGGCACCAAAATGGAAAACAAAGAGGTGTTTTTAAATTATCCCACCAAATCTGAGGAAACCATGTTTCAGTTGTGGTTAAATTGAATTTTCAGGCTGAAAAAAGAGTAAAGAATGAGTAAAGCAAATGTCAACCAGCCTGGGGTCACATCTACATCCTGAATGTTCTGCGAGAACTCAAACAAATCTTTTATAACTAAACCAATTTAAGAATTTTCTGATCTGTAAGAATTAGAAATAAATATTTCCAAAAATTTGCATTAAGATTATTTCCTGAAGAGTATTCTTCAGAGATTTAAGATAGAATAACAAAACCCAAGATAAATTACTGGAATTAACTTTTAAACCTTATCACAAAAGTATTTTAATCAGCAAAAGCTAGAACCTTCTGTAACAAAAAATATTCAGGTAAAAATGGAAATTCTGTTAAACGTGGGCTTTTGATCAAATAATTTGAAACATCTGGATAGACAGAAATGTCTAGCTGTTGACTGATTCTGAAGACATATCTGGAGAAATGGACATTCTGGACATTCTGAAGAAATGTCTAGCTGTTGACTTCATTCTGGAGACATGATCTGTGACACCAACACACCTAACAAGAAGGTAAATGTTTTAGTGCACTATTTTTGTTTGGAATACTTGTACATTGTAAAATTTCAATGTTTAAAAATCACATAAAAATTCAGTGGCTTTATTGAGTTGACTTATTTAAGTGTCATCTAGGTTCAGATATCATGTGGATTTGGCATCATGCAATATCACTCAGAATCATACTTATCTATTATGTATAAAGCATAGGTTCATTGAGCAGTGAATAAAGAAAGAAATTGGAGCACAGGGAATCATGAACAAGGGAGACTCATTAAATCTCTGTGATTGAAGAGTTTCAGCTGTGATGAGATCTCATTTCTGGCATATTTGGGTCTTGAACTAGGTGCTGAGAACACAGTAGGAAATTAGATATTGCCCTTGCCCTCAAGAAGACCAACATTTATTTATTTCTCTTTTATTCTTAGTTCTCACTGCATGTCAAATTCTTTACATGAATAAATTCATCTAATTTTCACAACAAGTCTATGCCTTAGTTATTATTATCTTTATTTCAAAGGTGAAGAAATTGAGGTGGAGAGAGTTAAAGTAATGTGTTCAAGGTTGTATAACCCAGAAGTCAAGGATGGGACATTGAACTGACCCGTGTGGATCTGGAACTCATATCTTAACCACGTATAACCTATATGCTTCAAGTTGAAGAACAAATGTTCAAATTAAGATGGGAACTAAATTGTTTCAGATGTATGATAAACATATATAAAAAACACAATGGGGGAACTACACTCAATTTTATAGTGAGAGAATGGAGAACCAGACTTTATAAAGGAGGTAATTATATTTCCTGAATCACAATTTACAAATTAGTAGATAGAGGATAGAAAAATATATAATTTTGACTTCAGTATGACATTTCATTTAAAACAGGTTAATAGTATCATCACACAAGTAAATATAGTTTGTGTCATGGTCCTAAGCCTTCACTTTCTGATGAGTGGATGATATAAAAACTGAAAGTTTACAGTGCACTACCGGAATCCTTTCCATTAAGGATTATCATAAAAAGGGAATCACAAACCAGCTACAAATTCTGAGACTTTACAACCAAGACAACTCAGGAATGTGTCATAGGTTGCATTACTGGCACAATATTTTTTAATGATGGATGTTTGCACAGTAGAGTCAGATGCAAAGGTCAATAAGTGGTGTAAAATTAACTGTAGACCCTCATATTAGGGGCAAGAAAAGGTACTTTTTTATTTGTGCATTGAAGGAAGAATATGTACTGCTATGTATATCATGCTAAATACTATCGATGAAACTGGAATAAAGGTCCATCAAGGCCTTAAAATTATTAATTCCCCATTTTAGAGGCCAAAAAAGAAATGATAGGGCTGGGTTGGAGGACATTTTGAAAGGGGTAATTAGAACCAGGATTGCTCTGCTGCAATGAGAAGAGGGCTTAAGAAGGGGGTGGAATATCAACATTATCACTTGCTGAAGAAAGGTAAATGGCAAGTCCAAAATATGCTGTGGTGATTGAGTGGTGACTGGCAATCTAGACAAAAACTTCCAGATATCTCTGGTACAGAATCCAGATCATTATACTTAATTGATGCAGTGGGGTTGACTCTCAGGGAACGATGGGTATCCCAGGGCAATAGATTTGTGAAAAATGTTGAACAAATAAATCCAGCTCGATTTGACTTCCTTGGATTACTGAATAAATAAATAAGTAAATGGGTAACTTAAATCTATATAATGGTGGTTTTGTTACAAGCTTAATTTCTTTTTTTAAAAGATTTTATTTATTTGTTTGTTTGTTTATTTATTTATCAGAGAGAGAGAGAGAACAAGCACACAAGCAGGGGGAGCATCAGGCAGAGGGAGAAGGGTTTCCCTGCTGAGCAAGGAGCCCAATGCGAGATTCCATCCAAGAACTCTGGAATCATGACCAGAGCTGAAGGCAGAGGCCTAACTGGCTGACACTGAGGCATCCCAACAAGCTTAAATTTTTTAAGATTTTATTTATTTATTTGATAGAGAGAGATCATAAGTAGGCAGGGAGGGAGGCAGAGAGAGAAAGGGAAGCAGGCTCCCCACTGAGCAGAGAACCCAACGTGGGACTCAATCTCAGGACCCTGAGGTCATGACCTAAGCCAAAGGCAGAGGCTTAACCCACCAAGCCACCAAGGTGCCCCACCAACAAGCTTAATTTTTGTTTTTTTTTTTATAATTTTTTTAAAGATTTTATTTATTTATTTGACAGAGAGAGAGAGAGAGA